>JAQMYG010000035.1:5288846-5308299 GCA_030014215.1 Clariallabes teugelsi
CTGTTGAATTCTCCAGTCTAACTCGTCTTAAAGATGTGCCGTTATTTAACAAAGGTGTATAATTAAGAAATATTTAGCTTCACCAACATTTTTCCTTCTGCAGCTGGCGGAACTGACTAGCTGGCAGAGCTGGTGACGACAGTGTGTGTAATTACCGGGGTGGAAGTAGTTTTAAATTCTTTACTGGTACTATGTAGCCAAAAGGTGAGAAGATTAAACCCTGGTGGTTGATAGTCTTGAGAAACCTATAAGATTTATTTTATATTTTAACTTATTTCAATTTAGCTAACTTTTGGGGTTCTGGGTTGAATCCCTAATAGCTTTAAATGGACACCTTGCTATGTAGGTTGAACAATCCCTTGTTTCACACACCAAGTAGTGCCCTATATCAGGTGTTAGAGAGGGATTTGGGATTCAGCCTTGTGTGAGAAGTTAGCTAGCTTTATAGATTGTGTTAAACGTGAACAAAACAACAAGGACGGTTCAGGGGCAATTTGGAACGACTTCAAAGCAATTAGTTAGTGTTTGTTTAAGATGACGCTATCAGATGTGTTTTCTTGCTGAAATGTGGGTTTTTGGCAGGCAGTTGCTCTCTCCTCTTTCCAGTACTGAAGTCCTACCTACCTACTTTCACCCATGATGTGCCTGACAGTTAATGCAATTAATATAATTAATATTGTTAGAACACCTGTATGATTCATATAGATAAACATTCCAGTGCTGTTATACACTATATCACCAATCGTGGAATGGTTCTCGTCTAATCAGATTACTCGGGCAGAACTAACTGTTGTATAATGTAGTGTATTACACATGTTACAAACATTCTGCAGTCTAATTGATCTTAAAGATGTCTTGTTATTTACAAAGATGTTTAATCGGTGTCTATGTTAGGAAATGGTCAGTTAGTTTCCCACTAGGGGATGGTTTTCAGGACAGAGGACAAGCTGTCTTTTTCTGTCTGTTACCTTCCATAGAAAAAAAAAAAAGTCATCCATGGCTGGGGGGGTCCGAGGAGTTAAATTGAACATACTGTCAGCGAGGGAGGGAGGAAGGGAGGGAGGACGGGTGTCATACTCTCTTTCCCCCATCAATCACAGATAAAAGCCCATCATGGTTGTCTGTAGGCTCACGCAGGTGGAAATGGGCAGATTTTTCCAAGCACGTTATGCCACCCCTTGAGGTTGCATGTGCGGCAGTTTGGAAAGTTGTTTTGGGTTTGAAGAACGCACAATCCTTGACCTTTGCTGGTTGGTAGATAGAGGAGAGCTGTTTGGTAGATGGGAATTGGCCCTGACTAAATAAGGGAGAAGAACGAGATGTGAAGGTGGTGAGGGGATGATGATGATTATAACTGTGGCAATATAAAGGATAATAGGAACTAAACTGTATTGTGGACGTTTCAATATTGTTCAATTGTAGTGTTCTTGTTTTAGAAATGACAAATCTACCACTTCCAGGGTTGAGGGTTCGATTCCCACCTCATGGTCTGGGTGCATGGAGTTTGTATGTTCTCCCCGTGCTTGGTGGGTTTCCTCCGGGAATTCTGGTTTCCTCACAGTCCAAAGACATGCAAATTAGGTTAATTGGCGTTCCCAAATTGCCTGTAGTGTGTGTGTGTGTGTGTGTGTGCCCTGCAATGGATTGGCACCCTCACTACCTTGTTACCTTGTGCCTTAAGTTTCCTGGGATAGGCTCCCTGTACAGGTTTATCCTTTACAGGATAAAGCGGTACAGAAGATAAACGAATAAATGAATGAACAAATGAATGAATGAATGATTAGCAAACTGCTGTATATACAAGGACTAAGCACTTCTGAATGGTAACAGTTTTATTTAAGCATGCATGTCCACCTCATCATTAATCATTAATTATTTTCCTATCACACAATTTCCCTAACAGTATTTACCTAAATCTATCCAATAATGGAAACTTAAGCACTTTTGTAAGTCGCTCTGGAGAAGAGCATCTGCCAAATGCCTAAACGTAAATGTAAGTGGTTTATTCCTTACTTGATACAGCAGGTATGTGTGTACCTGGCAGATTTTTCTCCTAGTTGTGTAATCAAATATGATCCCCTTATTGTGTTGAACTTGTAATTGAAGTTGTCCTTAATTTCCCAAGTTGTATGAAGCGAAAGTGCATCCTGCCCTTGCAGTTCTCATAGAACAGAGAGCAGAGTGTCTGACTTTGCACTACCTCGCCGGTCAGCCCCCCCAAATACTCGCCTTTGCTTTCAGCCCCAGATAAAATAGATGTTGTGTTCCCGCTTACGCAGCACCTCGGTGGCTCTATGTGGAGCACACAGAAAATGCCTCCAGGTGCGTCCTCCCACACTGCAGTCAGCACATGCTGTATTCTCGCACTCAACACAATGCACTTAGGACTTGTGCTTAATAATAAGGACTACTCCAGACACATAAGAAGTGGGGAGGGGACATAACACCCTGAGACAGAACAAAAAGTTGTGAAGTAGGAGCAGCTTCTAAAGTTGGTGAAATTATTCAGCGATATGTGTACTGTCTAACGCTATGGACACGTATCAAAGGTAGGCGGAGATTTCAGTCGAATCAGTACAGAGGTTTGGGAAACACTCTAACAAGCCAAAAACACAAGAGACCACGACAAATACAAAAAAAATGCAACAAAAATACAGTAAAACCAAAAACACAACAAAGAAGAAATTTAGAAACAAACAAGACAAAAAACAACAAATTCAACTCAAGTGCAAGACAGAAAAAACACCACAGCAAATCAAAAAACTCAACAACAAAACCAAGTACAAACTCAAAAACACTACAAACCAAAAACAAAAGCAACCCGACAAAGAAAAACACAACAACAATTCAGAAAACAACTAAATGAAACAAACAAACAAAAAACATCAAAACCATAGCGGAACCCACAACAAAACCAAAAAAACACAAATTAGAAAACTCTACAAGACAAAGACACCACAAAACCAACAAACCTGACGCAGAAAGTGCAAGACAAAAAAAAACAAACAGCAGATTTAAGAAAAAGGCAAGAAAATCAACAAAAAACAAATAAAACGACCTGACAAACACAACACAACAGCAAATGCAATAAAACCAACAAAAACCATAGCAGGAAACACTGCAAAAATATCAACACAATCAAACTAAGAATACAATAGCAAATCAGAAAACACAATCAAACAGCAAAAACATCTGAAACAACAAAACCAAGTTTAAAAAAATACACCACATAACCAAACAGGAAAATAGAGCAAAACCAAAAAAAGCAATAAACCAATAAAACCAAATTAGAAAAAGAAAAAATCATAACAAATCCAATAAACCCAAGACCTAATAAACAACAATTTAAAAAGCACAACAAAACAAACATACAAACAACAAAGTAAAGCAATAAGCCAAAACAACCAAATAAAAACAACCTGACAGAGAAAAAAAACAGCAAATTAGAAAACACAAGAAAATATACCAAAAAAAAAAGAATCACAACAAAAATTATAATACAGCAGCAAATCAAAAAACACAACCAAATGGTAAAAATAACAAAATCCAAATTATATAACTAAACAGGGGAAAAGAGCAATTCAAAAAAAAAAAATGCAATAAAACTAACAAAACTAAAAGGAAAATGCTTATGCACTTTGTCATTCTGTAATATAGTTATTTAGCCTAGCAGAGTTTTTCTCAGGAATATCCTAGTCTCTGTTAGATGGTTTTTAGTGTTCATATTGTATTCATGTTAATTGGTATTAATAAGTTGGATTAATAAACCATAAATAACAGGTTAACAGGTTTCTCATTATCTCTTACTGTAAGCATCCTCCAGGTTTCTCTGGTGTCTCAGACCGATGCGTGCTGTAACCACACAGCAACCTGCACGCGCTGGGAAAGTTGGTTCAGTAAGGACTCACTGTTTCCATTCCGAGGGAAAGTTGGTGTGTTTCTAAGTTTGCTGTCATTTTGTTGGTTTGAGTTTGTTAACACTTTTTCCACTGTACAACACTGATTTCTTTCTTGCCTTTTCCAAGCTATTGGCAAATCTTCCTGTCTAGTTTAGTTAAGGAATTCTTGTCCAATTACTGACAGATTTCAGATTCCCTGAATCGCCGTTTCATCTCACGTGCCATGAGTGTTGCACTTTATCCCCACAGACTCACAGAGAGAGAGAAAGAGAGCGACTCAGTCTTGAGATCGGCAGCTTTCGCATTTCCTTCAATCCTAAGGATTAACCTTTTGACTGGTGTCAAAACCCGAATTACAGGAAAGAAAAGACAACCAGTTTAGCTCCTATTTCTTGCTTTTTTTCCTTTTTTTCTTAAGAATTTCTCCAGCTATCAAAGTATATTATACTAATGTGCCATGATGGCAAAGGCCCACCTCACTCTCTGACATCTTAGCAAACGGCGAATCATTCCATCACTCTCCATGTCTCTCAAATAACAGCGGATAACATTTTAATCAAGGCTAGTCAAATGACAGGGAGAGTCCGTGTCAAGAACGTCTCCGTCGCGGAGCTCTTGAACCAGAGAGAATAAATGTCACCTTGCTCATTTGTCCTCGACATTTCAGGTTCTCATTAATGTTCTTTATCTGGGTTTAAAACAAACATCAAACGTTGAACTTTGTCTTTTTGAAGTGGAGGCTTGTGGCGTTCTTCCTCAGCGGCGTGTGGATTTAACAAAGTGTTTCTCATTTCAATATGCACTGACGGTACAGAAAGAAACGGATCAGGTTAAAAACATAAAGGCGTGTCTTGCTGCGTAATTTGGTTTGAATTTCTTTTTAAATACTGTATCACGCACAGGACTTACAGGACCGAACTGCGCATCTTACAGGACCGCCTACATTTCTTTGGAAGTCTAGAAAAACCAGGATAAATTCTGGAAAGAAGATGGAAAGGAAGGAAGGGAAAGAAAGGAGAAGGCAGGAAGTGAACTAAATAAAGGAAGTCAAAAAAAGGAAAGGATGTCAAAGAAAGTCAAATAAAGAAATAAATTTAAATCTAAGGAAGGAAGAAAAGAATGAAAGGAAGGAAAGGAAAGAAAGAAAAAAAGAGAAGGAAAAAGCAAGAAACAGAAGGAAAAAAGGAAGGAAAGAAAGAAAGGAGTGAAGGTGGGAAAGGAAGAAAAGGAAGGGAAGGGGAGAAGAAAGAAAGAAAGAAAGAAAGGGAAAAGGAAGGGAAAAAAGAAAAGGAAGGAAAGAAAGGAAGGAAGGAAAGAAAGAAAGGAAAGAAGGTACGAAAGGAAGAAAAGAATGAAAGGAAGGAAGGAAGTGAACTAAATAAAGGAAGTCAAAAAAAGAAAAGGATGTCAAAGAAAGTCAAAGAAAGAAAGAAGAAAATCTAAGGAAGGAAGAAAAGAATGAAAGGAAGGAAAGGAAAGAAAGAAAAAAGAGAAGGAAAAAGCAAGAAATAGAAGGAAAAAAGGAAGGAAAGAAAGAAAGGAAAGAAGGTGGGAAGGGAAGAAAAGGAAGGGAAGGGGAGAAGAAAGAAAGAGAAAGGGAAAAGGAAGGGAAAAAAGAAAAGGAAGGAAAGAAAGGAAGAAAGGAAGGAAGGAAAGAAAGAAAGGAAAGAAGGTAGGAAAGGAAGAAAAGAATGAAAGGAAGGAAGGAAGAAAGGAAGGAAGTGAACTAAATAAAGGAAGTCAAAAAAAGGAAAGGATGTCAAAGAAAGTCAAAGAAAGAAAGAAGAAAATCTAAAGAAGGAAGAAAAGAATGAAAGGAAGGAAAGGAAAGAAAGAAAAAAGAGAAGGAAAAAGCAAGAAATAGAAGGAAAAAAGGAAGGAAAGAAAGAAAGGAAAGAAGGTGGGAAAGGAAGAAAAGGAAGGGAAGGGGAGAAGAAAGAAAGAGAGGGAAAAGGAAGGGAAAAAAGAAAAGGAAGGAAAGAAAGGAAGGAAGGAAGGAAGGAAGGAAGGAAAGAAAGGAAAGAAGGTAGGAAAGGAAGAAAAGAATGAAAGGAAGGAAGGAAGGAAGGAAGGAAGGAAGGGGAGAAGAAAGAAAGAGAAAGGGAAAAGGAAGGGAAAAAGCAAAGGAAGGAAAGAAAGGGAAAGAATGAAGGAACAAAATGAAGGAAGAAGATAAAGAAAAGGAATTTAGCTAGTAATTATCATGTGAGCGATTTATCTAGCCACACATAAAAAAAGAAAAGAAAAAGCAGACATTATTTTCTTTATTCTCCACAAACACCTCTGGACACACTCGAGAAGTTTCTATATTTAAACCCACGAGCTTCAGAGCTTCAGTGTGTGAGCGTTATTAACCGGAGTCATTGTCTGTGATCACGGAGCGCTAATCAAAGTAGAAGGCTGTGACAGCTGAACATGTCCGCTTTCATGAAAATCACTTCACGACAGCGGCTGAACATTAATGAATGATTTAACTTAATAACAGGAGGGAGAGGGAGGGGAAAAATACTTCTCCATGGGCCGAGTGATTAATCAGTTTGGATAGTGAACAGCTTTCACCAAGCTGCATTAGCGAAAGCTATTTTCGGGACGCTAGGCCTATGTTTCCCCCCTCCCACTTCTTCGAACGCCTCCGCAATTAATCAAACATAAACAACAGCAGGACAAAGGAATGGGGAGGGTGCGTGAGGATGAGCCCTGATTAGCTTCTGACAGCTAACTGCCTACTTCTGGTCTCTCTTTCACTATCGCAGCAGAAGACAGAAATGGAATTGCAGATTAAGGGTGTTGCAGGGGTTTTTTTTTTTTTTCAGAAAGTGTGAGAGAAGGCAATCTCGAAAAGGGATTTTGTTGTGCATTTTTAATGTTGTTTTTTTAATTAATTTCTTTGTGTATGGTAGTGAAAGGTTGACTTGTTTTTATAGATTTATAGAACTGATTGTCGGCAACAATTTAGCAGAAATGAATATTTTATTATTATTAATAATGATAATAGACATTCAAGTCAACTGGGATTTGAAATTTGAAATTTCTCTTGAATGAAGGCATAAAATCATGAGACTTCAACAGTATATCAGTCACAGTACAGTTATGAGATTCTTATCCACAGTAAAACAAACGTTTTAAAGAAGGCCGTACGTACATGAATGACGATCCCGGCCGAGGAGGCTCGGAACCCACTCCTGTCGTTCCCGTGAACATTCAACGCCTTGAAAATCGACAGATAACTTATCACCGACTTGCAGAAGAGACGCATCTGTCTGTAGAAACTGTACACACAATCATTTACCAAAACCACTTGCACATTACAGGAACTCGCCTCGGTGCTATTGCCACATCCCCATTACAGTCATCACCTCGCTCCAAGTCATTTCCGCATGTAGCCCGCGGGGCGGGTTGGGGCGGGTAAGGAAATTGATTGTAAAAATAGATACAGTGGTGCGGGGCGGGCTCGGGCGGGCCAAATAATTTCATAAAAGCGGGACCCGCGGGTTGGAAAAATACCCGACCCGCGCATCACTAATTTCCATATATAGGAAACTAGCGCTTATATTTATTCATACTGTATATTGCAATATATGAATGGACCATGTATGGATATACTGTATATTTCAATGAAGAGATAAAAACATTATATTTATACTTATAATTGTTTATTGAAACATTATTGAAACTTGCATGTTTAAGAATTATACACACACTTTTACTATGTCGGTGTGCTTTGTTTAATGCCTTTAAACTCAATTTTGTTCAAACTACATTAACATATAAGCTTTCTATATTGTTGAATATAGAATTACATACATTTAAAATATACATTTGAATATATTTTAACATATTTCTCTATGTATTTTTCAATATATTGTAGTATATTTATGCAATATATTATTCTGTATATTGTGAATATATTTTTGAATATGAATATCTTTTTTTCTGTTAATTATTAGTTAGTATCAGTTAGTGTAGAAAAGAGGAATATTAACATTATAAAGTCTTTTCAAAATCAGAACACATTAAATCATTTAATATATTGACAGTTAATATATAGAGAAATATATTTTCTTGGTGTAAGGGAACTGAATCTTGAGCACTGGACAAGTGGAGGCAGTCAAGCCGTGATGGAGAGCCCGAAGATGTTTGACATAAAATGATGCAGATGCTCAAGGAACGCCAGGAGTGGTTGAACAATGTTAGTTCTTCCATTATGAGACGAGATACTAGAGTTGTTTGTTTTAACTAACCAAGTAAACCACACACTAGAGAAGTCCACACTAAAGGACAGTTGGATGAGGTGAGGTGACCCTATGATATTTACTGGGGCGAGTGTCACTGAATAAGCAGGTTCAGACAGAGGGGCGGTTGATGTCTGAGGAAAGGCAAAGGGTCATTTTAACAGACCAAGATCAGTGCTATTTTCAGGTCTAACCTTGAACCTTGTGTTATCCGCTTATTATCCACTCTTGGGTAAAGACTTACACAACACAAAGAAGACACAGGTGGCTAAATGTGCACTATATCGCCAAAAGTACAGTATGTGGACAGCCAACCTTTATTCTCTTATGTGTTTCTGGAGGTTGAAAGTGCACAACTGTATACAGTGTCTATGTGCAGGCTGCCCTTGCATTACAATTTTCGTTCAATGGAACTAAGAAGCACAAATCTCCAGCTTGAAGATGCCCACTGTTCACAAACTGATGTCCATAATAAAAACATGGCTTGCCAAATATTGGAGTGGAAGTACTTGAGTATGTAGCTCTCCCAGGCCTCCTTTGCTTATTATCAGTTCTTTCTGTCACTATTCGATTCAATTAAATTTGATTTATATAGCGCTTTTACCAATTGTCATTGTCGCAAAGCAGAATCAAAAGTAGGGAAATGTGTACAAATCATAATGATCAGATTTGTCCCTGAAGACCAAGCCGAGGGCAACGGTGGCAAGGGAAAACTCCCGGAGATGGCATCAGGAAGAAACCTGGAGACGAACCAGACTCAACAGGGAACACAACCTCATTCCGGTGATAGCAGGGATCGATCTTCGGTCATAGTGTGTGTTAGGAGGCTAGAAGTTTAATATAACAGCAGAGTTTGAGAGTTCTCCTCTGAGGAACTGTCTGTCTGTATCAGCCGAGTCCAGGATCGTCTTCAAGCGTCTTCGAGATCTCCAACTAGAAGCGGGGCACCAGGATGGACCAGACAGGTCCAGAGGGCAGAGGAGGTCTGGCTCATTGGGAGAGGGATCTGGATAACTAAAGCTCTTGCGGCTTCTGAATAAACAAAAATCCCCATAGTCAAGCTGCAAAGTCTAGTGGAAATCCTTCCCAGAAGAATGTAGCTTATAATAATTGGAACTAAATCAACAGTAGGATGGTATATACACCCTCATACTGCAGTATGTCTGTTTCAAATGCAATAAAATGTTTGAATACATAAAACTTGCGAGTGTTTAAACATGGTTGTCTACAGTAGATGCTATTGAAAACCTCCAGTCTCCAGTGAGTCTAGACATGAATTACACTCCAGCAATTTGCATAATCTGAATGCTGCTTAAGCAATTATGTAGCCGAAGCAGGAATACGCATAACTATCTCCACATAAATATTGACGTAACTTTTGGACCCTGAGCACGGCCCTGTAAATACACCCAAAAAAAAACGCGGGCACGGAGGACAGGCACCAGGACCGAGAAGGAACGTACTGTACACGTGCAGACAAACAGGATCTCTCACAGTCTTTCCAGTTTTATTACATTAATGCATTCCTTATCCCTGATTGTTATCCTAGACTTAAGTGATTTTTTTTTTTCCCCCACTGGATGGAAAAACCTGCCACGCTTCTTCATTATACATCTACATATTGCTTTTAAATGGAACGCAATTCAAAAGTAATGGAATGTAATTACACTTTGTGGCCGAGGTTGAATAATCGTTGGGATTTTTTCCTGCTCATTATCACACTAGGCAGATAATTGGAATGCATTGTGAAAGCAAACCATCTCGTGTTTTTCTTCTTTGGTGTTTTTTTCCCCCCAAGATGGAAACCTCACCCAAGTTTGCTACAGTCAACATCAACAAAGTGCAAGCGGGTTTCTTTACACTTGACATGCCTCGAACGCTGTCAGCACCGCTTCCCTCAGCCCGTTTCTCATCTTACCGCTCTGCAATTACGTGTCTCGCTGGGCCACGCAAATCAAACCTGAAGGTTTTATTGGCTTTCATTGCCTGGCTTATAACCTTGACCATTTTCATTCTAATCCTACCAAGACACACTGCTTTATTTGTGACTTCCGATGCTACTTCGACAACTAGAAGTAACGCTAGCAGGGGAAAAAAACAACAACCTTTTGATACCGTTACGGCAGCAGACTCCAAACACCCTCCTCTGCTCATTGCTCTACACACACTGAAGGCTTTGAGTAATGTGATCCTTGCCAGCGTTGTCCCTTTTTAATTGCTCAGATTCCCTTTTTCCCCGTCGGCCCGTGTGCATACAATGGATGAGATGGAGGCTGGTGCAGGGCTGACTCCCCAAGCATTAATCATCTCTGTCTGCAGGAGCCGCTGAGACAGCCAGGATCTGGGGTCGAGGTTGCTTGACAACAGCATGCAGGACTTCCAAATGTTATCTCCCCGACACACCAGCCACCTGACAGGAGGAGTGGTCCCTTCTGGTGGAGCTAGCCTAGCCAGCTAAACCTGATAATCTAGCCTCTCCTCCTGAGGGGATAAATTCATAACTGAGAGCAATAATTTCCTTGTTTATTCACCTGGGGCGTTCATTGTGTTGTTTCTCTTCGGCTGTACGCGAGTAAAGCCGAGCGGTCAGATCAATTGCTGGATGACTCAGTAGCAGGCTGCTGCTTTGTTTGCTGAGTATTCCGCTTGGCTTTCCGAAAGAATGTAGCCATGTAATTAATGGGTGAAAAAATGGTCTCATTTTATATGCCGGAGCGCGTCTGAGAATAGCACCAAAGGCTTTAATGACGCTAAATGAAAAGTGACACCCGGCCCAGCGTACTCTTGGTGTTGAACTCGATCCCTCTCCGTAACATTTCACAAAGGATCAGGTGCCATATTGTTGACACGTCTGACAGTATTTAAACGCCGACACCAGATAAACAAACAATTTGACACGGGCCGATTTCTGCCAGATACCATTATGAGCTCATTTTGACATCTTAACGTGAAGTGTTACAATCCATTAGCCTCGTAACGAAAGATGGCCAGCGATGCCATGCTAACATCTCGATCATGATGTGAGGGTAATTATCTCCCTTAATTGTTACCGACCCGCCGGGATGGGACTCGTGCGCTTTACTGCCAGAGAGGATGATTTTGTCGGCCCCGAAGCATGGGTCCATTTGTTGTTTTCCTCACCTGGTGGACCGTTTTTTTTCTTTTCTTTTTTGTGAGAGCTGATGCGCTTCCCGATGAATGCCACGGGTTTCTGCCTTGCTTGGCTTCCACAAATGTGCTGTCAGTTTAGTGTTTGCTCTGCTGTCTGCCTCTGAATGCAGCTGCATCTCCCCCTCCAGCACCTCCTCCCCTCTGTCACTGGACCAGTTTATTATCAGTTTGCTGTTGTCGGTGCCAAGAAAGAGGCTAGAAACTAGCACAGTCTGCGAGAAGGACAGGAGAAAACCATTAACCGATCCATTATCACCCTGTTTCTACTGTATTTGCTGATATTGCAAGCCTCTTGTTTAATGATGGCCTGTATCGGATGTAGGGCTGATCTGTTTGAGTTGTGCGTTACGACGAAAAAATTGAAGAAGATTCTCATTTCCAGTTTCACGGCATCGCATCATCCCAGGAATACTATACAGGGAAAAATAAAATCAATTCTAATTCCCTGCTATCTCTCCATCATTCAATAGGAGAAGGTATCATTCGAACTCGAGCTCTAACTCTCTCTAAACTCAAAAGAACCTTCGGAGCTCTTCGCGTACTGTATCCGAACCAGTTACCAGCAGAGATCTGGTTATACCCAGCTATAAGAACGATTGTTTCTCATCTCCTTGTTCTCGTTCTTGTTCTTTCTGTCTTGATTTTCTCTCTGTATGGTTTCTCTCTGGGGCAAGAAAGAGCTGTAGTCAGGCCCAAGATGTGGGTGTCCTGCTGTTGTGTGATTGTGCGCCCACCGGGGTGAGTCAGTGCAGGGCTCGGTGTATAAAGCTCCCTGCTCCTTCTCTCGCCCACACATCATGCAGCTCAGCCACCCAACTCCATAAAGCATCATCTTCCCCTTTGCACGCATACAAAAGGCTAACACGGTGATAAAAATAAATACATACATGCCAGTGTATCTTTCCAGTTCTCTATCCTTCTGATGCTCTTTTGCAATTCTCTATGACGTGCCTAGTGTGTCTCGTTCGTCTTCCTCACTTCCTGGGCCTCGTTAATAACCCTCCCCTAAAAATGTCCTTTACCGTGGTGTTACATATTATTCCATTATTATTTCATAGGGTCTAATGATCAAAGTTAAATATAGTGCGCCAGCAGGCAGAACTAAATACTCGTATGCTTTCTAGATGTGTCCGAGCTCATATTTTTTAAGCGGGCCGAGTGGCTCCTCTCGGCTCTAAATGAAATGATTCGCCTCGGCAGCATGTTATGTGGATGAGGCCCTGACACGAGCGCGAAAGGGGTCAGCGCTGAAAACAGATAAACCCCCCGCAAGCAGTATTTAAAGCCATAGGTGCAAGCAGACGCTTGGATGAATGTGAATGATGAGGGTCAATTGCCTAGTGAAATGTGGCTTCAGGGGACCAATAAAGTTGGAATTTTTTCGAAGGTGATGAAAAAAAAAAAAACACACACCACAAAAGCCATCTGTGGTTTGGAGAAGGGGAGAGGGGATCATAAGCGAAACAGATTGTTCCACTAAATCTAAAGCTAAATTGAGCTGGTTTTTAGTGTTACCAGGAGAAATCTGGCAGCTACCTCCCTGCACACTAATATACAGATAAACAAGCAGGCACAGAGTGAAATGATTTAGTAGATATAGATGGGTATAGGTATATGATGAGTATGGAAGATATATGACCCGGACACGTGCACAACCCTGAAAGATGATGACGTGTCACGATGGAAGGTGTGAAATACGCCGGAACGGGGTATATTGCAGACACCCGGGAGAAGCCCCGGTGCTGGACGACGTGTGGATTTGCACTGTCATCTGAGGATCAGGGGAAATAATGGCGCGTACGGTTGCAGTCTATTGGACTGAGGCGGTAAAGCTGGCTGGCTGACCAACATGGCCCAGAGAGATAAGCCAAAAGCTGTCAAGTCCCATTGATTGTTGTATTGTTCTGGGCGAAAGGGATGTCTCCTTGAATGGATAGGGTTCATAGCATGGCAACCTTACAGCACAGAGTAGAACAATACCTAAATTATAATTATGATATTGGCTTGGCTTGGTAGAGATACATTAAAGCAGCACCAGATATGCCCTGGATCAATATGAGACCCATTTAGTCTAAAAGTACTGCGATATCAAACGTGACTGGTGCCAGGGCAAATAATTTACTGCAGTAATCAATAGCTCAAAGTGTGTATTACATCACTACAATATTCACTCATTTTTGTCAGTTCTAATTTCCTCTTTTACTCTTTTTTTTTTACCCATTCAAAGTTTTGTCCTCATGCCTTCACCAAGGATTTTTTTTTTTCTCTCTGAAACCTTCTTTTGACTTCTTTGTCCAGAATTTTATATATATATATATATGTGTAAAAACTAGAAGTGTAATGCAATGCCAATGTATCTGTTTATTGTGTCGAATATATGTACTGTATCTATTTCTAAAGTTAAACCCTAAGTGGGCGTCCTTTCTATTTATAAGTTAAGTAAAAAAAAAAAAGAGAAATGAATGTAGGTAGAAATGCCAACATCGTCATCATGATCTGGAAATTCTGGCTCGAAGTGTTTTTCAACTTCAGCTGCATCGCTCGAGTTCTGTCCTGTTCTCGGCTGTTTTTAATTTTTTTTTTAAATATTTAATATTTAATTTTGTTTTTTTAATTTTTTAATGTTCAATTTTTTTTATTTTTTTTTGCTTAATAGTTATTTTCTAAAGAATTTTGTGCTGTGGTTTGTTTTAGTAATTTAAACCAACAAAACTCTGAACAGGAACCAACTAAAAACAACAACATATGAATGAACTCCAATACAGTAAATACAGTTCTGTGCAAGCCTAGTCTTGAGCCACCCCTTACTGTATGTCTTCCAAAGAGACAGACTTTCTTGTATTTTTTGTGTCATCTTGAGGAAAATTTCTCCAGGCTTCTTGAAGGACTTTGGATATTTTCAGATAATATTTTTAAGAAATCTGTTTAAGATAAATATGTTTTTTGTTTGTTAATCCACACAGTGACACTATGAATCATTCAAGCCTGAAAACATTTAACTTAAGACATGAATGAACCAGTGAGAAACAGGTGCAGATGATGAGAGATGAGCAGGACGGTGATTAGTATACTGGTGATGCTGAATGCTGAGTGGTTGGAACAGACGAGAGGGGAAATGAGGTCGCTGCTGAGGTCGTTACATAAACAACTAATTTTTTAATTTAGGCATTTTGCAGCCTGTCGCATTTAAACCTTTTTACCACATTCATTTTATTTAATCTACATCATTTAATTAAATTTACTATGAGGAAATGAGGGGTGGCTCCAGACTTTTGCACACTTCTGTATATAGTAAAACCATCTGTCTTTGTCATATGAGCTTTATAAACCTATTTAAAATTTAAATCTTCTAACTCATCTGATTATTTGATGTTCTGTGATTATTTTTCAAGCTTTCTAAAATGAAGAAAGGCTCATATCTGTATGTGTATCTGTTAAGAACATATTATGTATTCACTCTGAATAATGTGTTCATATATAAAGTATTTTTAATCAAATTTGATAATGTTAATTGGAGTATAAATCACTGTTTTGCTTCTATACGAGTCCGGATCTACAGTATGGTCTTTACTCAGCATGAGCTTTGAAGTGACATTCTTTTTCCTTCTATTTCCTTTGCCCTTTTTTACAATTCTGAACCCTCTGGTTATTTTCAACCTTGAACAATAAGTGTAGGGAATAGAAATGCAGTATCACGGTAGCATTCGAGTGAGTCTCGGCTCCACACGAGTAGTCACAAGGGAATGGTCACCCGAACAACTGTGCGTTTCCTATGTGTGTAATATCCTCGGGCTCAGTGTGGAAATAAGAAACCCAACCGACATATTGAGCAGAAAGAGATGTAGGATTTTGTCTGGTGTATGCCAGGTGTATTTGATCTCGTATGCTATATCTGCAAAATGATGATGCAGTCCATCTCCAATACCTAGATTTTAAAAAAAAACAAGCAAACATCTACATTATCTTCCTATTTCTTGCTGGTCTGTTTCATGCTTCTTCTTTTTTTTTTTACTTTTCAGGATTGATGTGCGATTCTTACGGATTCTTCATCTCGAAGGATCTTTTACTTCAGATTAGGACGTGATACTGTACGTTTTTCGGAAGACAGATTTCCGAAGTTAAACGGGATCAACACATGAATATCTGCCATATTTTTCAATCAATAGCCATTTCTCTTGGAGCACGCATCCATATCCAGTGTACGTCGCTACTCAGATGGGTATTTACATAATTTCATTTCTGCACACCCCCGTAATCCTGAGTGCGAGCCAGTATCCATTTGTTAAAAACGGCTGCCCACGCATCTCAGAGCCGTATCCAGTGGATGGGCTGCAGCCCCCTTCTCGATCGTCACCGGCCTCCCACACAGACGTTATATAAAACCACCAGGGCGGCAGATCGGCCATCTCTTCACACAGCGCACGTCAGCAAGTGACTTCTCAAAGGTATCAATCAATTTAGGGAGAGGGGAGAGAAAGAAAAGCCTGGTTTGAACCAGAACTTGGTTTGCCCTAGATACTGTGGAACGCAGATAAGTGAGGGCAGCCGAGGGGGCAACGTGAGCCGGAGAGCGAGCTCTTTTTTTTTTTTCCACAGAAACCGATGTGCCTCGGGTTCACGCTTCTAAATGATGGGCATTTCGAGCTGTGAAAGGCTAATGGAATTGTGGTAACACTAGGTGAGACAGGTCGCCGATGATTGCTTTGCTTTTAGTGGCCTGTCCAGAAATCGAGGGCAATTTGTGTTATATGCGCTTTTCATAAACCAGCAGATCGGAGGCTCAACAAATAAACGGAAGGAATGCAGCTTCGGAGGGAAATAAAAGATCCCGAATGTGGCGAGACAGTTGACTAAAAGGCACAGCTTGCACAGTTCCCGTGTAAGTTCTTTGATCAATAGCTTTCTGTAGACATTCCAGCTTGCTTAATGTCTCCCGACGTCTGATTGGATGAGCTTTTCGGTCCTCGGTCACCCGGTTCTGTGTTCCGGATGCTCTTTTACCTTCTCTCTCAATTGACCAGCTGACCCCATCTCAGCAGGCCAGCGATTGCTCTGGCCCTGGCTATTGATTCAGGATCCTTCCCCAAACCCCAGAGACCATCTCTAGGGTGGTGTTATTGGTTCAGTGAGTGTTTATAGTGATAATCAATATAATTATGTTTGAGACCCCAGAACCTTCTAAAATATTCAGAAGTCAGTGGCTAGTCAGGGAGACAGTCATCAGGGAGACGGATCCTAGGATTTCGCTGTTATGTGACATTTGCTTTATGTCTCAAGCATGTATAACAGGAGCTTGGATAGGGGTTCAAATCACATCGTTTCCATAGTAACAGCTCACTCATGGGAACCATTAAAGAGAAAAATTTACACAATCTAAGACTAAATATAAACATAGCATGCTGTCACAAAACATTGCAAATATGAAGAAGCATTTGGTGATGTTTACATACCATTTATGGAAGGAGTCTCCAGTGTCAGTGCTTTGTAACCATGTTTATGCCACAGCGGAGCACAGTGACTTAGTGGTTAGTGCTGTCGCCTTGCACGTCCAGGGTCTGGGTTCAATTGCAGACTCGGGTCTGTGTGCATGGAGTTTGCACGTTCTTGCTTGGTGGGTTTCCTCGGGGTACTCCAAAGTTTCCTCCCACAATCCAAAGACGTGCAGATTTGTCTAATTTCCGTTCCCAAATTGCCTGTATTGTATGAATGTTGACTGGAGGTCGTACCACGGTTGTGAAAAATGGAAATAAATACAATGGTCGCCAGTGGCCTCCAGGGTTCCTACTGTAGTTGGATTACAGAGGTCCATAGAAGGATGAAAATGAGAGGCAACTGACGGACAAACTATTTATATCTGCTATAAAATTTGTGATAAGAGGAACTTGTTTCACAGAAGTTGCACAACATATTACAAAACTGGAACAATGAACAGGTTAAAAGCACATCATCAGAAATTATAAGTGGTGTCAAATCACTGCGACACTGTATAAGTGCAAGGACACACTTCAGGATGATAAGAATAACTCAGAGTATGTAACATCACATTGTAGATTTTTTTCCAAATTTTTTTTTCAAAATGTCCCATCATGCTTCACTCCCTGCACATAAATCATCATGATTATTAATAAATATACAGTATATCGATATAGGACATAGTACCTATTTACTACAGGGTTTTTTTTTACCCATAACAGAGCTTCTGTGTCCCCCAGAAGCAAATAACCGCCGGTACTGGTATTAGACAGCAAACATACAGTAGATTGATCTGTCCAATGAATAATTTAAAAACAAATCCTGACTATACGGTTTGCTGGTTAATAGGCCTCCTGCTCTCCCAATTTCCCTGCTCGGTGGAATAATTAGTTGCAGCGGAGTTATGCAAGTGACTGACCAAGATATGATTTTAATTTTCTGTTGCGGAAATTGCTTGCAACATGGCAATACTTTAAAGGGCCTTTTAGCTGCTTAATACAGCCGAAAAACTGATAGTGCACTTGCATAGCAGCTAAAAAAATACATAAAAAATCTCTTCTCAGGAAGATTCATGTAGAAATGTAGAAATTGTATGAAGTAGCCTTTTAGACCTAATCCTATTTCAGACAACTTCTTGTTGTAAATAAATAAATGGAAAAGAGAATATTTTGCACACCATTGACTGTATCATGACTGGGTAGGTCTACAGTTTGCCATATTAAGTATATATTATATTAAGTACAGTATTTAAGTATATGTACTGTATTAAGTGTATTACATTTATAGGTGTATGGGATGTATTAGAGTTCTCCTTGTGCACAAAACAGGTGATTTCACTAATTAGTTCTAGTCTATCCCACCGAAAGGTCCACTTCTGCACACACACACACACAAAAAAAAGCCTGAAACTAGGAACTCTCAAGTGAACTTACGTGGAAACGTTTCTGTACATGATCTTCAGGACGCAATAAAGCAAGTGTGGATTGAGAAAGTGACACCAGAGTCCCGCAGATGTCTTTTTGACTCTTGTATATTAATTTCAATAGCGCATTATTTCTTTATATTTCATTAATAAAATTTTCTTCTTATTATCTTGATTTATCTTTATCATCTACAACGCTTATTATAGAACAGGATCACTGGTTCATCACAGGGTGCGCACACACTATGGGCAATTTTGGAACGCCACTTAACCTAATCTGCATGTCTTTGGACTGTGGGAGGTATAAACCTGGTATGATTTTAACTGATGAGGTACATACATTTTCACCCTGTACAGTTGTCATAAATCGGAAATCTAGCTACAGAGACCAAAAACTTTTTTTTTTTTGTTTACTTTTTTTTGGACCCTGGTTTGAGAAGACAGTGCTAGCCAGTACTGCTTGTTGCTTATGCTGCCATACTGGGAATGTAATGGCTCAAACAGTAAAGACTTTGGGTTACTGATCAGAAGGACGGGGGTTCGAGCCTGAGCACAGCCAATTTGCCACTGTTGAGTCCTTGAGCAAGGCCCTTAACCCTACCTGATGCAGGGGTGCTGTAAATTGGCTGAACCTGCGCTCTGACCCCAGCTTCCTAACTGGGATATGTGAAAAAATAGTTTCACTGTGCTGTAAGGTACATGTGACAATTGATTGAATATTATTATTTATTTATTTATTTATTTATTATTATTATTATTATTATTATTTCATTAAATATGAGAATGTCATTAAAATATTGAATTTCAATTTTGTACCAATACTTTTGGCCACGCTTGTATATGATTTGAACTTCATCTCTAGGTTCTCAGTAGAAATCTAATTAAGGTTTGTAATTGCGTTATGCTAAATATAGCAACTACGAGCGAGTAATCACATGGAAACCAGGAAATATAACAAGTATTAGCAAATACTTATGAAATCAGACCTTTGACTAGCACGCCAACGTCTGTAACACATATAGTAGGATGTTTGCAATCACATGACTATCATCATCCCTTTGTTAAGCAGGAAGTGAAAAACCGAATGGACAACAATTAGTCACTTTGTCTAATATTAGTCATTAGCCACTTCTCTAATATCTATCTAAATCTATCTATCTAAATCTAATAGAGTCACTTTATCGAATATAATTGCAACAAAATTATTTATAATTTTATATTGATATTATATTGTATATAATTAATTTAATTTTGTA
>JAQMYG010000035.1:5316936-5329331 GCA_030014215.1 Clariallabes teugelsi
ACACAATATGGTGGCCAGTTCATGTGTGAAACTGATTCCTCACGTTCCCAGAAACACTCTGTCATAATCTGAGTCCAGGAATTTACCTGTGACATTAGGAAATAAAGACTCCATAAATGTGATAACCTGATCATTCAGTACATTCAGGGTGTCAGCTGACTTCATTTTATTGCCACACAATGGTGCTGAGCCTAGGCCTGACCAACTGAAGCAAACCCAGATCATAACACTGCCTGCAGATGCTTGTAGAGTTGACACTATGCATAATGAGTGCATCCCTTCACGTGTATCCCTTCACGTGCATCCCTTCATACCCTTATGCGCCCATCACAATCAGTTGGTTCAATCATTAGACAACATTATGCATTATGCTTTTTTCATTGCTCCAATCTTTATGATCCTTTACAAAGTAAATCTTGAACTAAAGTACTCAATCCTCA
Source organism: Clariallabes teugelsi (assembly GCA_030014215.1). NCBI lineage: Eukaryota > Metazoa > Chordata > Actinopteri > Siluriformes > Clariidae > Clariallabes > Clariallabes teugelsi. The sequence continues at coordinate 5,317,377 of JAQMYG010000035.1, forward strand.
TCAGAAGTCGATGGCGTTCTGCATCTCCAGGATCTGGGTTTGATCCTGCCTCAGGGTCTGTGTGCATGAAGTTTGCATGTTCTACCCATGCTTGGTGGGTTTTCTCCCAGGTTAGGATAATTGGTTACAAAGTTTCCAAATTGCCTGGTGTGTGTGAATGAATTCGACCATGGTCATAAAATGGGAATAAATTCAACGGTATTCACAGTTTGCATCTACGGTCCCTAGATGGACTACAGAGGTCCCTAGATTCAAAAGATTCAAAGAACTTTATTAATCCCAGAGGGGAATTGCTTTGTCTTGGTTATACGGTTGCATTGATTAATTTACAAGGAAGAAAGGAAAAAATTTGATTAGACATGGAAAAAAATATTTTTTAAAAATTGAAAGAAAAATAACAATAAATAGAAGTTAATGATGGGTTTTTTTTTTTTATTGTTTTTTTTTTTACATAGCACAGTTAAAAACCGATGGGCGTATGCGTCACTGATCTCTCAGCTGTGATTTGTGGAGACGAACTGTCAATCAACTTTTTTCTCTCAATCTACCTTTTCCTCACCTGTATTGGAACGAGTTCCGCCTCTCGACCTAGTATTGGTAATCATCTGGTACACGTTAATAGGACTGACCAATCGGAGGGCAGGAATCGACTAGACAAGCCAATCAAAGGAAGGAAGGTGGGACGTGTCGGAATGTGGGTGCGAAAAGAATAACTAGCTACCCGATGAGTGTGTGTGTGTGTCTTTGGCTTGGGCAGGTTATTGATCTATGCTAAATGAGCGTACAGTAAATATAGAGCTTTGACAAGAAACTGAAGAGAATCAGAATTTATTCACGGTTAAGGAACAGGTAAGGATGGATTTGGGGATTATTATTTTTTAATTCTCTCGATGTGTGAATATATGTGTGTGAAGTGAGACAGTTGCAGAGGCTGGACTTTACTGTTAGCATGGTTAGCCTAGTTAGCCGAACACCGGCTAATGCTAACACTGTCTCAGGGGCGCGTGCGTTCCTGTGTTGAATGAAATGACGCTCGAGCTGGAGAAACGCTCAGACCCTCGAACACTCAACGGCTCCGTAACTGTCACCAGCGCGCTCGAGCGGAGTTAACTGATTCATACCTGTTTAAACCGGTTAGAGTAACCCGGTTCAGTTAGCTGACTAGTACCGGCTGCTAGCATCGAGTCTGCTCCTTGCTAGCATGCGAGAGATGAACCTAGGGCTGCTAGGTTCATCTCTAGCAGGCCTGAGCTTGTAAACACCACTTCATGTCATTTATCATAATTCGCTTTCAACTCGACACACCGGAGTTTAGTACTGAAATAAAACCCTTCACCACACTCACTTCTGGAACATTCTCTCTCATGTTAAACTTGGATTTAACGACTTTTACCAACGTTTGTTAGATATGCTAGGTCGTTTGCTAATAATAATAATAATAATAATAATAATAATTATTATTATTATTCCTCTAGTGTCTTCATTTAAATTTGCTCAGTTATTAAGAACAAGTTTTACTTTACTGTTAGCATGGTTAGGGTTATGGAACGTTTAATAAATAATAATTTAAAGATTTTTAAGACTATTTAAGCCTATTTTGTGTTACAGTGAAGTGAATAAGTCATACAAATATAGAAATTTGGCTTCTTAATGAATTATACAGTATAATCAGATATCTCTAATGATCAAAAAAGGTTATTATTATAATATTATCATGTAATTTTAATTAAATTTTGTGTGTGGTCATTGTGTTTTGTGTTTTTCATTAATAATATATTAATGAATTCTCCTTCAAAGAATCATAATTAATACATAACTGTTTCAATAACTGAATAATAAAATGATCAAACTATTAATTTTATTATTAAATATGATTTTAATTTAGATTTGTACATCATGTTATATCCTTCCAAAATACACTGGTTAAAGTAAAATTTTAAATTGGTGATTGGTCAGTGGGCCAATCAGTGGCGATCAGTGATTGGTCCGTGGGTCAGGCCGAGGCGATCAGTGATTGGGCCGAGGCGATCAGTGATTGGTCCGTGGTGATTGGTCCGTGGGGCAGGCCGAGGCGATCAGTGATTGGTCCGTGGGGCAGGCCGTGGCGATCAGTGATTGGTCCGTGGGGCAGGCAGTGGTGACTTATACTGAGATATAATAATATAAAGTGGTAATTTATCATAATATTGACATGTTATTTTAACCATTTTAAGTTTTTAAAAACGTATTTCATAGCATCACCACTGACATGGAAAGATGGTGTTAAAGCAGGTTGTGCCTTAAATGTTAAGGACCAATTGCAGATGAACGTCATCACTGCTTCTACTGCTGATTTTATTTATTTATTTATTTATTTATTTATTTTTATAATTTTTTTTTCACTTCATTGCTCATTGTTATGCTGCTGCCAGCACAACTCACAGTGTGCTTCTGGATTAGATGCGAGTGTGACTTACAGCAATCGCAGGATGCATCTTAATTTTAACCTGCATTTTAGGACTATTTGTTTAAAGAGTGGATATGTTTGAATATTTTGCGATTTGATTCTTTGTGCGCTGTTACTATAGAAACAATCAGAATTTACTTCCAAATGCGTGAACAACTGTTAGAGCTGCTGTATAGAAAACTCAACACCAGACCAGGAAGGAAATCTGATCTGTGCGAATGTAACACAGAACTCATCACCTTATCTGCTTATCTCTCTGTTTGGTGCGTGGACGATACGTTGGTGCTGTCACTACGATTGATTTTCTGAGAGATGTTCTCCTCTCCCTGTCTGTTTGTCTGTCATCATGTGCAGCGGTCCAGTGTTGCAGATGTGAGGTCTCAGGGTCAGAGTGCTTTTTATATACACATTTCCAAGAGAAACGTCACACTATAGGTTAGGGATATGGTGTGAGTGTGTGTGAAGACAGCGGTATCCACCCAGCTATATTTTTTACAGTTTTTGTAGGATTAACAATAGCTTAAATTTATTTATTAAAAACTAAAATGACGTGTAACTCGCTCTACATGTTTATCTCTTTTCTTGTCCACACTAAAGTCCAGTAGGTGGCGGTATTGCACCAAGTGCCCATAAACTGAAAAGAAGTAGTAGTAGTCTTACAAAACCGGAGTATTTGCACAAGCATTGTTTCTTGCAAAAGCTGTGATCTATTATTAAGAAGATTGTCAGGTTATGGCCATTTACCAGTTTGCCAAGTTCTCTACAACCATGTTGAGCTGAAAAGCAGCACAACACGACAAATCCTGAAGCATACAGACTTCACGAGCAGAAAAAAAGGCTGCTGGTAAAATAATAACCGATCGTCTGTAGGAGACTCGATTGTCTTTTTTAGTGTTTTCCCACAGTGGCAAGAAAAAAAAGTATGAGAACCTTTTGGAATTTTATTGTTTTCTGCGTTAATTTATCATAAAATATGATCTGATCTTCTTCTAAAGTCAAGGGTATTGACAAACCCATGTTCTTGCCGGCCGCCCAAATACATTGATGGCCGCTCAAGTATGTTTGCTCACCTGATTTTAAAAAAAATTGTCCTGGAGAATGATCAATTAACTAGAAGCCGACGGTTCCCTCTCGTGATTCCACTCCTGTACCTGTTTATTCTGCTAACGCAAGAGTGGTGAATGGGCACTTATTTGAAAAATCCCGGGAGATTAAACATTATTTTATTTATCTTACTTTTCAAATATGGGTGTATGGAGGGGAAGGTTAGTAGGTTGGATCTCTGAAATGTGAAATTAATAGAAAAATCATATAAATCAAAATACTGTGTTAAAGGTCATTTGTTTATTATATGTAATAGAGCACTTTAGTGTTGGCAGGTAGCGCCGGCCCGTTCATCTGACTACAACCACATGTATACTGTGGGAAACGCTGTTCGTAATGAATTAATTGAGTAATTGTGATGAGGATTGACACAGGCTTAATCATAATGTCTGTCTCCAAGCAGAGAGCCACTGCAGGACGGAGTGAATATACTGCTCTGGTGCTGCATCAGTTATAAATGTCCCTTTGTTCAGTTAGAGATATATTTATCTCGAGTGAAGAGTGCGACTTATTTCCGTCCATCGCAGGGACGCTACTCTTTGTACTGTTTGGTCGAGGACGTAAAAGAAGTGCAGTGTTTTTCCCTACCACTTGTTTAGGATTAGGCCTACTTGAGCGCTGAGCTGCTATTACTGTCAAGTCCCCTTAATGATGAGAGCAGTTTGTGTACTCGAGCCGTTACGTTACTCTCTTTCGCCTCTCGCGCCAAGGAAGTAAACACTAATGCTTCACGACATCCGTCTACTCGAGGGCTTTAAGCTAATTTGCAAGACGCTCCACCAACGCTCGGTGTTAAACCAAGATTCCCGCTACAATCGACGCCAGATTAAACAACTTGTGAAAGTCCTTCTAAGTACAAAACATCGTTCTTGTAGTAAAGAGAAAGTTAACTAAGCTGTGCTGACCCAATGAGAGAGAGAAAAAAAAAACAAGTCAGGTTTTATTGCGATCTCATTTTAACCGCACGATATCATTCTGCAGGCTTTGCGTGTTTCTGGCCTGTATCTGTCACAGGGAATATTCATAGCGCCGGGGTGATGTATGAGCTCTGGTGAAGAGTAGGTGTACGTCATCCCCTTAGCAAGTTCTCACCTGAGAGTAACAAGCCCCAGGAGACCTTCCGTTAAAACAGCGCCACATGTTTTCACGTTCGTTTTAGATAATTTTAGCAGTGCACTGTCGAGGCGGTTCCGGTCGAGTCGCGGTGTCCGTGTTGCACTCGTGCACATGAGCACAGCTGGATGCTGCTTCATCGTAGGCCTTCCATAAAACCTGTGAAGGTTCAATCTGTCTGCGCCGTCTCTGTTATCTTCTTCCTCATTTCACACCTGGTGCCGATAGGACGCAATTCCAACATCCTGTCTTACTTTGTTCTTTAGCTTCTAACCTTTCTCAACCTCTCTTCGTGAACCGAAGGATTCATCTTCTTCTTCTTCATTCCGTCTGAACGCTTTACCCATGCTTCATCCGTCTCTAGGAAATATTCGACACTCGAGATTTGTCCAGCTTTTCCTTTAACACTTTGTCCATCCACAAACTACTCGAATCACACCGCAGGTTTAAAAGCATTACCGCCTGAGTCCCATCCATCTCCTGCGTCTCTAGGATGGCGGGTCACGGTGTCGATCAGATGTCCCCCCCAGCTCTGAAAGAAAGCAGTTTCTAACCACGAGTGAAATTGTGTGTGTGTGTGCGCGCGCGAGAGAGAGAGTTTAGCGACACAAGCCGAGACCCCTGGCGAGCTAATCCGAATCCTTTCCTGCGTTCCGGATTCGCTCGGCGGTGTGATGTCTCAGCGCAGCCCTGGAGAGTGGCAGGGGGTCTGCCAGCTTGTGTCAAATCAAGGTAGAGGTCGACAGCTAGGACGAGAGTTGACCTGATTAGAATAAGCGCAGGCAAGAATCTCAGATGTTTCTCACACACACACACACACACACACACTCCGTGTTAAACTTTCCAGTGCTTCATTTACATACGTTACGTGGCGTGTGCCGGAAAGCACGCCTAACTTTACGCAGCATTTTAGGTATTGGTGTGCAGCTGATGAATTTGTGATGAACTCCTGTTTTACTGCGGGAGATCTCTCTAAAGCGCGTATGTGTTCACGCTCGTGTACAGATTTACATATCGAGGTGAAAGCGAGCATGGTTCAATAACGCACTTCAAACACCGTTGCCCTTTCTCTCCATGAGTGAAAACACTGAGCTTTTCATATCCCACCAAGGAAAGGTCAGTCACTTGGAGGGTGGGGGTGGGTGGGTATTTTACACGCAGCATGAAGGTGGGGGGGGGGGGGTGGAATCAGACTAACGCCCAAAGTCTCAATCTCGTTCAGTTCCTCAAGATGAACCCAGAGCCAGCGTGTCGTTCGTTCATGTTTGTTCACGGAGTCGGGGGACGTCGAGCCGCGTGTTTATTTTCCTCTCCGGTGGGGGGGGATGAAAAAGGGCTCGATGAAAGCCAGAGCACATAATAAGCTCAGGACGTAGGTGCCCTCAGGTCTCCGGCGTCCGCAGAGAGGCTGCCACGACCGCACCACCGTCTGCCGGACGCCAAAGCGACCCATTAGGACGGCTTGCTGTGTGTAAAACGTAGGGATTTCTGCGGCTCTTTAGACGAGTGGACGTTCAGGCCTGACTCGCGCTCGATATGGAAAATGTCACGTCCTTGTCACGTGTTTCGATGAAACGGCTCAGGGGTCAATTCAGACCATTAGAGGGAGGGGGTGGAGGGCTCATGCTCGCTCGCTGTAATTTTGCCTTGTATTGTGATTTCCAGAAGCAAAAACAAGGTCATTTATTATTCTGTGAGATACACACTGTTTAACAACTTGTCTGATCTGATAAACATTGCTCAAAAAAAATAATAATCCACCGGGTTAAACCACATGTGTGTGATGATTTTTTATAATGTATTTATTTTTTGGTATGAATAATTTATTCATTTATTGCTGTACAGGTTGATTTGCCTCTCGGACACCAAAGAGTTCGTAGTCTGATTTTGATCACGACACATCTGTTGAACCAGCTTATGCTGCAAATGAACGAGGGGGAAAAATGAAAAAAGGGGGGGGAAAAAAAAACGTCCAGCAGCATGCATTAACCAGTCGCATTGCCAGCGATTTCGTTTTCCTTTTCTTTCTCTCTGTCTCTCTGTCGCATTCCTGCCTGTCCTTCACCACCGCAGGAGTGTCACACAATGAAGAGTAACGGTTTTGCAGTGCGGTGACATCTTGAACCAGATCCTGGCTCTGTGGAACAGCATCCTTCCCCTGCTCTAATGAGGATGGAACAGTGTCCACGGGAGCTCTGTCACGTTCCTCACCGCACATTGATGAAGCCTCCTCTTCTCTCTCTCTCTCTCTCTCTCTCTCTCTCCCTCCCCCCCTCCTCCCCAAGGGACCTCATTAGGATTTTTCTTTCCCAGCCTGTGTAGGAATCGGCTCGTCCTTAGGGAAAAATGTAAATAAACGCATTTGTCACTTACATCCTCCGCCATTCTCTCCCCATCCCACTTCCTAACATTTTTTATTTATTTTATTTTTTTGCTTTCTCGAAGAAAAATCGCATCGCGAGGCTTAATTAGTAAGCACTGGCATTACGCTTTCTTTATTATGTAAATGAATCGGTCGAGTACTTGGAAGTGTTGTCTCACAAGCTTTGTGCCAGGTGTTTCCTGACTGAATGCCGGGCAAGGGATTTTTTTTTTTTTCCTTCTTCTTCCCTCCCTTTCTGTCGCCTCCTAAAGAAAAAGACAACTGTACTGTGAAATTGCAGGACAAGCTATAATTATTTGACAGATGATTTTTGTTTTTCTCACCCCTCCTCCCCTCCAATCTGCAGCTTTAGTGTCGGAGTGACGTGAGTGACGGGACCTCATTGATTTCCTTTGTTACGGCTTAGCAGAGAAAGCGGCTTGACGGTTTGCAGAACGCAGCTCCTGTCAAGCGCGGGGACCGTGCTGCTGCTTATCCTTTCTAGGGAACCTTCTCGGGGAGGGGGGCAAAAGACAAAGAACGTGATGGCTTTTTTTGGGTTGGGGCAACTTTTTATTTTATTTTATTTATTTTTTTTTTTTTAGGGGGTTAGTGGCTGATTTAATAATGGGTGGAAAACTAGCGTCATGTTCCTCGGAGGTGGGTTAACAGGTCATGGTGGTTTTATTAGACGAGCTGCAGGTTCTTTATCTGCTCCACCTCCTTCTCCAAGCCTCTCCACCTTTCTCTCTCTCTCTCTCTCTCTCTCTCTCTCTCTCTCTCTCTCTCTCTCTCTTCTCCCCCCCTTTACTGCCACAGATAGAGCGAACACGTCTTCTGTGTTCTGGAATGCTGTAACAGTACAAGACACTGCATTGACCTTTATTTTTCTTCGTGCCGTAAGAAAGTTGCCCAGTAAGGCGTCGTGCAAAAAGATCAGCTCTGGATGTTGTAACCTTGTTAAAAGTGAACACTCTCAGAGAGTGAAGTGCACTTGGAAACTGAGCATATACAAGGAACCCTAGTGGCAGGTAAAAGTAATACTGTAAATAAGACTTTCAGCGTGTAGGATTTCTAATTTGTAGCTCACAGAGCCGAACGATCGATCTCTTCACTCGGTGGCAACGTTGACCAGGTATCTGTCGATAACGAGCCGCGCCAACAGCCATCAGCTCTACATCTCCTTTTGTCCAGCAGAAAATTCAAAGACGATGGTTTTATGTAAATTGAGGCGGAGTAATTTAGAGAATTTAGACTGTAATGTGAATTAGCAAGTCACCAGGGAACTCACGATCCCGAAATTATCACTAAACCTAGGTGGCAATTGGATTTGTATTATTGTTTGGTAAGTATCACGATTTTATAAATATCCCGATTCGATAAATGTTGTTCAGATTTTGTTCGAACTCTAAAGCAAACTTTAGACTTTTCTACCACATAGAATGCTGTGCTGTGTGAATAGCTTACAGAGCTCCACCTTTAGGAATATAGAGCAAAGTCAACATGTTACCACTTCAAATGCAAACATTTAAATTTAAAACAATTTAAAAAATCAAACAGCAATTTCAACAGAAAAGAATAACAGTTTGTAACTTAATCGAACCCCCACGTCCTTCAACATCTCTATTAGCAAAGATGGAATGCAAGGCTAAAGACGACTCGTAAGACTCGCCATGATTTGATTAAAAATGTTTCACATTGCAGAGGATGCACTGATTGAACACAATGTTTTGTGTGAGAACTCGACAAAATGCAATGTGATGATCAAAACTGCACTCGTCAGTCATTCGGTCTTGGGGGGGGGGGGGAAACAAAACAAAAATCACACACAAGTAGTTTTTGTTAGACTCTTGACCCGTACTTGACCAGAAAGCGTGCTAAAATCTGTTTGTTTTTTTTGTACTAGTCGTAGTAATGTAATTTCATCTAATTAATAATTTTTTTAAATACACTCACGCATGAATGAGTGCAATATACAACTTGGGATATATACAATAAACTTGTGATTATTTGATTATGCACTTGAATTTATATTTTTTCAGTCAACTCAATGAATCGCAAAGAATCAACTCATACTTTTTAAATAAAAAAAAAAAAATAGAATTCCTTTAATATTACACATCTTTTCGGGGTTGGCAAAAAAAAAATAAAAAATCTTACATTTTGTGAGAGTATTGCAGCTTCTTTGTTTCAGTTTATTGGCTTTTGTTGCGATGGCGCCACCTACTGGACTGGAGTGTAGAGCAGAAGCACTTCATGGGGTTAAAAATAAAAAGCTTATTGCTTTGTACAACGTCATACAAACAATAAGACAACACATAGAGATAGGTGGTTAAAAAAAATTTGTGTAGCGATTACTGGAAAATCTACCCTAACTCCAAAATCATTATTATATTTATTTTTATTATTATTTAAATTTCTCCAAGGTTGCATTTGAGAGAATAAAATGTTGCAGTTTCTCTAAAATATTACAGGTGGCGTGCTGTAAACTATTTACACGTTGGCAGGCAGCACAGCATCTTAATTGAAAAAAAATTAACATGAAATCAGGACGGTTATAAAATCCTGATACTAACAGAATCGCAATACAGATTGAATCGTATGGATTGGCTCCTGGGAATATCGGGTGGTCTTGGGGATTCCCTTGTCTGCTTCCAAACCTGTTAGAAAGATAGCTGTCTGAGAAAAATTTAAACGCTATCGTTCCTGTTGAACCAATTAAACTGGGAAAAAAAAAGAAACGCAGCACCTAAATATCAAGACGATACTCTACCTGTGATTCACAAGCTCTCTGCGAGGTGTTCTCCGCAGTCTGCCGGCATGCCGCTTATGCATATTCTCTGAAATTTATGCAATACTTCCATCTGGTGTAATAGCAGTGTAAATAGCAGAGGCGGCGTGGTACCATGTGACACTGTGCCCTCAACCGAAGAAACGAACTAAATGTCATTTCTCAAATCGCAAACTCATGGACTACTCCAGACTGGCACCGAGAAGTAGCTAGCACTAACAGGTTTTCTATTACGTCATAACCTCTTTAAACCTGCACAAAGCACCACTTTTCTGCATTATTCAGATATTCGTTATATAACGTACAGTTAGGGCGTTCGATTTGAGATGCAAAAGGTAACCCTCATGCCAACCGTAGAAAGTTGTAAAAACAGTAAACTGCAGCTGTGAAAACATAATTTACATCAAATTATCATAATTTTGTTTATTTGATGTCAAAATAAATGTAAATATCATAATTCTGAAATTTCTGTGCAACCCCGTGGTCCAGAAAACACGAGACCTGCTTAGTAACTAGTCCTGAGCTGAGAGAGAACTTGAGGAACTCGTCACTCCTCACAGTGCAGTTCAATGCTCAAAATAATTCCTCAAAGAATCGACTCATGCTTTTACACAAATTTGAGCATTTCCGGAGTGACGAGGCCAATGTTTCACATCCAGACCGTGGCTTTGTAGTGATTTAGTACGGGTACTGTGTGGAGATTAATGCTAGGTTCACATTACCAGCCTGAAGTGACTCAATTCCAATATTTTTTTTTTTAGGGAGCACGATGATGGAAAATGTCTGTCCTGTAAATCTGTCCTGATGGTCAATAATCCTCATTTCGTTAGGCTTGGTCATGGTTTTTGGCAGATGGCAGTGTGGGGAAAACGGACAGAGATAACTACAAAAATTTACTGTAGTTAACTGGATTGGTATGCTTTCCACGACTTATGTTCATGTCAAACGCGTACAAGACTCACTTTGTCAGACTTAAGAACAAATCCGACTTATGAACATGCTCTCGTTCATAAGTCGGGGACTACCTGTAGTAGTATAAAGGACCTTTTAAAGGAAACTGAAGAAAAACATGCATTGTTTGATCAGGACTGCAAGAAAGATCTCAGCCTAAGTCTGCTTGAGGTTATGAGTTCTAAATCAAGCCAAGCCAACATTCAGCCTGGGCACGGCATAGATTTAATTTTAATTAAATGATTGTTGAACACATTAGCAATCAATAACCTGTTTATCATTAATAGTTAATGATGACCAGTTCTACTTGTTCATCCTTGGCACACTGTGCCTTCATGGAGCTGGGTTTGTAATGGAACTGGTTTCCAGTCCTGCAGCATCCTGTGTGGGATGAGCTAATTATTTGCACAGTTTGTTTAGAAAAACTTTTTTTTTCTTTTTTTTTTAATACAAAATCATGATCTGTGTAGTATTGCAAAAGAGATATAATCTGAAAAGAAACCTAGCTGTAGGTGACAAGATCGCATTGGATCGTCTGTGGTGAGTCCCGTCTCTAGTGCTCAGCAATAACTGTTACATCTCTCTCGTCCTTCCTCTGTGCAATAACCTCACACTAAAACATATAACCGGATATCCAGAGACGCAACCCTGATCTAGAGCAATACATCTTCCTTGTGTCGTGTGAAAAGAAATAAAAAAAAAAACAACTTTCCACTTTTCCAAACTTCTCAAGAAGTCATACCCACTCCTCCGTTTGTTTTCCGAACTACTTTAACGTTCTCACATTAGATCAGCTTCTACTTTGTAGGCAGCTCGAGTAGATTTAAAGCTAAACAGAAGCCTGGGCAGGACGTCAGAGCTTTGAGATAAATAGTGATGGATCTGTCCATGTTTCAGAGACTGGAGGAGGCTTTTCTGTTGTTTTTGTTTTTTCACGTTGTATATTTTTTGACCACTTCTTCTTGACGTGTTTGTATGATTTGTGTAGTATTATCACTGTAACCGGGAGACGACCAGATTGGATTTTGCAAACGATCCAGACAGGGTCACAGCAAGGGCGAATGTTTATTTATTTATTTTTTCCCTTGAATAACAAAGGTGTATATTATTAATAGGGATGCACCGATACCACTTTTTTGGAAAACGAGTACGAGTACTTGCATTTCAGTACTCACCGATACCGAGTAC
>JAQMYG010000035.1:5377901-5406184 GCA_030014215.1 Clariallabes teugelsi
ATCTCCACATCATTGCATTCAGTTTTTATTCACAATTTGTTTAGTGTCCCAACTTTTTTGGAATCCGGTTTGTACTAATACTTTAACATAAACCTTTTTAACTTTTTTTAAGATAATGAAGAAGCATAAACTGTACTGTATATGAAGGCGTTTTGATATAAATTAATATTTTAGTATTTTCCTGAGCTCGGGCTCCCGTCAATTTATAAACGTGTATTTTCTCTCCATCTTGTGGTTCTCCTTATGTGTGGTTATAGGGACCATGTGGCTGACTGCTGTCCTATTCAGAGTATATTTGTGACTCAGCCTTACAGGATGGAGTCTGGATCAACAACAGCTTTGCAGGATGTACTGAGATTTCTCAGAAGGATAAAACAACAACAACAACAAAAAAACAGCCTTACATTCTAATGATCTAAACAGCAGCATGGTGGTTTAGTGGTTCGCACTGTCACCCCGCCCCTCCAGGGTCAGGGTTCGATTCCTGCCTCTGGGTTTGTGTGCATGGAGTTGGCATGTTCTCCCTGTGTTGGCGGGTTTTCTCCCGGTACTCCGGTTTCCTCACACAGTCCAAAGACTTGGGGATTAGGTTAATTGGCATTCCTAAATTGCCCGTAGTGTGTGAAAGACAACCCAACCCCTTCAGTAACTACAGTACCACATACATGACTGATACTGATATATCTCCAGGATGGGAATATCTGTTGCTGGATGGCACGTGGATGGACCAAAATACCCCCCAATGTGGTGCCTGTGCAACTCACAAATAAAAAAAAAATATATCTATAAAAATCATGGAAGTACAGGCTACCAGTTTCAAGTAAAATTTAACCTTCACTATCATTATGGGGAAAAAAATGTGATCTATGATTTCGACCATGTAATGATTGTTGGTGTCGGAAGGACTTGTTTCTGTATTTCTGTAACTGCTGATCCCCTGCGATTTTCACACACTTCAGTCACTAGAGTTAATCAGAATGGTGCAATAAAGAGAAAAAAAAACTTCAGATAGGCAGAAGTGCTTTGTTGATGAGAGAGAGGTCAGTGGAGAATAGCCAGAGTGGTTCGAGCTGAGAGAACAGCTTCAGTAACTCACATAACAACCACAATTTTGTTGTGAATAATCTTTAAAGCTGAGCTCTAGGGTAAACCAACTTTTATACACAGCGGTAACAGGACAGGCGTGAATAAATGCATAAAGAGTGTATGCATGAATATGAAAAATAAAATCTCTCTATGTCTCTTGATTGTAGCTCGTTAGTGTGTACAGCTGATTCTCGTTTGTCTCAGCATTTAAAAAGGCTGATTTGGAGCCGCACGGTTGAGAGAGACGCATTCAAGGAAGATTTTCTGCCTGAAATTTTGTTGAGATATAAAGTAACAAAAAAAATAATAAATCATATTTATTTATGATTATTTTAAAGACAGATTAACCATTAAAAACTCTCATTTTAGTCATTTTTTTTGTTTTGTTGATGAAACAGTAGTGAATATGGTGAGAGTGTAACAGCTGATCAGACCGGGGGAAAAAACTAAAATCAGTCAACTTAAGTTCAGACCTCCATTATGAGCTATTGAAAAATAAAAGACACACTTCATGATTCATAATATTGAAATTCTATCCTTGATCAGATTGGCCAGGGCTTTCCGGTTCTGTAACAGGTCTTGCACATGACTGTGATAAAAGGATACGATTCAGATGAAAAGAAAACTCCGGCTCTCTTCAAAACCCATTCTGTCACAAAGGGCCTTGAGGTATTGTAGTGAAAGGCTTATTCAGACTCATTCATATGTTGCTCAACAAGTCCATTAGGTTTTGCCTGATTATTTCTCCTCCTGAGACTACGCTGTGTTCAAATGGAGTATGCAGTAAATTCTATAATTACTACGACGAACCTTCTGTTTTGCAGCACTAGTTAAACTTTCTCAAGGTAGTGCTAATCACGCAGTCATGACCAGATAAAATAAATGAGCAATTATTTAACAAATTAACTACTTGAATCTATCAATGCTAAAATTATATTTCACCACAATTAATGGCTCATACTGATGACTATACCAAGTTTTTAAAAAAAATGGATTTAACAATAACTTCAAATCCAGTTCTAAAATCTTGCACTCGCTGAGCTGTGGTTAATCCTCGGTAACAACAGGCCTGTCGCAGCTCAGTGAAGAGCTCAGGATTGTCTATCCTTTTTATTTTTTTTTAGGAGATCAGTGAGACATGCTGAGGCCAAACCATTCAGAGCTTTAAATGTCATAAGCATGACAGCATAGCCGGAATAACAATGCGGTAATGTGCTCTGACTTTCAATTCCCGGTTATCACCCTGAACAAGCTTCCAGGGTAGAAGAAATGAAAGCAAGTCGGCTTCTCGGCATCATGTATACCTAGGTGTAGCATGTTTCTTACAGTATATTTGTTACTCAGCCTTACAGTCTGGATCAACAAAAGCTTTGCAGGATGTACTGAGATTTCTCAGAAAGATTAAAAAAAAAACAGCCTTACATTCTAATGATCTGAACAGCAGCACCGTGGCTTAGTGGTTAGCACTGTCGTCCTGCACCTCCAGGGTCAGGGTTCGATTCCTGCCTCGGGGTCTGTGTGCATGGAGTTGGCATGTTCTCCCTGTGTTGGCGGGTTTTCTCTCGGGACTGTCGATTTCCTCGCACAGTCCAAAGACATGGGGATTAGGTTAAATGGCATTCCTAAATTGCCCGTAGTGTGTGAATGACAACCCTTCAGTAACTACCACCGATATGACTGATACTGATATATCTCCAGGATGGGAATATTTGTTGCCTGATGTGCTGGATGGCACGTGGATGGACCAAAATACCCCTCAATGTGGTGCCTGTGCAACTCACAAATAAAAAACATATATAAAAATCATGGAGGTACAGGCTACCAGTTTCAAATAAAATTGAACCGTAACTATCATTATGACAGTAGAAGAAATGAAAGCAAGTCGGCTTCTCCGCATCATGTATACTTACATAGGTGTAGCATGTTTCTTACATTAGCTACTTTCCCATGGGCATGACTTTTGCCAACATAACTTTCACTTCTACCCTGATAGGGCAGAATTGACCAGTTTAAACACAACTGCACCAAATGGAAGACTGTATAATGTACACTCATATGCATGGTTAGGTATAAAAAATGTCCACTAAAGTCTGCTCAAACAATGACTGATGTCTACTGAGTTCCTTAAGGGACAGGGGAGGGAAAAAATGCATAGAAGAAAGCAGAACATAGAAGAATGTCTTAGCTGAGATGGGTTTGAGCATATCAGGGTCAATGAAAGGACAAGTTAGCTAGGCTCCCTGTGAGGTTAAGAAGTCCCGTCTTCTGAGTTATGCTTGGTAAAAAAAAATGTTTTAAAAAGGAAAGCAAATGATGGAAACTGAACCTTCAAAGATGAATGGACAGATCAGTGAATGTTTATTCTTCTTGCAGGAAGTTTAAAATCAGTTTGTCTTGTATTTTCCAAAACCATAGTGCTAATAAAAAAGCAGTAATGTGAAGCGCCACTATGAGATACGACACGGGTTGTTAGAGCGAACATATCCTCAGCAGTCCGAGGTGAGGGCGTGTAAAATACCCAAACTGAGAGCCCGGTGTTATGCACTAAAATCAACATGTTGAGTAAAAGCGATGTTATGAACAGTCATGTGCTGGATTTAATGATCTACGTAAAGATTATTAAGCTTTACAATGTAAACAAATGCCTGCACCAATAGATTTTTTCATTAGAAAAGCTAAACTGAATATTTTTTACTGAGATTAGTTCACATTTTCACCCCTGAAATAACAGCACTGGAGTGGTATAATACACTGGAATTTTAATACACTGTAGTTATTTAAAGACAAAACTTCTACATCTTTATCCGATCTACTTTTTCGATTTCTCATCTGTGATTCTCTCTATGATTAGCGAACAGAGAGAATATTTGGCTGACCATGAAAGAAGTACAACTTAGCTTAAACAAGGTGTTTAACTTTAACCTTACAAAAAAATACAATTCTTCGTATTAATGCAGACATGTGCGTGGACTTCAATCTGAAATAATAATATCACTGATTACATTAAAGCTGATCAGCTTATTTTTAGCTTTAACCTTTTAACTCTTTCTTCAAACTCTTTTCCCTTCAACTATTGGTACTAACGCTAGTCTTTTCATAAATTAGACTTTTTCTCTCTCTAAGACAAAGAAAATTTTGCAAAGAAAATAAAGCGTGGCGTGTGGTGATAGACAAAGTGTGTGAAGGGTCATGATGTTTGGGGAGCTCAACAATAAAAGAAAGTCACGCTCAAGCACACTTATATTACATTTTTCTGCTTTATATGCTCTGTGGTTTGACCCGAGCAGCCCTGAGTTCTGTGTTTTTGTCCTCTGTGAATTTTTATATGTTTTTTTTCTTTAGCTAAGAATTAAGCAGGTAAAGTTCAATAATTGCAAAAGTACAAAGTTAATGGAACAATATGGAACCACATTTTATATGTACAGTATACTGTATTTGATGTAGAACTGTTCCCTTAATGTCTTGCACATGCTGTCGAGGCTGTACAGTACAGTAGATAGAGATTTATGACTTTTTGTAAGTAAACCTTTTCCAAAGGCTACAGTCGACGTAAATTTGGTTGAAACTTAAAGAATAGACTTGAGGCAGCTTCTACAGTTGAATTAATGTGGTTTTGCTGATTTTGCTAGTTTCGGTGATCTCTTATATACCCTAAAACTAACCACTTGGCTGACAGACCACAAGTTTAGAATTAAATTGTGTGCCAAAGAAATGTTTGTGGTTACATTTCAACTGCTGTGATAGATGGGATACGTACACATTGCATGAACCATATTTCAAGAGGTTTGTGTTTCTGATATGGTTCCAATAAGCATAATCTCCTATTTAACTGTCTTTTTTCCAGTTGTTCGATATTGAATTTCATTCTTCAGTTTGTTAGGTCTGTCAGATGTTTAATTGTGACCCAAACTGACTTTAATAGCCTTATAATATGTATTGTGTTGATGTTCATTTGGGCAATGGTGGCTCAGGTGGCTAAGGCTCTAGGTTGGTGATTTGTGGATCTAGGTTCATGCCCTGGTATTGTTGGGTTGCTACTCGATATGTTGCCGTTGTGGTTAAGGTTGAAATGCGTTGCCAGTCCCAAGCCTTGTGTCATGAAAGGCATCAAGTGGACTTGATGGTCTCCTGTAGTGACCCCTTGACGTGTTGATTGTGTTGATGTTCATTTGTCTTTGTTTTTTACTCTGTATTGATGTCTGAAAAACTCTCATTCCCTATTTTTTAACTTTCATTTGCCTACATTTTGTGATAATTAAAATTTGTGAAAATTAAAATATTGTGCACAGGGAGTTTGCAACGTTCTCTCTGTGGTTGATGGGTTTCCTCCAGGTTTTCCGGTTTCCTCCAATGGTTCAAACATTAGGCTAACTGGCGTTCCCAGATTGCCTGTAGTATGTGAAGTCAAATTAAAATTAAAATTTTAAGTGCTTGTGTGCCGTGCAATGGATTGGCACCCTGTCCAGGGTGTACCCCGCCTAGTGCGGCATAGGGAACAAGTGAGTGATTTTTTTCCCCCACAATTTAGTGATTTCTTTGAAAGCACTGCATTGTACAGTATAAATCTCTATCTGCAACATAAAGCAAAAAATCTGAGTTTGTCAACTAATGATCTTGTATAGCCTAGATTTGTTAAACACACCTTAGACTAACTAGAATGGTATTTAGAACTGAATGCTTTACGTAATGCCCTTAAGAAGGATAAATCGCTGATTAGACAAGACAAGCTCCCTGTGTCTTTTCCTGCATGATGGATGAAAAACTGATCAGATGATTGAATAGCTGTCATCGAGTCCAAAAGTACCATACCGTGAGTATGGAGCACTCTACAGGGTCGCCCTCATTAAATGCTTCAAGGTCAGTCACGTGGTTAACAAAAGTGATTGGTGGGATTTTAAGCAGAAATGCCACATTTAAGCACACGGTCACTCCAGAATCATCTGAACATCGAGACATGCAAGGTTGGCAGTTCATCCAGTCTCTTTTTTAAAGCACAATCTTTATAGATTCCCAATTCAGTCTGGCACAGAGCAAGGACTCCTCAGAAGAGTTTATGGGATTCCAGCATAAGGAAGAGATCTTACAGATGGCATGGGAACTATACTACCTTTAGAAAAGTAGTGATGCACAGGGTCAGCCAAAAAATGTATACACACTTCAGGAATCGAAACATTTGTATAAATATTTGAAAACTAAATGTATTGCTATACATTATATATTTATATATACTGTATGATAACATTATGATAATATTATTAATGGAGTACAGTACACGGATTTTGCCCGGCGTACATGGATTTTGCATGTTCTTCCCGTGTTTGGTGGGTTTCCTCCGGGTTCTTCTGTTTCCTCCCCAGTCAAAGACATGCAGATTAGGCTAATTGGCATTTTCAACCATGGTCACCAGTGGCCACCCCAGTCCCTAGTTGGACTACTGAGGTTCGTAGATGTATGGATGGATGGATGGATTGGCTGACTCTGTATATTTATGCTCCTCCATAGCAGGTCCAAGATCAATGTCTGATGTGCTGCCATTGAGTCTAGTATACTCTTTATGATGGTCAGTCATCTATCCCTGCAAAAAATTATATTTTAGTAAGTGATAATATCTTGAATCTCAAAGTCAAATGATTAAAAATTCCTTAATTGGGGACATCTCCAAACAGCGGTGGCACGATGACTTAGTCGCTAGTACTAGAAGGGTCAAGGGTTCGATTCCCACCTCGGGTCTGTGTGCATGGAGTTTGAATGTTCTCTTCGTGATTGGTGGGTTTCTTCCGGGTACTCTGGTTTCGTCCAACAGTCCAAAAACATGCAGATTAGATTAACTGGTGTTCCCAAATTGCCCATAGTCTAGAAATAGGCTTAAGAATCTTATATTTGGTAGGCTTAAGGAAAAAAATTTGTAATCTTATATTAAGAACTTGTAGAAAAATTTGACTAAACTTAAGATATTTTTGAATGAAGCATATATCATTTGTTTAACAAATTTCCAACTGAGATCAGGGATGCAGGCCTCAACCAGCACTCAATTTTGAGGTGCCACATCCCTGGACACAATCATTACAAGATGGTTAGTGCAGAGAGGCAATTTTATAACTGCTGTGTATCATTTGTCCTTGACTGAGGCACTGGCTGGGCTTGCGGGAATCCAGCACAATGGCTCATTAGTTCCTCACAGCCATAACTGTGTGTATAGCAGAACACATACATTGGAGAGGTGCATGTCATGGCATTGTTGGGTTTAAAATGAGGAAAGAATCACATGATGTCTCCGCCACACCTCTGACACGCTAGCCGTGCGTGTGTGCCGAGAGAAACACACATACTCACGCAGATGATGTCGTCTGAATGTTCTCCAGCTTAATCACGTTTCCTGAGTGGATACGTGACATATCCATCAAATGAGCATGAGTTATTGACATGTTCTGGTGAAATCTGTGGAAACAAAGAGAGGAAATTGTGCAGATATCCGGAGACAGATGAAATATAGGAAGTGTTATGATATAAGGAATGAGGAGGAAGAGGGGGAACAAAGAGAGAGCATCTTGGAAAATACCATCAGGGGAACTATAAGACAATACTAAAAGACCTAACAGCCAAGAAGAAAAAGACAGAAAACACTGTCAGAATGTACTGTATACAAAGGCCTGCTAATCTTCAGAAGGTAGTGGAACCCATTGAATGAAAACCCAGCAATGAGAATGATGGTTTAATGGAACCTGACTTCAGACTGATATATTGTGCTATTCATGCTGTTAATGCTACAGTAGTAATGAGAAGTAACTCAACATGCTCAATATACTGTAGGGTTTGTGTGTTCCTGCAAACTTCACAACCTTGATGAGGGATGACCATTCAACCTTACCAACATGCTCCTTTTGTTTTTCCACCGTAACATACACCCAGTTGTGGACACATGCTATGTGAGGGGCAGGTGCAAAAAATGTAAAGGGCACCTGAGGCATTCAATGAGAAATAAATAGAGTACAATACCTATCTACCTCTGGTTCAGCATGTTATACAGCTTTGTATAGTTGTGGTAAGAAGTTTACATACACTTATTATGGACATGACCGTCATGGCAATATTGGGCTTTCAATGATTTATTTGATCTGGTGTTTTTCTGAGGCATGTGATTGCAAACATTCATTCTTTATAGAAGAAAACCATCATTTATTTTAGGTTTTATATCAACACAAGGAAAATTTACACACCCATTTAGATATCCATTTGTTAGATTCTTTATGGGAGTATGAAAAAGGATTTGTTTGATAGTGCTCATTGGATTAACAAACACATAGTACAAAGGGGAAGAAGCAGTACAAAGTGCAGATCTGAGAGAGAGGATGGCAGGAATGGCAGAAATCAGGAATGCCTCTTAAAGCAATTTCTAAACAATTATAGATTCCAGTATAAGTTCAGACAATCATATGTAAGTATAGCCATTTTGCCAAGGTCTGGAAAAAGACCCAAACTATCACTCTCATCTGAGAAGAAATTGATTAAGATGGTGAGGAACAACCCAGGAACCACCAAGGCACAGGCATGCCATGAACTGGAAACTACTAGAACACCATTGTCATAGTCTATAGTCAAGCCAATTGTACATCGTCATGGACTGAAAGGTTGCCGTCCATAAAAGACGCCCCTGCTCCAAAATTGACCCCACACAGGAAACCCCCTGAGAACACTGTACAAGATTTTCAGCATGGTGGTGGTTGCATCATGCATTGGGGCTGTTTGTCTACCAGTGCAGCTTGTGCCTTGGACACATTGCAAAATTGATCAAATGAAGAATTATTTTAGAGTTCCTAAGCAAAACATTTAATGACATTTCTGTCCTGGGGTTATATTAAGGGGCACAATATCACATTTGCTGTGGGGGGTTAGAGTAAAAGGCATTTGATCACGTTTTTTTTACTTGGGGTTACAATAAAGGGCATTTGACCTCATTTTCTGTACTGGGGGGTTACAGTAAAAGGCATTTTTATCACATTTGCTCAACTATTGGGGGAAACATTAGGGCATTTGATCACATTATTTGTCCTGGGGTTTACATTAAAGGGCATTTGATCATATTTTCTGTACTCTGGGTTACATTAAAGGGCATTTGATCATATTTTCTGTACTCTGGGTTACATTAAAGGGCATTTGATCATATGTTCTGTACTCTGGGTTACATTAAAGGGCATTTGATCATATTTTCTGTACTCTGGGTTACATTAAAAGGCATTTGATCACATTTTCTGTACTGGAGGTTACAGTAAAGGGCATTTTTATCACATTTGCTCAACTATTGGGGGTAACATTAGGGCATTTGATCACATTATTTGTCCTGGGGGTTACATTAAAGGGCATTTGATCATATTGTGGCGTGGGCGGGGCAGCGGCTGACGACCGTTATGCTTTGCGCAAGGTTCTACTTTTCCTTTGTGTTCACCCTGTTGGGGAAGTGTAGTTAAGTTGGTGACTTCGGGTTATGTTGACTGTTAAATGTTATGCTCCTTCATGCTAACCTCATGCTCAGTTCATGCTAAATGCTGAATTGCGTGGTTCTTGAAGTGAATGTGTTGTAAATAAACTTCTCCCAGCCATTGCATTGGGCAGCAAGTTAGCTCACTCGTCTCTCCAACATCCTTTCCGGCGGTAAAACGCTACAATATTTTCTGTACTCTGGGTTACATTAAAAGGCATTTGATCACATTTTCTGTACTGGGGGGTTACAGTAAAGGGCATTTTTATCACATTTGCTCAACTATTGGGGGGGAAACATTAGGGCATTTGATCACATTATTTGTCCTGGGGGTTACATTAAAGGGCATTTGATCATATTTTCTGTACTGGATGTTACAGTAAAGGGCATTTGATCATATTTTCTGTACTCTGGATTACATTAAAGGGCATTTGATCACATTTTCTGTACTCTGGGTTACTGTATATTAAAGGGCATTGATCACATTTGCTCTACTGTTGAGGCACTTTAAAAGGCGTTTTATCACCAAAGGAATCTAAGCAGTATATATTTTAGTTTCGTCCCCAAGCCCTGCCCCCTGAGACTGCATACACCTCTCTTGAGTGTCATTCTGTGTAACTCATAGAGAGAGTGATAAATTAAGAAAACCAACCTAAGCATTAGCCACAGAGTTCTTAATGGACTCAATAAATAAATAAATAAATAATACACTCTATGAGACAGGTTAACAGCTCTTATGTAGTCATTAACTGTTGCAAGTTGAGAAGAAAATAGGGAAATATGGCTGTATAATAAGCCATGTTTTACTGCTCGGTAAAACGTGTCTCCTTGTGGACTCACAAAAATATTCCAAAATGTACTGTAGATATTGCAACACTGCACTGAGAATTTATTGTGTTTTCCTGTATTTGCTTACCCATTAACCCATTTCAAATGGTGAAGTGTGGATTAGGCTCTGGATCCAACATACTCATTTTACTATATGCATTGCCTGGCCATTTGCTTATTCTAATATTACATATGACCATCTTTAGCTTTGCATACAATGTGGTGCCCAGTTCATGTGTAAAATGATTCCTCATGTTTCTATAACCACTCTTTCACAATCTGAGTATTTATAAAAAGAAAAATTTTATAGAAGTGATACCCTGGTACATTCAGGTTGTCCTGGTACATTCAGGTCTAAACTCAGCAACGTTATGTAGCAATACAATAAGTATTGCTACATAACGTTGCTGAGTTTAGACCTGACTAACTGAAGCAACCTCAGATCATAACACTGGAACAGAGGCTTGTATAGTGCCCACTAATCATGTCCCATGGGTCCCTTCTTATCCTGACACACCCATCGCTCTGGAATACGGTCAATCAGACCACATGACTTTCTCCATTGCTCCAAATTTCAATCTTTATGTTTCAGCATTTTTTTCTTCTGAGTTTCACTAAGAATTGGTTTTCTATGGACGCACAGCTGTTTAGTCCCAATCCTGTAAGTTCTGGTCACATTGTGTGTGTATAAATGCTCTTACTTTCACATAGCTATGATGTATACTGTTGATAATTGTATTTATTTATTTTTAAAAAAAAAAATTTAACTGCAACTTCAAGTGTTTAAGTCATATAAAGTCATGATCTTTTTCCAACCGCATTTGTTTCAAAGTTAATGGTTCAGCACTATCCTGTGTTGGTTCTTAATCCAGTTCCAGTTATTTTATTCTCCTTAGTTGTTTTTTGTTTGTTTGTTTTCATCATTCACATATTGTATGTTAATAATTAAATAATTTTCAGTATGCACCAAAATGACCCAAAATAATTCTGATCAACTGGGAACTGGATCTTAAAAAAGGGTTTTCCAGGAAGTAGAACTTAGTAACACATTAGTCCTAATCTACTCCTGTCAATTATAACCCAACACTAAGCATTGTAAGGGCAATAATATAGAAACAGATGAAGAGAGCCATTTACAGCCAAAACATAAAGGGGATAAAAATAAATAAATAAATAACATAATAGAACAGCAAGGTTAGGTAGGTAACCCTAATGTTAACAGCTACCAAGTTTACCTTCCAGTGCTGCACTATTGTACCGAACCCCAGGATTATCATAAGCATCAACATAATCAACACTTAACAAAGAGCTTCCTTCCAACCTTAGAACTTCCTTCTATGCATCCTTTAATCCTTTTTTTATATATAAATTTAAGATATATTACTAAAAGGATACTACTAGAAAACATGGTTAAATTGCTTAAAGCGCAGTTTTTTGTGCTAAACTGAGACAGTGTCACAGACGTCCAACTCCAAGTGAGAGCTCTTGAGAAAATTAAGACTTTCTTAGTATAAATTAGTGGTCGGAGGGTCATTCAGCTGTTTTTTCTATTCAGAATTATGGCACTTTTCAGTTCCCAATTGAATGTCGCAATAGGATTTACCCATGGCCTCTACCATGGCAAGGTGATATGCAGAATAAACAGGGTTCTTTAAGGTCGCCTGTGCCATTTTAATTCTTTATCGCATATACTGTAAGTACCTTTTAATGTCAAATAGAGCACAAGGAAAGGGTAATGCTCATGTAGAAATGAAGCCAATCAAAGCTACTGATAATGAATATGCTCCCTGAGCAAAGAAACAAAAGCTTGCAATACTCAATTATAATGACATTTAGGAAAACTATTTAATTGTTCATCAAGAAAAGAGCCTGATCAGCTTTGTTTTGCTCTGCTGAGAACAGACAACTGTTTGTTCTTTTTTTTTTTTTTTTTTCTAATGAGAAGCATTACTCCATTTTCAAGCTCAGCACTCACAAGCCTGGGTCTTTCTTTTTCATCTCTTCCTCCATCGATGTGGTTTCATCCTCTTGAGTAAACCAAAAGATCAACCAAGAAGAGGTTCAGTCCACATCTCCGGGGTCTTGTTAAGACAGTGGTCGACTATTGTTGAGACTATTGTTTTGAAAGGCATCGGACATCAGTAGGGACTGGGGTTTAATAGATGTTTTTCTGCTCCTTTCTTACCTTCTGCTCTCAATTACAAAATCTCATGCTGCAAATCCCAGACACTTCTCTGGATTGCTCTGGTTTGAGATATTACACAGGAGGAGTTAAAACACTGATGTATTTTTTAAAGGATGGTCACAGGAGTGTCTCAAAAATTTCAGGTTCCTGAGGAAACAACTGAATATTTAATGCATGACAACTTTTGTTGAACGAGTCAAACTGTTAATCTATACATATAATAAAACTGTAAATTGGACATGTCTGTGCATTGATTTTTGCAACAACAAAAAAATTTGTTTTTTGATTAATTAAATCAAGTTTTTTGTAATTTTTGTTTTTTGTCTGTTTGTTTGTGCACGCATCACGTAATAACTACTGAACGGATTTTAATGGGCTTTTTACAGGTGTGTTTGGCCAAGCTTGAGGTAACATATAGGCTTTGTTTTACCGCAATCAGCCCACGGGAGGAGAAGATATGCTAATTTAAACTTTAAATGGAAAACGCCCTTAAATGGAAGATTTTTCATTGGACTGAGATCTGGTGACTGTGGAGCTCATTTGAGTACAATCAACTCATTGTCATGTTCAAGAAACCTGTTTTGGATGATTTTAGCTTTGTGACCTGGTGCATAGGCGGCATAGTGGCTTAGCACTGTCGCCTTGCATCTCCAGGGTCCGGGTTCGATTCCCGGACAGATTGGCACCCCTGTCCAGGGTGTACGCCACCTGGTGCCTCAAGTCTCCTTGGATGGTCTCCAGGCCACTCGCGACCCTGAATACAGGATTAACCTGTATAGATGATGATGATGACATGGTGTGTTTAAGGGTTAAAGGGGTGGATATAGTCAGTAACAATACTCAGGCAGGCTGTGGCTTTTAATTGTTGCCCAGTTGGAACTTAGAGGCCCAAAGCACGGCAAGAAAATTACCGAATGCTGCAGCAGAAATTGAGACTTATCCGACATAATAAACAATTTTCAAATTTTCTATTGTCCAGTTTTGGTGAACCATGTGAATTTTAGTCTCAGTTTCCTGTTCTTAGCTGGTAGGAGCGACACCCGGTGTGGTCTTCTCCTGCTGTAGCCCATCTAGTTCGAGGTTCAAAGTGCTGTACGTTCAGAGATGCTCTTTGCCATTCCGTGGTTGTAACAAGATGTTACTTGAATTACTGTTGAATTTCTATCAGCTCGAACCAGTCTGGCCTTGTTCCTCTGCCCGCTGGCATCAACAAGGCATTTTTGCCCAGAGAACAGCCCTCACTGGATATTTTCTCCTTTTCAGACCATCTCTGAAAACCCTAGAGATGGTTGTGTGTGAAAATCCCAGTAGATTTGCAGTTTCAGAACTGATAACATTCCTGCAATACATTCACAAACAGCAAACAAAAGACCCAATTTAGCAGTGCTGGCATTGATCAATGACTCAGTAACTTAGTGAAGGAACTAATATAAGTAATCAGTAGTTTCCTTTGTGTAGTGCATGTTGCTGCATTTGCTGTGCCTGTGCAAGTAGCTTAATTTCAGTTACGTCATATAAATATACAAGGATTTTATTATTTTTAAGGTTTCATGGTAAATAAATACCTCTGGTTGTTTTGGTGCTAGGACGATATAGTATTTAGATAGATGAAAGGAACTAGTGAAGAGGTGTCTTAATTACAGTTGAGGAACACTTTCGGTAAGGCCTCCCTTTGCTCTCAGTCCTTTGCGGCATGGATTCCAAGGTACTTGAAATTCCGGTCCATGTTGACGTGACTGCATGATGCAAGTCCTGCAGATTTTTCAGGTGTACTTTCATGCTGCTAATCCCTTGTTCTTCCATATCCCAGAGGTCTTCTATTGGGTTCAGACTGTGCAGGCCACTGAAGAACACTGATCTCACTGCCAAGTTGATGAAACTAGTTTGAGATGACTTTGGCTTTGTGACATGTTGCATTATCTTGTTGGAAGTAGCCACCCACATAGAAATAATACATGGACATAGAGAATAAAACATAAATAAAATAAAAATAACTTTTCTTTGTATGCAAACTATTTTAATGTAAAATACACTGCCTGGCCAAAAAAAAAAAGGGTCAAATTATTGTGCCTCATCAACCCAAGAAAACAACAAAGGAGACTGGAAATTACTGGAACTGGATTAAGAATCCTTCGACACATTATCATGTACCGTAAATACAAATTTTTGGAAGAAATGTGGTAAAAAAAAATTTTTTTTTTAAATTATGAATAGGGATCACTTGGTTTGGTAAAGTTGCATAGTAAAAAATCAACAGTAAAAACCAGAGCTATGTGTAGTAGTGAAAGTAAGAGCATTTCTATACACACACATAGTGATGAGAACTCACAGGATTGGGACTAAACAGCTGTGTGTCCATAATAAAATCACTTGTTAATAATAATAAATAATTATTCGTCGCATGTACCTTATAGCACAGTGAAATACATTTTTTTTCACATATCCCAGTTTGGAATCTGGGGTCACCCAGGATATAGAACCTCTGGATCAGGTAGGGTTAGGGGCCTTGCTCAAGGGCTCAACAGTGGTAACTTGGCAGTACTGGGGCCTCGAACCCACAATTTTCTAATCAGTAACCCACAGCCTCAATCGATTGAGCGTAATAAAAAAAAAGGCTTCAGTTTCATAACAGAAAGGGCATAAAGATCATATTTTGGAGTGATGGAAAAAAGTCATGTGGTCTGATGAGTCCAGATTGTCCCTATTCCAGAGTGAAGGGCGCGTCAGGGTAAGAAGGGAAGCGGATGAAGCGATGCACCAATCATGCATAGGCAGTGCTTCAGTTCTGGGGTTGCTTCAGTGGGTCAGGTCTAGGCGCAGCCATGTTATGTGGCAATAAAATGAAGTCAAATGACGACCTGAATGTACTGAATGAGCAGAGTATCACATCTATGGAATTTTTCTCCCCTGATGGCACGATGGTATAATCCAGGACTCAAATTGTGAAAGAGTGGCTGTGGGAGCACGAGGAATCACTTTCACACATGAACTGGACACCACATTGTGTGCTGTAGGAAACTTTTATCGAAGCTAAAGGAGACTGAATGAAATCTGGCGGGGCCAGGCGGTGTAGTCAGACCACTAAAGCTCGGCTGAACAAACAAAAGAAAAGTAAAACCTCCTCTGGGCCTGAGTGTCTCCAGATGTCTCCTTGGTTCACCTCATAGAATTGATTGTCATGGTATTGAGGTTTAAGAAAGTAATGTTTCCTAGCAACTCACCTGCTACCTTCTGTCCTTGGGGAACACTTGGGTAGACTGCTTGACATTTTAATTATGTTTTAATGAATTCATACCTGATTTGTGCTTTTTACAGAGAATAGTCATACACCTAACTCCTGAAAATGCCTCCATCTGATGAAGGAACTATTTCATCACATTTACTTTATAATATTCTGTAGCCACATACATTTTAACCAATTGTGTGCACAAATCATTCTGTTTTCTTGCCGCTGCTCATTTTATAACAAAGCAACATACAGCAAGCATACAATATTTATCTTCCAAAATATCCGTTAAATTTTAATCAACAACTCAATTTTCTTTAAACCTTCATTGACGGTTCAGTTCTGCTCTGTTTCATTACCATCTTCACAGCTGCATGTTTTTAAACTTTACCCCTAACCCCTGGCTTCATGTTTTATGCAAGAGGACCGAATGTTGGCCTCCGTTTTTATTTTTAGACCGTCTATTTTCTTACCGAACTTCCCAATTTTGTAAAAGTTACAGAAGAACACATCCTGTAACTTCCTCTTGTCACATGGATGTGGTTACATGCAAACACAGATCATTCACGCTTGTCATTTCCCGCTCACAGCTCTTGTCGAAACATCTTAGTCAAGCGCAGCGTTCGCCTCCAAATGAGCATTTGCATCTCGATTTCTGAACTCGTTCCAATCGCTGCGTTCACAGGTGACTCAATCGGGCGCTCACTCATCTTGTTAAGCGGTTAAATCTTACAAAATATGTCAACCTCTGAGATTTTTCGTATTCTGGAGGAAGAAAAAAACAATATGTTGAGCACGTTAGAAAACAGCGATCAAAGAAAGAGTGCTGATTATTTCTGTATAACAGAAGCGAGATTGTTATAGTAACAACCTGAATGACAGATTTATATTAATGCGTGCTTTCTGATGTGCTACTGTTTCTATGGTAACAGCTCATACACATTGATTATATACAGTAGCAGAACCCTGAGATAATCTAAAACTAATAATAAATGAAGATCTGGAATCAAACAAAGAAAGACGTACAGTACAGTACACGCTGCCTGGTCAAAAAGACGTTGCTGTTTCAGAAGGATCAAATTATTTCAGGCAAAGGAAATAACTATGGAGATTTGAAATGACTGGAATCAGGTGAAGAACTGACCAAGGCATTATTAAAATCCTGAAGGATTGTGCTGAACTTTGTGGAAGAAACATGGTTAGAAAAAGATGATTATGAATGTAGCTCACTCATCACACGTTGCATGGTAAAAAACAATCAAGAGTAAAAGCCAGAGCTACAGCATGTTTAATAGTGAAAAATAACACACAATGTGATGAGAACTCACAGGATTGGGACTAAACAGCTGTGTGTCCATAAGAAAACCACTTGTTAGTGAGAATCATCAGAAAGAAAATTTTTTTGAGATTGAGCCCATTCCAGAGTGATGGACGCGTCAGGGTAAGAAGGGAAACCCATCATGCATGACATTACGAGGCAATAAAACAAAGTCAGCTGACGACCTGAATGTACTGAATGAGCAGGTTATCACATCTATGGAGTTTCTCTTCCCTGATGGCACGGCTGTATTCCAGGACTCGAATTGTAAAAGAGCGTTTCTGGGAGCATGAGGAATCATTTTCACAATAATATTCCACAAAATTGAAATGTGCAAAGTTTTGTTAATAAACCAAACGTTGTATTCTTGACCACTGCATAAACACTAAAATAAAACTGCTAAAATAAAAGCACTCTGTTTCATGTCAGGCCGTATCACACCACCGCAATGTGGATTGTTTTGTACTGTACATCTCTTGTTAGATGATATTTATTCTATGATCCGACACGGAGAAGATGTTATCACGCTGTCTCCAAGGTTTTACCGGCACAATCTCATAAAGTTTTATTGCGCTTATTGAGCTTATTTAATTGCCATTAGTTCATATAGAACTCGTACGAGCAAGTTAGTAAATTTTTTTTTTTTTTTAAGCGTGTTTCAAACAACAAAGGTTTTATAAGACATTTAAAAAAAAAACACTAAGTAGACAAAGCATTTATTGGATAGACACATTTAAAAGATAATGTATAAAAACAAATCAACTAAAAGAAACATCAATGCTTTTATGAATAAAACCACTGAAATCATAAAAACAAAATAAAAAAAAACTGCAACCCAGTGGTGAGGATTGTCTCAATCAGCCATTAGGATGTGAGTGAGAGAAGTTAATCTCAGGTGATTGGAGCTGATTAGTGTGTGCAGCTGATGGTGATTGGTGACTGTGTTTAAAAGCGAGCAACTCGGCTCTCTAGAAGAGGCAGGAAAGTTTCCTGAAAAGTACAAAATGTACAAGAAATGAACGATTAAAAAATTCATGACTTATGGGTAGTCGTTTTGGAAAGAACGTTTTCGGGAGCTTTGGAATGATTTAAAACGTTATATTGAAAAGGTAGAAAGGACATATTTAATGAGACAGGTTGTTGTTTTTTTTGTTAGTTTTTTTTTTCTTCCCCTGAACCTGGCTGTAATATTGATTTTATTTGAGATTGCAGCTCTGGCGTTATGATGGCTGTTTGCACTTACATTTTGCCATGAAGTCTGAAGTGCTATAAATAAGCACTTGTGCAAGTATATGTTGGTGAAAGTTAAAATAAAAACTTTTTTTTTAATTTTTTTTTTTTATTTCACACATGAGACCAAAGAAAGAAAAAAAAAAACCTGAACTGTCAGTTGGGATAAAATCCTTTATGTCTAGGTAAACAGTAGTGATGAGAAATCCTGGCACTTTTCGGGTGACTCTTTCGGCTCCCCACGTTGCCATTTCTTCTTAAACCAAACAGCGCTTGTGATGCGTTGATTAGTTATTGACTGATCTACATGAATGATTTGTTAAATGAAGAAAGCGTGCATTAGCATTACACATCACCTTTCCCTGATACACGCTACACTTCTGTATGTTGCCTTGGACACAAGCTAAGAGATGTACACTCATGAACAGCTCAGAGGTTCTAAAAGGGTTTCTATGGAAACATCTGGAGTAGATACAGTAAACCGCATCAGCATCCATTTAATATAAAACAGATCAGTCCGATCCTAACCCTCTCCTGTGGAGAGCTGAGACGTTTGTGAATAATAATAATAATAACAATAATAATGCATCACTAGTTGAAGAAGGTGATGTCGAATTCCGCAGGTCAGTTTGCGGAAAACTTTAGCACCAGCACACACACACAGGAAATGTTGAGAATCATGGACTATCAAGTGAAACAGCTTATTATCTACAGATGCGGTGTTGCATCAGGTTGCATCAAGACAGAGCTTCTCCGAGTCTTGTTAATGTTTCACATTTCTCACTCTGTCGTCTTTTTGCCTGCATTTACACTTCATTACAATGAGAAGACCTGGAATATCCAATACACCTGGGGGCCAAGTCATTTTTTAAAATGTTTTATTTTCTCAGAGTTTAACATTTGCCATGTTTAAAGTAAAACTTTAACTGTCTTTGTGTTCAGCGTGTCAGGGTTATATATTGCACTGTGGCATCATATCCTGATGTGTTTAACCGTTGTGTTTGTTGCAGTCAGAGCTGCATTGCTCGTGTACGTGAGTCTGTCTTTGTATCCTGGGCTAGATCAATCCTAAATAGTGCTTTTAATTATTTTTCTTCGCAAGATTCAAGGTGTGCACATGATGCCATTTGAGCCAGGCTCTAAATCTAACCTTGATCCACCGCACTCATCAATTATTATCCTCTATTCCAAGTCAAGTCAAGTAGTATACAGTTAGTACACAGTGAAACGAAACAACGTTCCTCCAGGACCAAGGTGCTACATACAACATAAATTTACAACATAAATTAACAGAAACTTAACTAACTAGCTAACTAAGAAGCCTAATTAGCTGGCTAGCTGAGACAAGACAGGGAACTATCTATGTTTTTTTATACAAAAGAGACAACATAAAGTGCACGTGCAAATGTGCAAACAATTCCATTTTACTTGTATAGCGCTTTTAACAATTGTCATTGCAGCAAAGCAGCTTTACACGATCAAAATAAATTATGTAAGTTTGTATGAAATGTGAGTGTGCATGAATCAAAATGGTCAGATAGTCCCTGATGATCAAGCTGAGGGCGACAGTGGCAAGGAAAAACTCCCTGAGATGGTAATAGGAAGAAACCTTGAGAGTTGCTGTAGGGTCTTGCGGTCCCATACGGCACAATTCCCAAACCAGACAGTGATGCAGGCGATCAGGATGCTCTCGATGGTCCCTCTATACTGTAGAAGGTGGTCAGGATTGGTGGTGGGAGCTGGGCCTTCCTCAGTCTTCTCAGGAAGAAAAGACGCTGTTGGGCTTTTTTGTGTAGAGAGCTGGTGTTGAGGGACCAGGTGAGGTTCTTCTCCAGGTGGACGCCCAGGAATTTGGTGCTGTCGATGATCTCCACTGGGGAGCCGTTGATGCTCAGTGGAGAATGGTCGCTCCATGTCCACCTGAAGTCAACAACCATCTCCTTTGTCTTGTCGACATTCAGAAACTGGTTGTTGTCTTTACACCAGTCCGTTAGCCTCTGTACTTCCTCTCTGTACGCTGACTCGTCGTTCTTGCTAATGAGACCCACCAGAGTCGTGTCATCAGCAAACTTGATGATGTGATTCGAACTGTGTGTCGCTACACAGTCATGAGTCAGCAGCGTGAACAGCAGGGGACTCAGCACACAGCCTTGGGGGGCCCCCAGTACTCAGTGTGGTGGTGCTGGAGGTGCAGTTCCCGATCTGTACTGACTGAGGCCTTTCGGTCTGAAAGTCCAGGATCCAGTTACAGAGAGAGGTGTTCAGGCTCAGCTTCCTGATCAGATGTTCGGGGATGATAGTGTTAAATGCTGAACTGAAATCTATGTACAGCAACTTTGCCTTTAACCAAAGTTGATTAATTTCCTAGAACAGCACATCCTGAGATGTTTTCCATTCACGTTATATGGTGTATTTAATACATGGCATGAAACATTCATACGAACAGCTTTATCCTGTATACTTGGTCATGGGGGGTCTGGAGCCTATCCCAGAAGACCTGGGGCATGAGGCAGGGTGCACCCTGGATAGGGTGCCAATCCATCACAGGGCAACATAGAGACAACATTCACACACTAAGGGCAATTTGGGAACTGTAGTTAGCCTAACCTGCATATCTTTGGACTGTGGGAGGAAACCGGAGTACTCAGAGGAAACCCACCAAGCACTGGGAGAACATGAAAACTCCACGCACACAGACCCGAGGCGGGAATCGAACCCAGACCCGGGAGGTGGAAGGCAATAGCACTACCCACTAAGCCACTGTGCCACCTCTTTTCTTTTATCTTTTCTTTGAGAATGAAGAGTTGAAAATCTTTTATGAAATAAAATACCCATGTATGTGTGGACTAATCCTTAACTAGACATCTCTTATTCCGTGTGTGTATAAGCTGTTACTATGCAAACAATAACCGGCGAGAATGCACAAATTAATCTAATTAATATAGCAATTATACATAGCAAAGCTGGCATAACCCTGTGAAATGAATAAAGGGCCACAAAATATCTTTTCAATATGATATTTCCGAGAAAGGATGATGAGCAGAATGTTGTTACGGGTAGCTGTGAGGTTCGTTTAACATAATCACTAGAAATTGCCTTAATTTGCTCCCAGTTCATTTTTAAGGGTTGTGTAAACAGCCGAAGTCTATGAATTACTGCCTGAGATAATGACTTGTGATTAATTTGCTCTAAGATTCTGAAAATCATCTCAAGCTCTTTCTAAACAGGTGTGTGTGTGTGTGTGTGTGGTAATTTAATTGAAGTGAATAGAATTTGAATGAATTTTGAGTCTTAATAAGACGAGTGTGAGCCCTTACATGGGGATTGATGGAAGAATTAAGGAAATTCACCTTGTGGAAATCATTTATTAATGAGTCAGTTCTGGAATCAGTTAATTAAAAAAAGTCATAATTTGTAAAACCCCCCCAGTATTTAAGGGGGGTTTTGACTACTTAAGTAGTCAATATGCACATGAGTGACATCTGGTGGACAAGCAGGTGAAGAGCAGTTACTAATCTGCTTTGCTGAATTGCTGAATGATGGTTGCCTGCAATGACCTTAAACTTTAAACCAGGGGTCATTGCTCACACACTCACTCACACACTACAGGCAGTTTGGAAAAACCAATCAGCCTACACAGCATGTTATTGGACTGTAGGAGGAAACCCTCCAAGTAGAGGGAGAACATGCAAACTTCACACACACACACAGACTGGAGGTGAGATTCGAACCCCCGACCCTGGAGGTGAGGGGGAACAGTGCTGATCACTAAGCCACCATGCTGCCCCTGTAATACCTGATTCTAATAATATTCTGTTAACTCTTACGTACTTTAATCATGATCCTCTTTCCACAATTACACTATATGGACAAAAGTATTTCACCAAACCTGCAATGACATTGTATTCAAATACATAAAACGTCAATATGGAGTTGTTCCCCCTTTTGCAGCTATAACAGCTTCCACTCTTCTTGGAAGGCTGTCGACAAGATGTTGGAGTGTTTCTATGGGTGTTCATGCCCATTCATTCTGTAGAGCGTTCAGGCACTGATGTTGGACGAGAAGGTCTGGCTCGCGTTCTCCGTTCCAGTTCATCCCAAAGATGCTCGATGGGGTTGAGGTCACAGGGCTGTGTGTTAGGGCCAGTCAAGTTCATCCACACCGAGCTCATCCAACCATGTCTTGTTCACGTTCCAGAGTTACTTACATAGTTATCTCATGATACATCTAAGCAGTTGAGGATTTAGAGCCCAACAGTGGCAACTTGGAGGTGGTGCATTGAACCTGGGACCTTCCAGTCAGCAGTCCAATGCTTTAACCATTGAGTTTAAAATGCATCTCTGATAGCATTGGATTTGTGTTACAGTTATCATTAGCTGCAGCTTTTTAGTTCTCATGCCTCTCCTGATGCTAAACATCCTGATGATCCTAACCTATGATTATTTGTAATAGTGTGTGGATCTCCTTACTGTATCTAATATTCCAGGTTTAGTTAAATCTGTGCTACATCACGCTCTGTCTCACACACATACGATTGAAATGCTTATAGAGAAAGCAAGTCCTTCTGTCTGAGGATTTCTTTCCCTGGAAGGACAAAATAAATGGCAGCCAAGAGACCTGAACAAGAACTTCATTTTTTCCCCCATATGCTCTCCCTCACTGAGTGAGAAATGAGGTGTTAAACAAGAAAGAAAAGGTGTTTTCTGTGAAGGATGCAGGGTCTCACAGTTCTCTGTTCCATTTATACAGTGACTTGACAAAGTTAGAAGCTTGCTGTTCTCAAACTGTTTGACTGGAGGAAAGTAAGAATGGCATACAGGACCAATGTCTTAAAGCAAATAATATGTGTGAGCATTAAAGGGGACATACTATGTAAAATTTTTAGATTTGCAGATGTGTGTGTACAAACAAAAAAACATTCCCTTATTTTCGTCCTCTTTATATTTTTGTATTGATAAGATAATTAGATTTCCCCCCAAATATGACCTCATAAAAGAAGTTGAGGAGGGGCGGAGCTCAAGGGAAACTCATCTAGATCGACAGTGAAACAATGCATTTGGAGAAGGAGTAAAATAATGAGTGTGAGGCATTTCATCCGGAGCATTAACACACACACACACACACACACACACACACACACACACACACACACACACACACTGGAGGTCCTCTGAGATACGCATTAACTTGTTCTTCTTCTTTGTTGTTTAACAGCGGTTGGAATCCAGTAGGTTGGGTTCATTACCAGCAATTACGGTCATTACAGTCGCTTAAACTCTCCCACATCTTTCCCATCCTCTTGAAGCCGATTTTCCAGACCAGCCTTCCTTAAAACATTGAATGCTTCCTTTCCTGATCTTGTCTTGACTTGTTCTGTGTCTTGAATTCCTTATCTGCTGTATCTGACACTCCCACTCTCAATATTGCTTTCCCTACCTAGTTCATGAAGAAATAGTAAAATATGGGACCTTTAATTCATACATTCAGTCTAGCTGTGGTTTTATAACTTGCTGCATTCTTCCATGAGACCTGGGAGTGAGGAAAGTGTTCATCTGATCGTATGATCCAGAGGCTACATCTCTTATCACTGCAAAGCAGGTGTGAGCTCCATCTGAATGTTTGAAGAGAGAGAGATTCTCAAGTTAACCTTTAACCACATGATGATTTGCACCCTGTTACACGTGTACACACACAGTTGCACTGCTGAATTTCTTTTTCGAAAATATAATTATAAGCACCTGTTGTAACACCGTCGACAATCTTTTCGTTTTTGCCTGGCAGTCAATCAATCCATCCATCCATCCATCTAGGAACCTCTGTAGTCCAACTAGGAACCGTGGAGGCCAATGGTGACTACTGGATTTATTTAGCTTGTACGACCTCCGATCAACATTCACACGCTACCGGTAGTTTGGGAACGCCAATCAGCCTAATCTGCATGTCTTTGGACAGAGGGAGGAGACCGGAGCACCCGGAGGAAACCCAGCAAGCACGGGAGAATCAAACCCAGGACCAGGAGGTGCGAGGTGACGGTGCTAACCACTACACCACCGTGCCAATTTATTGGGTATAAATCAGTTAAATAGAATAGTTAATTATCATTGCAAGATTAATCAGCCTTTTCAGAAACACGCCTCTAGGATGCATGGCGGTCTGTGTGCATGGAGTTTGCATGTTCTCTCTCTGTAGTTGCTTGGTTTCCTCCGGTTTTCTTTCCACGGTTCAAAGACTTGTGGTGTAGATTGACCCCGGAGGTGGAGGTAAACTTACTTTGTTATTGTGCTTAACTACATATTTCACATATTTGTACTTTTTATTTACTTGTGTTCTTGTATTAGACGATATGTTTCACTGTTAGACCACTATATTCTAGCGCAAATATCTGTACTTTTTACTTCACTACATTTCTGCCGAGTGTTGCAGTACATAACCAGAGTAAAAGTACAACATGATAGTTATAGTATGTGTAGGGTTGGACAGCTTGAATCCTTCTATTATATATTTCCTGTATTATATGTAATTTTTAAAATCTTTCTATCTTAACCACTGACACTCTAACTTTGCGCGCACACACACAGACACAGACACACACAGACACAGACACACACAGACACACACAGACACACACACACACAAATATAAAAAAATAAATCCAATGCATTCATACTGTTGGTATATGTACAAATGGCAAATAAAATCTCTTGACTCACCCTCTTGAATCTTGAAGTGGTGAAGTGGGAATAGCGCCACCTGCTGACCATTGTGCACAGTAATGCAATTAAACTTCTCTCTGTTACAAGCAGGTGTTTGAAATCACAAATTGAAAAGAGTGCAATAAAAACAGCATAAATAATAAAATAAAAAACACCGAAGAGAAAGAGAGAGTGACTTAAAGGCTAATACAAGCTCGGAACTTTTGATACCTAAGTAAATATTGAAGGTCAGTACTTTTGTAATATTGCTCAAGTAGAAATATAAATAACGTATTTCTACTTTTACTGAAGTACAGGATTTGTGCACTTTGGCATTGGCATTTCCAAATTGCTCGTAGTGTGTGTGTGTGTGTGTGTGTGTGTGTGTGTGTTCCTCGTCTTGTGCCTGAGATAAGCTCCAGGTCCCCCAAGACCCTATAGAGGATAAGCTGTGAGGATGATGGCTGAATGGATGGAAGATGAGTCGGGATGCTGTTGGGTCACCACGTGTAGAGGATCATGACTCCTGTGGTGGATTAAAGGCCAGGGGTGTGAGATCCCTCCTGGGTAAACAATTCCTATCTCACCATGAATAACAATAACAACCAGACGTTTCCTTTTAATAGCATGACACAAAAAAACTGCCATGGGAAAATGATTTCATTTAAACCTAGGAGGTGATGAAAAAACTGAACATAAGAAAAGAAAAAAGAAAAAGAAAACGTGGCATGCGACCTCACAAATCAATCCAACACTGAATATGGGCGTATGGGTGTCCTAACTGTAGTGTATAGAGGTTATGGAGTCCCAGGACACCTGGTTATTACAAACACATGTTGTATTTCTTTAATGAACAAATATAAAACTCCAACTCTTTCCAAGCACACAATAAACTCCTCATAGTTATCCTGCCTTACGAATAAATACCATGTTACATCAGCAATATATAAATGCATGAAAGCTTGTATCTCTTGTACTACCGCTTGCTTTGATCCCACCACAGGCGCTTTGGATGATGTTTTTATTTTTAGGCTCGATCTGTATCCAACAATGTTTTTCACTGCCAGAGTAAAAATCATGAAGAGCTTCGAAGAGATCAGATAGAGCTGAAGTATTATCCAGCTGCATTATTTTATCTTTTATGTTTACATCATTTCTTATTTTTCCTCTGGTGTAAATTTTGATTTCTGTTAACCTTTTGATTAGATACCTTACATTACTCATTCTTGCACAATAAATCTTTGAGTTAACCTTAGTTGGTCAGCATTAAACAGATTAAAATCTGTTGAGGGAAAGTAACCCGTGACCTTGTACACGCTGCATCTTTTTTTTCCCCTCAAAGTGACTTTAAAGAGTAAATTTCCAGACCAAGCTCTCTTTTGCCTTCTCTAGAAAAATAAAGCATTCCTTTACACCTTGCAAGCGCTATTTCAGCCGGCATCATATATTACACTTCCAACCGAACCCCTTCAAGGCCCTTGGGTTAAAACCACGAGTCTCTGTTGGCAGCGAGGAAAACAGACCTCTTGATAAAACCCGGTTAGCAAAGAAGATTCAGCACATTTAGGATGGAGTGAGACGACGAGTTCTATCCAGCTCACGGTCGTAGTGGATGCCGAGGAGTCTGGATCTACCGTATAGCCATTTTACTTTATATGATGTTTATCTGATGTTTTTTGCTGTTTATCTCAAACACAAGATTGAAACCTAACAATAGACGATGGAACAGAACCAGACCGAACATCAACCCATGTTTTTCTTGTACAAGTAGTCCACCCAGAACAACCTCTAAATGATGAAATCATGACAGAAACGTGGTTTTCTCTGTTCTTGTATTCATCGTACACACACCAGTGCTGTGATGATGAGCGTTTGCTGTACCATAATTTTAACTTTTACATTGTTTGACTATAAAAACAAGATAGAGAGAGAAGACAGACTCTCAGGCCACTGTCTACATGTATACACACTACCAGTCAAAAGTTTGACACCCCTTCTGATTCAATGCTTTTTCCTGATTTTTATTTCTTTCTACACTGTAAAACGCTGAAAACGTCCAAAATATTCAATAATCTGGTGACTCTAAATGAACTTCTCCTCTGCAACAGAGTTCAGTTTTGGTCTTGCTTTCCTGGGAAGGTCTTCATGAGAGACAGTTTCAGCATGGTGCTTGATGGGTTTTACAAATGCACTTGACACATTACTGTTGTTGTTGTTTTTTTGCATAATTACCGAATGCTTTGTGTTATTTCATAGTTTTGAATTCTCCAGGATTGTTCCAGATTGTAGGGGGGGAAAAAAAACATTTTACCAAATAACTATATTTAACCCTTAAGTATCTTTAGTCGGCCTTGTACTGTATGAAATGTAAAAGTCACTAACAAGGAGACGAACCCGATCAATCACTAACGTACTAAACATAGCAAATTTTTGTTTTAAAAAAATTATAAAATCTCTAGTAGGTAAACAGAGGGAAACAAAACAAAACAGTCATGACACACTAGCTGTTCTGGTATCCATGTTTTGTGACAAAAATCTGATTTATTTGTACAAGATACAAAAATGTAAACATGGCAAAATAAATAGTTAAAACAAGAAGGTATGATTTGGACTCATGCATGATCCCTGCACTTACTGATGCACTTTTTAAAATTTTGTTTTTTATCTTTTTTTTTCGCCACTGGCTGGAAGTGCAAAAGCGTGATGACAAGATCTTTTTAAATTTCATGTAACAAATAACACCTAATGATACAAACAGACTATTTTACAAGGTAGTGATAGTTCCCAATTTTACAAAAATGTACACATAGAATATTCACAAATGTCTGATATGCTACGATGCGATGTAGGTCCACGTCCAGGTTGCGGCGTCTCGTCGGCGTCCTGTCAGGAGAAGGCTATGTCACCTCCATGGCCACAGTGGTGTCCGCTAATCCGTTCAGAGCCAGCCTCTCCGGCTCGTGTTTGTCCCTGAAGAAGAAAAACAAGTTTAAACTTAATAATAAGCAGTGTAAAATTTTAGGGAAAAAAAAAAAGGGTGATATTTTAAAATGAACTGAAACGTATTTTAAAGTTTAAGCATGGCTGATATTAGGGGTGGGCGATATAAGCAAAATCTTCTATCACGGTAGAAGCAATTTTCTACCTCGATAACGATATATATCACGATATAGCAATTTGTATCTGAAAATGCATAAATAAAAATTCAAACACAAAGAAACTGTTTTACATAATGTAATTT
>JAQMYG010000035.1:5411808-5428176 GCA_030014215.1 Clariallabes teugelsi
TTCCCGGTATCGGGGGACTTTTAACG
Source organism: Clariallabes teugelsi (assembly GCA_030014215.1). NCBI lineage: Eukaryota > Metazoa > Chordata > Actinopteri > Siluriformes > Clariidae > Clariallabes > Clariallabes teugelsi. The sequence continues at coordinate 5,411,835 of JAQMYG010000035.1, forward strand.
AGTACAAGTACTTTAAAAAATGTGGTATCGAGGCCGATACCCGATACCGGTGCATCCCTACTATACAATGTTTCATGCTTGGGGTTGAAGGTTTACTTAAACTGGCATGCTTGTGTGTGAGATGATGTAAAGGCTTTATTATTAAAGGTGTATTTAAACATGCGTGACACTCACAGCGAGATAATGGCAACCGGCTCTGCGCCTGAAAACGAATCCTCCGTCCGGGTCGTTCTCCTCATCTGGCTCAGACGATGGAGACTGGGGGAGAAATAACGACATTACCACCTTCGTGGTCATGGGTGACCTCACAACAGCACCACCACTACTACTACTGCTACTATTTATTTATTTTAAAAAAAATTTTATAGTTACCATTTAAAAAAGCAGCATTTAAAAAAAAACATTTTTAACCGATGACGCAAACATCTTGTGCTTGTATCCCTGGTCTCTTACCATCGGGTTGTCCTCCTCGCCGGAGCTGTGAAAGTCATACTGTTTGATATCAGCCTTGGTGACGACGTGTTGTCGCAGCGGCTCCAGCTTGGGTCTGCGCGTGTACTTCTTGTGTCCGCGACCGATTTCAAACTGAGGCTCGATCTTCACCGGGAAGTGGTGCGGATGGTGCTTGGGCACGGCCTTGTGGATCTGAAGATTAAGGAGTGAGGGGGGTGAGTATTCGGATATCCTCCAGACAGACAGACAGACAGACAGACTCTAATATAAAATACCTTCAGGATAATGGGAACCTTTTAATGTGCTCCTGCGATCATAATGAATGCAGTTAAAAGTATAAGCGGAGTCGAGGCAGTTATCGGGAAAATAAATCAGCGCAGGAGTGAGGTGATGCGGACGGTTTGAGTTGTTATTAGTTTTCCCTCTTAAACCACAGCAAGTTGACATTAATTAAAAACTTCTTTTTATTATTATTTTTTCAATTAAACAACAATTTGGACGTTATGAAATTTAGACCTGATGTTATTTTAATAACAATTTCCGACCAATCAGTTGACATCACTACCACACACACACACACACACACACACACACACACACACACACACACACACACATTCCCCTCAGTACTGTCATTACCGCTTTCCACCATCAACCATCTTCCCAAACCAGAAATCAAACTTCACCTTCATCTTGTTTTCCGCTTTGTGCCTGTTCCCGTTCGGCAGACATATTGGAGCCGGGTAGACCGTTTTTTCCGCCAGTGGTGCCGAAACTTCATTCAAAACGTCTCCGGAGAAATCGCTCATTTGGTACCTGCAAAAAAAAAAAAACGACAAAGATATCGACTGCCTGCTCGTTCAGAAACACGACGCTGTATGGATGCGTAATAAAACAAACAAAAACAAAAAACTTGATCCTAAAGGTTTAAATTTCCTGTGTGTGTTTTTTTTTTTTTTTAAGCGAGCATATTATGGTTTTTTACCCGTACCTCTTCTCCACCACCTCCAGGGTGAGGTGCAGCAGCTCTCTCTTGCTCTTTTCCCTCTTCTTGACCATCTCTAGGATGGTGATGGCTCGGCTGAATTCCCGCCTCAGCTTCAACATCTTTTCGTAGGACGCCTCGTCATTCTTACGGTTCTGTGGGCAGAAAAAAAAAAAAAGTCGACTCGTCAGTCAGAGCCTAGTCTACCGAGACGGTTCGAGTCTAGTTTTACCGGTTCTGGATTTTGAGCTCACCTTCCTCGTCTGCATCTTCTCCGTGCGCCGGCGGAAAGCCACATACGCGTCGTTGTTGGTGGAGCCGTCGCGCTTCTCCTGCCTGATCTGCGGGATGAGCGAGGGCCCGCGGCAGTTCTTCCTCTTCCTCACCCAGTAGTCGTACACGGACTTGAGCAGGTAATCGTCTTCGTTCAGGAGAAGCTTCGCCTCCTGGAGGGTCACGAGCTACACAGACGGAGGCGCAGACGCAGGATTAGGGTTAGAGTCGTACTAATGTAATGTCATCGGTTATATCTACTGCTTCCTGTTGTAGAAAATATCAATAATAATTAAACGTGTCTGTTTCTGGAATTACTCATTTCAAGCTGAAGGTTGGTTCAGTGACAAATAATTCTGGAATAATTTTAAATAATTCATGTGTGGAAAAAAAAAATTACGTAATGTAAACTTTTATTCAAAGTTGATTTTTATTCATTTTATACAGTGGTGTGAAAAAGTGTTTGCCTCCTTACTGATTTCTTATTTGTTTGTCACACTTTAATGTTTCAGATCGTCAAACAAATTTAAATATTAGTCAAAAATAACACAAGTAAACACATCATGCAGCTTTTAAATTAATATTTTTATTTATTAAGGAAAAACAAAATCCAAAACTACATAGCCCTGTGTGAAAAAGTGTTATGTTAAAACATAACATAACTCTTGGTTTATTACACCGAGTTAAATTTCTCTAGCCTTTTTCACTTCCCTCTTATTTAAGCCGGCCTCTTTCCTACCTGCTTTTATTTAAAGTCCAGCTTTTTATATTTAACATTACCTCGCTCTCAAGTAAAGTGGACTCCTTTTTCATGGACACATTTCAAGTAAACATGGCATCTTTACTTATTTAAAGTTTTGAAGTGAGAACAAGTACATTTTAATAAACTACAGAAACAGGTTTAGTAAATTACAATTAAATCATGCTTGGTTTATACCAAACACAGGGTACTAACACCAGCGAAATCTGACTTGAGATATTTTGAACTATTACTGTAGGTTTAATGTAATTTTTTTTCTTTGTTCAAAACACACACACTGAAAGTACTACCAGTGTGCTGTATAAAGTGTACTTTTTGTTACCTGGTTCGTGCTGGCTTTCTCCAGCCGGTCCACCATGATCTCGAACTGAAGTGGTTTGAGCTCCATCTTGCGGTTGAGCCGGTTGAGCAGCGTCTCGTCCTCCGAGTCCATGTCGTAGTCGGGCTGCTCGCTGTCCAGGCCGAACGCTGTTGGGGAAATTAAAATAAATAAATAAAAAAATAAAATCCACCATTAAATCAGATTCAAACTGGCAATAGTCACAATCACACACACATGTGGATTAAATCTGCAGACAATCGGTAACTCACGCTGGATGTGGATGAGCTGTTTGGGCTGACGGAAGTCTCCTTTGTACAGACGGTCGTAGTAGGTGATGCAGCCTTGAGCCTCGGGCACCGGGATCACCATGCTGTCCTTCTTCTCCCTGAACACCTGCTGGGCACAGATGGCTCGCTGGAGATGATGCTCCTGTGGAGGAACAGCGTCAATACGGTGTTAGATACAGCCTTAACAAGCAGTGATGGGAAATGCCAGGAAGCGGGCGACGCCACGACACAGAGCTGACGATTCGATTTGTAAATTTTCGTTACTATTCTAATTAAACGTAAGAAATAACAAATAGTTTAGTTCGCGCCACATTTAGGATGATGGAGGAACTAAAACATTTTACAAGTCCTCGACTTATGAACATTCGAGTTACGAATTTCCTCAGATACGAACAGACCACGGATCTACGATCGTTCGTCGATGTGAAAAAATTTCGGAAGTAACGCATTTGTATTGTACAAGGAAATAGACACGGCAGTGCTATTATATACAATATTTTCAGTGTTTAAGTAAATGTATAAAATGTCTAAAGTCCTAAATATTGTAAGGTTGTGGTTGGTGCAGGAGAAATGAGTCGGCCTCATCGGTTTCAATGAATCATGATAAATAAAAAAAAAAAGTCTGTCCTAATTTCGGAAAATCATTAACAAGACAGAGTTCACGGTCCAAAACGGATCTGAGACAAAATGGTGTCTTTTACAAAAAGTGCGCAATAAACATCATGTAGCGTTGTCCCTCACCCCGACGTCTTCCCGCATTCCCTTTAAACGAGGCGCAGAATTCCTCTCGCGAGAACCAAAACACACAACCTGTGTGGGGTTTTTTTTTTTTTACATTGAATATTCGTGTCAAAGATGTACAAGACCCACTATGTCTGACTTACGAACGCATCCGACTTATGAACGTGGTCCCGGGACAGAATTCGTTAGAAGTCAGGACAGTATAAATTAAAAATATGCTTTTAAAAAAAACTGTTTTAGAGTGTGGCGACACATAAATTACCAGACAAAAGAATTACAAGACCTAATTGATGCGTTATTTTTCTCCATTTCTATTAACAAGCAACAAAGATTTGGTGCAATTGTTGTTCTTAAATAAGGAACGGACACTAAATTGAGGAATTTTTTTTTTTTTTTTAAACCCACAAGACCTGTAGTGCATTCCATTTCATAGACCGTCCTTCATTATTACAATAATCACCAAATAGTGCTTAAATATCAACACGTACATCCTGGAATACATCCTCTTATCAAGCACTGAGAGGATTAACACACATCTCTGACTTCTTTCTTTCTTTGAAAAACTTTATTTATTTATTCGTTTTTTGGCACCTTACATTTATTTATTACTAATCCAGAAACCATGCATGATCGAAAACTTTTATTTTAGATTTATGACTTATGTTACGTAACGCACAAGAACAACTTTAAAAACGGGCTCATTCCGCTGATCTCCATCATGAAACGTCAAGGTGATTTTCATGTTTATATTTAGCTCGGCTGAAAATGCTGCCAGCGGGGAATCGATGCCAATGCTCTATAGACATTACATAATTTCCGTTGGCGTGGTGCGATGTAATGAACAGAACGATTAAGCCTGAAACACTCATTAGCGATTTATTACATGTTACAATTAAAACCGTGTTATTGGCACCGAGCGGCTCCGCTGATTTCAGTTCTGGGATTTTTATTACTCGGGTTCAGCGTTTCAACATTCACTGAAGATTCGTAACGGTTATTAAATGTCTGCTATACATAATTTTTTTTTTTTTTAAACAAAAAAAAAAAAAAAAAAAAAACGGAAAAGCAGATGTGCCTGGTGGGTGGATTGAAGGTGACGAAATCCAAGGCAACGTCTGACCTAGAGCGTACTTCCTTCCGACCCTGAAGCCGTCCACTTATAGCGTATCATCAGTGTTTGATCGAGGAGATTATGCGTCAAGGCGCCACAAAACCAAAAATCATTTACTATGATAGTATGGTGCATCACGAGTTTGTACTCAAGTGTAAAAGGAGCGAGAGTACGGTTCTCAGGAAGTTTCAATCAATCCCAAAGATGATATTAGCACAAGTTAAAAGGAAAGAAAACCCTGCAAATTACAAGTTAAAATCACTTTCTGATATGTTCGATTACAGAGTTTGTACATGTGTGCGCATTAAACGCTACAACGCCCTCATGTAATAGTGGAACGACCGATCTGGACGAAGGCGTTTAACGGTAACGTGGTGGCACATTTGCCTGTACTTTCATTTCCTTTTCAGCGCTGCAGGAATCGTATGGCCCAATAACACGACGAACCACAGCTTCGTAAATCCGGCTGCATTTCTACCCGCAAGCAGCACTTCCTGAATGTGAGAAATGCGCGCACACACACATGAGTAGAAGTCGTAGTGCTGGTGTCCTGAACCCTGGGCGTGCACTCGGCAGGTTCGATGCATGTTGTTTGTTTGAGCTGAGAAATGCAGATGTGCCTGATGTGCTGACGTTCATGTCACCGGTTCTCTTTTCACTCGTGCAATTAGTGTCACTGTGTTTGTTCTGAAACTCATCTGAGTGACTGAGGTCTGCTCACTACTCTCGGTATTACATAATCCTAACAATACGTGTAGACTTGGTGACAGTTTTTACTATTGGCACTGTTGTTACTTTGTGTTACTATCTATCTATGTTGTGCTTGTAGCTCAGAGTTCATCCAAAGAAATCAGCAAGATTGATACAATAGTCTCAAGGCTTAAAAATAAAGTGAAAGGTCTGTAAAATCCCCAGGGGATCCATGTAGAATATGTGATGTACAAGATTCCATCCACGGTTCTGAAAGGCCGTCCTGACTTTTAGCTTATGTTTGCGTGATACAAGTTCCCCTGGACAAAATATCAGCACGTTAACACCCATTCCCGAGAGGATGATAACGAGGGTTGTTCCGATTCCGATACTAGTATCGGAAATGCTGCCGATACCACAAAAAAAATCTGCCATCGGTATCGGCGAGTATTTGAGTCCACAAACCGATCCGATACCATTTTCCTAAACATAACCTAGTTATGCCCGCTAGCTTTGCTAAACGCTGCAAATCGGAAATCAATTCTTCGTCGCTGCTCAGAATGCATATTTAGAATAAATCTAAAGCACAGCATAAAATAATTCTGTCAATTAATACAGGGCTAGTAGCATCTCTAATGATAGCGTATGTGTGTGTGATCCCATCATTATTCATTTATGCTACTCTCTTTTATGCAACTTTTGGCATTTCAGTCATAATAAAAGACCTACAAACGTAATTTCCTGTGGAGGTACAGAGTGTTACTGAGTGGTTTTTTTAAAACAGCTACGCAGATTTAAATTTAAATTCAATAATAAAAAATTAAGGGGGGAAAAAATAGTTAAACAGATTATGCGAATAAGAAAGCAAAAGAGGTAATGGCGAGGTGTTTATTAAAAAAGACATAAATTTAAGAATTTATCTACAGACAGGCAGACACTTACTAAGTTCTGGACAATTAAAAATAATTAAGAATAATTCAAGTCAAATCAAAAATAATAATTAAGGGGAAATTTTTTAATAAATACTGCTACTAAGAAATGAAAAGAGATAACAGCGAGGTGTTTATTCACAAAGACGAAATAAATGTTACAAAGAGTAAAAAAAAATAGTTAGTTATGAACATTAATGAAAAAACACTAAAATAAAATATCTGTGTGTGTATATATATATACACACACACACACACACACACACACACGTGTATGGGCGGACAGAGAGACACACACAGGTTGATAGACCGATATAAAGTGTGTGTTCTAGTATTTACTTGCTCCACACACTGCTACTATAATTAAATTCTAATTAAATAATAATAACGAAGAAGAATATATATGTGCAGCATTAATGTTCCTTCACACACACACACCGCTTTGACAGTTAGCATGCTCTGTTCTCTGTGTGTGTGGTTGTTAGCCGGTATCGGCGCCTGTCGTAGCAGGAAGTGACGTAGCTTACGTCAACTATGCCGATGTGCGCGTACGTCACAGGGCAGTGGACTTACGGCGTTTGCGTACGCCGTAGCCCTAACGTCTTTACGCACAGAAAGGCAGAGCCGGCTTACGCTGCGCATTTTGCGTAAAGTCGATTCGTGAATCCCAGCCTCCCCGCTACACACCTGAACCTTATTAAAATAATTAGCTTTATAAAAAAAATAAACAAACACCCCTGACATACCGATTCCTCTTCTTTCTCCATGCCGGTGGGCATCTGCGGGACTGCTCGGCTGATTGACACGCAGTCGTTTAGGTCCGGGATGTCTCCGTTACTGTAAACGGGAAGCGGTTTGGCGGCGTCTAGCGCTCGCGCTCGGAACGAGAGTTTACTCATTGTTTTTTGAGGAGGAAAAAAAAAAAACCAGACGACTGAACGCGGAACCAAGTCCGAACTAAACCGAGTATTCGCGCGGATTCACTGCCGAGGCGACTTTTCTCCGACCGGGCGCGTTCATTGACTTCGTCTCGGTCGAGCCGTGGCGGCGGAACCCATTTCTGGCGCGTTTATCGCGACGCCGAATCCGCTTTCCTCCGCCGCTGCGCTCCCGGAGCCGCCGCAAACATGGCGGACATTAACCCAGAGACAGCGGCTCGCGCAGCGATCCCGTCAGCCACCGCGCGCGACGCGCACGCGCACGCACACTACGCAAGACGGGGGGGGGCGCAACGCTGCGCGCGCGCGCACACGCACACACACTCATTGCATGCAACCAGAGCAGTGTTAACACTTAGAGTTAGCAAACGAGATTAGCTGAATAAAGATGGATGTTTAATGAACTCCTCAGAGAAATATATGTTTTAAACGAGTCTGTTCTAAACTAGTGAAGTACCCGTCGTTGACGGTTACAGAGTTTGTAGAAATGGGTAAAAGGTTAAAGCTAAAAAATAAGCTGATCCCTTTTAATGTGATTAGTGATGATATTATTATTATTATTATTATTATTATTTCAGATTGAAGGCAACATGTCTGCCTGAAACAAAGATGAACCCCTTCATTTTTTCAAACTCTCGTTTCACAAATTAGTTTTTGGTAAGACATTATATGGTATTCCACTGGATTGGTGGCTAAATATTGGGAATTTTTGACAAAATGTACCTAGTTCATGGCAAGATTTTGAATATACTTTCATGTCATCCTATTACAATAAATACAAAAGAGAAGACCTAGAAAAGTTTACACTCCCTGTTCGGTAATCGGAGAGTGAATCACAGATGAGAAATGGGAAAAGATTAAGTTTTTCCTTAAAATGACTCCCATGTGTTAAAATTCACTTATACCACTTCAGCGCTGTTATTTTAGAAGTGAAAATGTGATCTGATCCCAGTAAAATACTCTGTTTAGCTTTTCTAATGAATATCTATTGGTGCAGGTGTTTGTTTCCATTGAGCAAGTAGCTCAAAAAGTAGATTATTAAATCCAGCACATAATTATTCATAAAATCGCTTTTACTTAATATTTGATTCAATTTATGGCACAGGTTAATCTCCAGGCAGGTATCTAAGTACTGCAAATGATTTATTAAATTCTGACCAGCCAGTTTTGCATGATGCTGTGACTAAATCTGTCTGGGCAAACAAAGACATACAAAAAAAAAGTCTAAGACTGGTTTCAGAATTAGTCCTTAATTTAAAGAGGAAAAAGGCCAGATTGGTTCAAACTGCCAGGAAAGCTATAGTAACTCCATCAGTCTTTACACCGGTGGTAAAGTGCAACGTATCTCAGCATGCACAAAACATTACACCTTGAGGTTTATGGGTTACAATAACATAAGATCACTTCTTTGTAGCTTTGTCCCTGAGCCTCCAACAAATTCGACTCCATATTAACTTAAACACCTATTTTATATTGAACTTACAGCCACCTAACGCACAGTATGACTGCAGATCAATTCCTTCTATCTGATATCGCCCAAATGAGGATGGGTTCCCTGTTGAATCTGGTTCCTTTCAAGGTTTCTTCCTGTTGTCATCTGAGGGAGTTTTTCTTGCCTCCCTCACCCTCGGCTTGCTCATCAAGGAAATTTCATCATTCTGATTTACAACGTGTATTCCAGGAAAAGTTGGGACTTTTTTTTTTTAATAAAATAAAAAACTAAAAGACTTTTAAATCACATGAGCCATCATTTTATTCATAATAGAACATAGATAACATAACGAATGTTTAAACTAATAGTTTACAATTTTATGCATTTATGCTCATTTCATATTTGATGCCTGCTATACTGTGGGTATAAAAAAAATTTGGGACTGATATAGGTTTCCAGCTGCTGAAGAGTTTGTGGTCGTCTTTGATGTATTTTTTGTTTAATGATCCGCCAAATGTTGAAAGATCTGGACTGCAGGCAATTCAGCACTCAGACTCTTCTACTACGAAGCCAGGCTGTTGTAATAGCTGCAGTATGTGGTTTTGCATTGTCCCGAGTTATGTGATTTAAATTTAAAGTTATTATATGGATATGGAGCTTTACTCACTTTTTTCAACACACTGCTATTATTTTGAACACCACTGTATGCATGCGAAACCCAGTGCATTTTTAAAGCTCACTTTCACTGTGCACATCTTGGGCTTTCCTCAACAGGGAGTCAGTTATTTATTTATTTATTTATTTTTGTAAAATGCACCCAATGTATTTTGATATACTCCTAATAGGGGATTTATACAATCACCACCAAACTGGGCAATTGTTATCTCAACACGTTGAGGATGCGAAATTGCGAAGGGATTTTTCATATCTCAAACGGTTCAGCCGTAACGATGGCTTAAACATATCCCGGAAAATGGCTAACAACTTATTGAGTGACATCACATTGAGTGACCTCATAGTTTGATGTTTGTTTTTTTCCAGCATCCAGGACTTTTTAGAGGTCTTAACATAAAATTCCTCCATAAAAAATAACATTAATTTTATATATTTACATTTATATATACCGTTTACCCTGTTCAGGGTTGCCACAGGCCTGCAGCCTCTCCGAAGGGCCTCGCGGTTGCCAGTCTTATTATTGCAGGGCATAAGTGCGCACTCACACACACGCTATGGTGTTTTTTTTTTTTTTTTAATGGAAACTAGTCCAATCTGCATGTCTTTGGACTGTGGGAGTAAACCCACCAAGCATGCGTAGAACATGCAATCTTCACACACACAGACCCGAGGTGGGAATCGAACCATCAACATTGGAGGTGCGAGGCCACAGTGCCACCGCAAAAGTCAAACTTTATAACTAAAATGATTTTGATCAACAATTCATACATATTATCCTTTACACATTTGTTAAAACCCAATATCCCATTTCCAAGATAATTTGAAGTCAAAATGTTCAGTAACGACCTAAAACCACTTCACCATCTCACCACTTCTTCTTTTCCTTTTTTGGATCACTTTTTGTTATGTCCTGACCACTGCAGAACGGGAACATCCCACAAGAGCTGCTGTTTTGGAGTTGCTCCGACTTAGTTGTCTAGCCATTAAAATTCGTCCCTTATCACAGTAGCTAATCACACATTACTTCACATGATTATGTGTATTATTATTTTACTATTATGATTTATCTATTTTTAAGGGATTAAAGTAATGCAAATGTGTCCATTTTCCAAAAAAAAAGTGTATACACAATTAACAGCATGTTGCCCATTATGTATGAATGAGTGTATGGTGTGTGCATGTGTGCTCTGCAATAAACTAGTAGGTGGTGTACCCCACCTTGTGCCTGTAGTTTCCTAGGACAGGCTCCAGACTCCCTGCGACCCTGTACAGGATCTTGTAGCTAAATGATCACAAATCCCCACAACAACGCTCCAAAATCTAGTGGAAAGCCGTCCCAGAAGCGTGAAGGGTATTATAACAGTAAAAGGTGGAATAAACTTGGAAGGGCATGTTCACCAGTTATAGTGCCTTGCAAAAGTATTGAACCTCTTGAACCTTTCCACATTTTTTCAACGTTAGAACCAAAAATGTATTTTATTGGGATTTTATGTGATAGACCAACACAAAGTGCCACATAACTGTGAAATGGAAGGAAAATGATGAATTGTTTTCAAATTTTTTTACAAATAAGTCTGAAAAGTGTGGCATGCATTGGTATTCAGCCTTCCTGAGTGAATACTTTGTAGAGCCACCTTTCACTGCAATTACTGCTGCAAGTCTTTGGGAGTAGAGAATGAATTTTTTACCCATTCTTCTTTGCAAAATAGCTTAAGCTCAATCAGAACAGCAATTTTCAAGGCTTGCCACAGATTCTCAGTTAGATCAACTCTGACCAGCTTCCCTGTCCCTGCTAAAGAAAAGCATCCCCACAACATGATGCTGCCACCACCATGTTTCATGGTGGGGATGGTGCGTACAGGGTGATGTGCATGTGATTTTGCTTGTCGCAAACTGGATTTCTTCAACAATGACTTGCTTCTTGCCACTCTTCCATTAAGGCCAGATTTGTGGAATGCACGACTAATAGTGGTCCTGTAGACAGATTCTCCCACCTGAGCTGTGGATTTCTGCAGCTCCTCCAGAGTTACCATGGGCCTCTTGGCTGCGTCTCTAATTACGTAATTCTCTCCTTGCCTGAACTGTCAGTTTAGGTGGACGGCCATGTCTTGGTAGGTTTGCAGTTGTGTCGTACTTTTTTCCATTTCCATTAAATTGAACAGTGCTCTGTGAGATGTTCAAAGCTTGGGATATTTTGTATCACCTAATCCTGCCTTAGACTTCTCCAAAACTTTATCCCTGACCTGCCTGGTGTATTCCTTAGGCCTCATGAGACCATACAGGGGAGAACTTGATTTTGCCAATTAGGTGACTTCTGAAGGCAATTGGTTTCACTGGATTGTATTTAGGGGTAAAGGGAGCTGAATACAAATGCAAACCACACTTTTCAGATTTTTATTTGTAAAAAGTAAAAAAACGTTTATCATTTTCCTTCCACTTCAAAATGATGTGCCACTTTGTGTTGATCTATTACATAAAATCCCCATAAAATACATTTACGTTTGTGGTTGTAACTTGACAAAATGTGGAAAAGTTCAAGGAGTATGAATACTGTATGTGTGAGTGTGGTGATAAGGTGTGCACAAATGTTTGCTCATAAAATGTATCAATGAACTTTTCATCATGGGCATAGAGGGATTTCATCCATCCATCCATATATTCGTCCATCTTTATTCCCATTTTTTATGACTCTGGTAGGACCTCCGGTCAACATTCACACACACACACACACACACACACACACACACACACACACACACACACTATGGGCAATCTTGGAACGGCAATTAGTCTGCATGTCCTTGGACTGTGGGAGGAAACCGGAGTACCCGGAGGAAACCCACCAAGCACGGGGAGAACATGCAAACTCCATGCACACAGACCCCGAGGCAGGACCCTGGAGGTGCAAGGCGACAGTGCAAATCGCTAAGCCAGCGTGCCGCCACATGAGGGGTTAAGTAAATATTTTTACATTTTATCCTACAGCAAATGGATTATATTTGAGGCATGATTTAATCCAAACATAGTGTTTAGGCCCAACACTGGTTTGGGAATCGAACATGCTTCCTTTCTGTGATAAAAAGCATTTTCATGGTTCCTTTAATGGTACGTTTGCCACTTTCATCACTTCCTGTAGATGGAGCTGTTTGACCTTAACTCTGACCCAAACACTTACTTTAAAAAAAAAGAAGAAGAAGATGAAAATTCTTGCTGATGTCTTCATAAACTCTTATTCATTTTAAAAAAAATACAATGAAGCAGAAATTTAAATTCTGCTCTGGCCCTAAGTGTGTGTTCTCCTATTGTGTGTTTTTAATGATGAAAAGTTGTTCAAAAAATGTTTGAAAAAGTTAAAGTAACGCTTATAGAGAACGTTCTTAGAAACATTGAATGTTGAGAACTCAGCACCATGCTTAACTAAAGTCACTGTCATACTGTTTAATAATAATAATAATAATAATAATAATAATAATAATAATAATAAATAAGCACAGCTAAAGGATGCATTTAACATGAATTTAATTACATTAAGTCAATAACCTCAGCCTTAAGGTTGAGACAGTGACAGCAAGAACATTTTAGATCTTTTACCTAACTAAAAAACTTTTATGAATAAATGTAAAATTCTGAACAAAATCAACAAGGTCTTGTTCCTCTCAGATGGTAAACGGTACGGTACACACCCTGAGTCGATCTGCGTGTGTCGGGTTTGCATGTTCACCCCGTGCTTGGTGAGTTATCTCCGGGTACTCCAGTTTCCTCACACATACATGCAGTGTAGGCTAATTGGTGTTTCCAAATTACATGTAGGGCGTGTGTTCGGGGTATTGGTTCCCATCCTTGTACCCTGAATCCACTGGTTTTGGCTCTGGGCCTCTCGAGACCCTGCACAAGATAAGCGGTACAGAGAAAGCTCAATGCCCACTTTAATGATTTTTGCTACAAGCCGCCAACAAGATCGTGGCGTGCCGGGGTGTGTTGGAGATACTTGTAGTAATTTGCCTCAATAGTAGTACAGCTGTGTATTTTTTATGACTTGTAGAGGTCTACTGTATGTTTGAGTAGGTCTATTCATAATCATTCGTCTTCATTTGTGACTTAGAGGCTACGGAAACCCAGGGCTACAGCACTATAGCGCTACAGCGCAATTACAGCCGCACATTGAGTGAGCTATGACCGGCTGTGGCGACTGCTGCGGCGTGCTACGAATCTGCTGGGTCATGAGACGGCAATGCATCAGGATTGTAACAAGCATTCATTTTGTTAGGGATCTGTAGCCCCTCATGTATCCCAGAAAAATATTCTTTTTCTATGGCCTCACCATAACACATGTCTGGCTTTTCCATGCCATTATTTAGTGGGATCGTATTTCACCCTAGATCTGCCTACACACTACACCATAGCTAATGACATCAGAGCAGGTTCAAGCAACGGCAAGATGTGATTTTAACACCATACTGATTCATAGCAAAAATCATGAAAGTGGAAACAGACTGAACGTCTTCAGGAGAGAGAATTGTGTTTTTTGTGGGGGTTTTTTTTTTTTAAGAAAAGGACAAGCTAGTGTTTATTATTGTTAGGTATAGGAACTAATGTATTGAGTTGTGAACGCTCCACAGCATTAAATCTTAATATTAACTGATTAAAAAGCACTGTCATTCATTAATAAATGGCAAGTCTACTATTATTATTATTATTATTATTATGTGAAATCTATATCTCACACAGCTTACAAACATGGTTGCAGCAATTAATTCGTTTATTCATCGTATACACCGCTTATCCTGTAGGGGGCCACAAGGGGTCTAGAGCTGTCCCATGAGACTTTGATCACAAGGCAGGGTACACCCTGGACAGGGTGCCAATCCATTGCAGGGCACAAACACACACACACACACACACACATTATGGGGAATTTAGGAATGCTAATGAACCTAATCTGTATGTCTATGGACTGTGGGAGGAAACCAGAGTCCCCGGAGGAATCACACCATGCAAACTCCATATACACAGACCCGAGGCGGGAACCGAACCCGTACTCTGGAGGGGCAAGGCAGCAGTGCTAAGCATTAAACCACTGTTGTGACAATTCAATTCAAGTCAATTTTCAAATTTATTTTTATAGTAACTTTAAACACTGGGCATTGTCACAAAGCAGCTTTGTAGAGCTATATAAATATAAAATCTGGATGTAAAATGAAAAAAAAAATCTATAATTTTTTTTTAGCTTCCAAATACGTGTACGTTCCTAATTACCAAGGCGAAGGTGGCAGTGGCGAGGAAAAACTCCCTGTGATGACACAAGGAAGAAACCTTGAGAATGAAACTGTCTCCAAAGGAAACCATTCTCATTTAGGTGACAATTAGTTCCTTTTGTAATTATCAAAAATTGCTAAACCTGTCACAATCTACAAACAAAATGAGGAACAGGGAAAGAAACACATCCAGTGTGACAAATCCAAGCCCTAGACTAAAAAAAAAAAAAAGCCATAACTGCTACACTGCTATAAGAAATGCTTGGGCCCCAAATCAACTCCAAAAAATATCAAGGCAAAGAAGAAGCCGCATCACACCAGGTGAAAAATATGTAGCACAAATGGGAAACACAGCACACCGCACCAGAGAAGGTAGCCTAAATATAACGGCGCTTTCATCAGATAGTTGTTGTTGTTGTTGAGATAAATTTTTTACGGGGCAGACGTGCTCTTTAAAAGTAGTAATATATCTCCGAGCCCATCTGCTCACTTAATGATATCTCTGTGTAATGTTCCTCGCTGCTTTAGCCTACGACTTGGTGACCAGGATGTTATATTTCAGCATACTGTGGGGCTTAGACCATGCATCGTTCCATGTAATAAATCAAAAGGAGTGAAAGACGGTTCCCTGGTGTTCCCACTAAAAGAAAAAAAAAGTTGAACTTTTTGAAAGAAAATTTGGAGCGAGTTGAAATTTAGGACAGGAAGTCTTGGAATAGTAGGTAGCCCCGCTAATTGGGTGGTTGTACCCGGCTGGTCTCTAGTTCACAGAATAAAAACTAGAACATAAATCCCTCTGTCCGTTTGGTTGCCTTATTTTCAGGGCACATGAAGGATTAGGCACGCAGGCATTCATGTATGATGAATGGACCACCTAGGAATGGATAGTACTCATATTAACAAAGAGTAAGCATTAAGATTCCAGTTGATTTTAGTTCAACATATTGACTTTTCAGGTTCACCTACCATGAAGCTCGTTCAGTTGTTAAACGTTGCTGTGCACAGCGTGTTTGTCGTCCTCTACCACAGCACTCAGGAGGAAGGGAATGCCATAAGAGCACCGCTGACCGGATATTATTTGGATCATGGTTCATTCTCGGCACAGCAGGGACACTGACCTGGTTATCAGTGTGAGTGTGTGTGTGTGTAGGGGGGGTGTGTGTGTCTGAGAAAATATCCAACAAGCAGTAGTGAGCTCGTGTTCAGAAACTGAAACTGATGTAGGGGAAAAGATGAGACATCATGGGGTATCATCAGATAAAAGTCAGACAAACAAAGTTATTACACACAAAAAAAAACATTTATCTTTTTTTTTTTTTGGCTTTAACTTAGTGGGTCATGGCAACACCATTCTGAGAGCATGATCTTGTCTGCTCTTAGGAGTGATTAAAATTGGACTATTGGCGCCCTATCGTCCGGAGATCGCTGGTTCGAACCCCGGGTGATGCTGTTTTCCTCTCACAGCCGGAGGTCTAGAGAGAGCTGATTGGC
>JAQMYG010000035.1:5428276-5435776 GCA_030014215.1 Clariallabes teugelsi
GCTCGCGCACGCGGAAGGAGCGGCTAGCGCTTTCCTCCGAGTGTGTTACTCCGCCCCTAATGGTGCGTGAGCAAGCAATTCGAAAAGATGCGGTTGGCTGACGTCACGCGGTTCGGAGGAAACACGTGATAGTCTTCGGCCCTCCCGGCTGAATAGTAGTGGTAGCCTTAATGTGGGAGTCCCCTAGTGACGGGGAGGAATTGGCCATGACTAAATTAGGGGAGAAAATTGGAAAAAAACTAACAAACAAACAAACAAAAAAATTTGACTATTGGAAGTGGAAGAATTTCGGCAAATATTTTTTGTCATTTGTGTTTTGTCATTTGTCAGAGGTTCAGATAGAAAGCATTCTTGAGAGTGAAGTCCGAAAAAGGCGCCTCAGGTTCCTGCGCCAACCAGCTACGTATATTCAACCTCTCCCTGACACAGTCATTAATCCCCACTTGCTTTAAGTGCTCCATCATCATGTCCTGAAGAAACCAAGGACTACAGTATGAACCCTGTAGCCCAGACCTCTGTTGTGATAAAGTACACATTTAAACGGCTGGTCAAAGACTTCATCGCCTCTTCAATACGTGACGCACTTGACCCACACCAGTTCACATAACAACCAAATTGCTTAATTTGCCACCATAGTTTCCTCCACGCTCACCACCAAACTCAGGAGGACCCGAGACAGTCTGTTCCTGTGTCACTGGATCTCCGACTTCCTGACTGGAAGACCGACCACAAGCAGTACGGAGTAACAGTCATGTCTCCCCCTCAGCAATGGAGCCCCACATGGTTGTGTCCTGAGCCCCCTGCTGTACTCACAACTCTACCTCAATCATCAAGCATTTTTGCCTTACAACGTTGTAGTGTTGCACTCTAGTCCCTCTAGATCAACAGGGCCACAGGAGAGAAAATGGACAGTCCCGGGTACCTTTTGTGCTCACATCATGCAGGACAAGTCACGGTCCTGTCACATTAACACTGTGGTAAGTACACCATTGGCACTGAGCTCTCTGACCCGCAGTCTGTCTACAGCAAGTGGCTCTGGACCAAGGCCAGGAGGATAGTGAAGGAACTCAGTTGTCTGAACAATGGACTTTTCTCTCTGTTGGAGACAGCGGCGTGCTTCAGCTCCCTGAAGGTCAATGCAGAGACCCACATCCTACATTCCTGTTTATACAGTATACCAGTACTGCCATTTATTTATTTATTTATTCATTTATTTAGTTATTTACTTATTTATTTATGTAACACGATGAGAGATATGTTGAACACTTCCTATTTGCACATTTTCTTGGTTACACATACTGTATAATCACACTGCTGCTTCTCTTAAATTTATCTTGTTAATAATCATGCTGCTGCATCCACCATTCATATTCATCTTTCTATATTCCTTCAAATGTATCGTATATTATAGTATATATTATTATATACTCTATTATTATTTAGGTGGCACGGTGGCGTAGTGGTTAGCACTGCTGTTGCCTTGCAGCTCCAGGGTCCAGGTTTGATTCCCACTTCAGGTATGCGTGTGTGAAGTTTGCATGTTCTTCCCGTGCTTTGTTGGGTTTCCTCGCACAGTTCAAAGACATGCAGATTAGGTTCAGTGGCAATGTGTGTGTGTGTGCGCCCTGAGATGGATTGGCATTTGTACAGGGTGTACCCTACATTGTGGCCTAAGTCTCCTGGGATAGGCTCCAAGCCCCCTGACAGGCACCCTGTATACAGGATAAAGCAGTATAGACGATGAGTGTGTAATCATTTAGGCAAATAAATAAATTGATGAGTAGATAAATAGTTATTTGTAGTGTTTTTTAATGGTGCAGTTATAATAAGCATTTCCCTGCTTTGTAGGCTTTGAATGTTATGAATAACATTTGAATTACAATTTGAATTTCCAGACAAACAAAAAAACATGAGGGACAAAAAACATTTGCATCAGTTTTTTTTGGCCTTTGTTTCATTTTCTTCTTCTTCCTTGTTGTTTAACGGCGGTTAGCATCCAGTAAGTTGCATTACCGCCACCTGTAGGTCTCACTCTCCCTCATCAAGTTTCCCTTAAAAAAAAACATTAAATGCTTCCTTCCCTGATCTTGTCTTGTCTTGCTCTGTGTCTCAAACTCTTCGTCTGCTTTTATCCGGCACTTCCACACACTCGGTCTTCTCTTGATTGCCATCTTGTAAGTCACATTACCGCCACCTATTCTCTTCCTACATTTTTTTGTATTCCCCTATTGTGACCTCATATAGGACGATACCCCAGACTGAAACAACACATTTGGATGAGTGAAGTAAATTATGACCGAGGTATAAAACTGCATTATCTAAAGGGCTTCAGCTTCAGCAGCCTGGAAACGTAAGTCCTCAGTCCATGGCCTCACAAACCTTTTGGCTTCAGTGATAATCTCACCTTGATCCTGTAGTTTTAAAGTAGCACTGTAATCCTAAACATTATGATGATCACGCTGAGCATCTTTTCACATTTCTATGCCTGTATACTCTAAGATTCTGTAGTTCTTAAGCTTCTTCTCATGTTTTTTTTTTCTCCCCCTCATATCTTTGCAGGGGATTTTCATCTGGGCATCTGTTGAACTTAGCAGCCTGTTACCCCCATCACACTGAGCCATGTTCCCACTACATTCACAACAATTAAGTGATCTTATTAAAAACTTATACAACTTGGCAGGAACTTAGTAAAACCAGTAAAGATGAAGTATTGTCTCCTTTGTCAAGGAGAGGCCATGCTTGTTTTTTGGACATGTTCACAAACAGCCTGGTTTGGACATAGTCCGCGTGAGACACTTGATGAAGGATATAGTCATAATTGGTCTTAAGACATAGGTCTTAATTGATGTACTGTACTACAAGCAGGGCACAGATGGGAAAGTTTGGATCTGAGTTATCCCCGGGATGTCACCTCAGGCTAGAGGCTTGTGCTATGATCATGGGGTCAGGGGTAGCTCAAGGTCCCAGGTTCAAATCCCATGACCACCAAATTGTCCCTGTTGGGCCCTTGAACAAGGCCCTTAACCCTCAACTGAACAACCCTTCAACCCTCAACTGCGCAGATATATAATGATATAATAATGTAAGTCGTTTTGGATAAGGGTGTCTGCTAAATGCCTGAATGTCAATGCCACATTGTAGAAGTTCATATTAAGCATAAAGATTATGTTCTTTTAGTGCTTATCATGTTTATGGTACGCACACAGCAGGTTATCAGGTCTAAACTCAGCAACGTTATGTGACAATAAAATTACGTCAGCTGACGACCTGAATGTTTCACATCTATGGAGTTTTTCTTCCCTGATGGCACGGGACATGATCCAGACTCAAATCGTGAAGGAGTGTTTCTGGGATCATGAGGAATTATTTTCACACATGACATGGACACCACATTGTGTGATTTTAATCAAAGCTGAAAATGTGTGAGACGTTTTTTTTTGGCCACATGTAAATAGTAAAATAAATAAATAAATAATGCAGCACTAGAGTTTCACTGGCTCTCTGTGGTAACTCTGATTTTATATGTAATGTATAATAAAAATGCCCTTTACCTCATATATTACCCCACGTGGCTCTTTACACAGAAGATTGAAACACAAGACGAGCAGAGCAGTCATTATACTTTATTCGAAGGGAGAAGTAGCATAAAATTTCATCTGTACAATATGTAACAACGACTTCCATCCAGGCCCTGAATATGACTCTTAAATACTTTTACTCAAATGGCATGTCCGGGGGTTGAAGGTAATACGCTAGCGTGCACCGGAGATGGTCTTGCGTGCACCCATTTTGGATACGGAGATGATCAGTGGCATTGTAGTGAGCGAGCAAAGAAGTCAGTAAAAACCACAAAGTGCGTCTTGTTGCCAGGAGGAAAAGAAAGTAGCAGAGGAGAGAACCTGCTGGTCGATTCCCATTTAAATATTACACGTTTCACAACGCTTGCACCATGTTGTCTGTCGTGCTACACTGCTTATTCATGTTGTGATAACATCAAGTCAGAACCGGGAAGTCTGAGGTAAAGAGACGAGAACAATCCTTTTTTTTCTTTTCTTTTCTTTTTCCTGTATTTAGTGTTTCACTAGACCAGTTGTATAAATAGAGAAAAAAAAAAACACTTCTTGTTTTATTCAGAATAAAAATAACCTGTTTGGGCTGTGACATAAATTAATAAAACAACCTAAAATATAGATATACAAAATAAACAACAATAAAATATTATTTCGTCCATAATATTAATAAATTGTTTTTGCTTTCGAGACCATTAAAAAAACAACAAAAAAAAACAACCTCATGCTGTTTTTCACAATTTAAAACATTATTCATATTTACATACGCTGCACTGTTCGATCCAGTCCTATGCCAACATGAGGGAAGTGAGGAAGGGGAAGTGCAGGGCGAGGAGGGACTAAGGGGTATTTTTTTTAATGCTCTCTCGTAACTCAATGCATCAGCTGTTATTTAGGGGAAGAAAAAAAATAAATAAAAATCTCTCGGAACATTATTTATGGCCCCGGTCATCACAATAACACTGAAGATCCTGGGTGTGTGTGAAAGGGAAAACATTTTTGGTATGGTATTTAAGTATGGAGCATGTTTCTACGCGGATACGCTTATCTGATCAGAATTTTTGTGCACACCTGACCATCACACCCATATGACATCCCATTCCAGATATATTCCTGTTTACTGTCATAATATAACCTCCACTCTTCTGGAAAGGCTTTTTTTTGTTAGTAAAGGTCAGGAACAAGGAGGCCTGTGGTGCTCCAGCTCAGCCTAAAGGTCTTCAGGTTAGGATTCTTCTAGTCCAACCGTAACAACATCATGTCTTCATGGTGACCTTGCTTACGGGCACAGGGGAACCGTCATACTGGAATAGGTTTGAGAATGAATAAATGAATAAATTCCTTCATTCATCTTCTACAGTATACCACTTATCCTTTACAGGGTCACGGAGGGCTGGAGCCTATCCCAGTAAACTTAAGGCGGGTACACCCTGGACAGGGTGCCAATCCATCGCACGGCACACACTCGCACACTACGGGCAATCTGGGAACGCCAATTAGCCTCATCTGCATGTCTTTGGACTGTGAGAGGAAACCCACCAAGCACTTGGAGAACATGCAAACTCCACAGAGGCCACAACTACTACGCCACTCCAACTTTAAGACAACCCCCCTTCCCAGTCCCAAGTGGCGCAGTGGTAAAGCGCTTGCCCTATCATCCAGAGATCACTAGTTCGATTCCCGGGTGATGCTGTATCTTCACGCAGCCGGAGACCTGGAGAGAGAGAGCTGATTGGCCCGACTCCCTGCATCAATCACGGCTCTACAATCACGCAAATGGATGAAGCAGATAGCGCTGTCCTCCGAGTGTGTTACGCTGAGCAAGCAGTTTGAAAATATGCGGTCAGCTGGCGTCACATGGTTCGGAGGAAAAACGCGTGATAGTCTTCGGCCCCACCCTGGGACAAATCCCAAAAAACAACAACAAAAAACTTCCAAAAAACTTTGAGATAACAGTTTGGAATGCGTATGAGAACAATGATCGGGTGTCCACAAACTTTTGGCCATATTGCATACTTTGGTCAGTGTGTGTGAGAGAGAGAGAGAGAGAGAGTTATACAGGGCAGCGAGAATTGGCAGCTGTAATTATTGCCACTGGCCGTTTTAAAACAAAACAAAACAAACCCAAACAATAGGCCTTTCGGTCCGTCACGGCCTTCACAAGCAAACTGTTTTTAACTGATACGATCACCACCACATGTAGTGTAGGGACAGGGCTGTCTGATCAGGGTTGAATTAAATAGTCCTCACATGTAACTGAAATATTTATATTCATATGTAGATATCACACAACACTAGAAACACCATTCATCTACAGTAGATGGAACATTTTTTTACTAAATAAGCACTTGTTTGTGTTGTGCACGACACCGATTACCAGGAACACACGATCTGTATCTTTAATCAAAAATAAATACCCACTGTATTGCTCTCCCCATTTGGATTTGAATGCAACCAAAACAAACCAAAACAAAAAAAAACAACAACGGCTTCCCGGTTTCCGTTTCAGACACACCCACAAGGTTATGTTGAAGGCATTTAAAAAAAACAGCTACAGGTATTACAACATCAACAGAAGCTACTAAACTAAAATGTTAGTTGTTAGCGTTTAACCTAAAGGCTCGAATCCAGACAGGCCGGCCTTCCACAAGCGAAAAAGCTCGCCTCGTGTTTCGTCGAATACTTTTACTGTAAAAAAAAAACAAAAACAAAAGCTAACGTGGCCTTTACGAGCTAGTCAGCACCGTGCAAATAAATAACGTCTTTCCAGCGCGGCGAGGGTAGAAGGCGATCTCTGAGGAAAGTTTGTGCGCTCTTGCACTGGCATACATTGGCACCTGGTCAGAAAGATGAGCAGTACGACGCGGCGGACGTGACAGGTCGACCTGCCGGGGGTGGGGGAAGGGAGGAGCTGAGAGCACGCTTGCATACGGTCACGTAAACCTGAACGCTTCAGGATGTTGGGTTACAAAAAACAAAAAAACAACAACAATAATGACCTGAATCCTTACCGCCCACGGCTTATCAATGACACCAGCGTATTTAGGATAATACTTAGTCTTAGTCTAAGACTCGATCCGAACCTTTATTTTATTTTTTTTTCATATGGCATCTCATAGCTTGGTGCATTAAAAGCGTATCAAGCTACGAAGTGGAAAACAAAAGTGGTGATATCCAGGGTGGAGAGGAATGAATGGTACGAAGGCCTCTTGCATATCGACGCGATACGACGTAGATCACCAGAATGGCACCAAGGAGGAGAAACGCTCAAAAGATAATAAGCTTCCTGAGACATGAAAAAATTCAAATGTTGTGACACATAGCCGCTAATCTGAGGCTAGATTTATCAGTGTGCGTATTTACACAAGTGTTAAAGTGGGCGGGGAATGGGGGGTGAGGTGGGGATGGTGTTTTGGGGCATGGGTACGGTACGGGAATCCGGTCTAGTGTCAGTTTGGGAAGAAGCGTCTGCAAAAAAACAAAAACAAAACAAAAACGAAAAAAAAAAAAACTGATTGAAGTTGAATTGTGAAAAATAATAATTATAACAATGATCATAAAATAAGAGAGAAGATCGACGACTGCTCAAGATTTCACGCACGAGAGAAAAAGAAATACAAGGCATGCAGGTACTGTATGTTAATTGCTGTGAGGACACTGCAAATCTATACTGGTAAGTGCTTTCATATTTTCACAGAATTCATATATTTCAGGGATTTTCTTCTCAACAAGTTTGCAATAGAGTCCTAAAAACTGATTTTTTTTTTTCTTCTTCTTCTTTTTTTTTTTTTTTTTTACAATCAATTCGTCACAATGTTCAGAAAACAGTCACATTTTAAACAGCAGGGCAACACAGAAAACACATGAAAGTAATAGAAAGAAGGCAGAGAAAACACTGGTTCATGAATGGCCATATTTTCTTGGCATAATC
>JAQMYG010000035.1:5438276-5448897 GCA_030014215.1 Clariallabes teugelsi
ATGTACTCATCCACTGGACCTGAGGATTCAGAAGGGCAGAAGCTCATCACCCACCACTAGGTTTCACAAGTTCACATCCTCTCCCTTACTCATGCGGTTTCATTCAGACATGTTGGTTTAGACAGGGGATCACTAAAACATAGACTGTTGCTTTTCTAATGAATGAGAATAATTAATATAAGCAGTAATCTAGCGCTGTTTCTCGAGTTGGGCGTGACTATACGCATCTCGCACTCAACAGAAAAAAAAAAGAAAAAAAAATAGAGATCTGAATCCTAACACGAACATGAAGAAAGACGATTTTATTGACCGGACCTTATAAAATTCTAACTCAATACCCCTGGTTTATAGGCTTTTTTTATGACAGATAGGCTAAAAAAAGACCTATTTTACAATACAGTAAGTCCTTGACTTACGAACATTCGCATGCAAATTTTTGCAGATACGAACAAATCGCGGAAGTAGCTCACGTGTCTGCAGGACATTGTCACAGTTGTGCTGCTGTGTGCTTACTGTACGGTGCAATAGTGTACAGTTGTAACGCTCGGATTAAACAGTTATCTAGAGTGCTGGTAAAGAAGGTGTAGAAGACTCACTTACGAACAAATGCGATTTACGAACGAACTCCCAGAACTCATTAATATGTCGGAGACTTACTGTATATGACCAGAAGTTTGAGACAAATCAGATCGATTTGGTTTTTCCCCAAATTGTCAGAATGATAAATTTGTGCTTAAGATTTCTTGCGAACAAATCGAGCTCAATGAAGACATAGTGTGTAAAGCTTGGAGTGGAAGAACATGACGTGTCCTGGACGGAGTCCCCACTGAACACGTGAAGAACGAACTGGTACACTGACTGGTACGCGCCCCCTACCCCAATCCTCGCAGCTGTATTCCAAAATCTATTGCAAAGCCTAGTGAGATAAACATGGGACTAATTCTACTACTGTGGGTGCAATGGTCAGGTGTGCACAAACTTTTGCCAGTGTATGGTATCGTGGGCTAAAGCAGCCTTGCAGTTTGGTTTACTGGATGTTAACTGCGCTGTTCATGTCGAAAAGAAAAAATAGCGGGTCACACTGTAAATCTACCAGTACAGTGGAAATGTGTCTCAGCAGAGAGTGTATTCACTTTTTTACTGTGTGTGAGTAAGGAGAAGAAGAAGAGTATAATCCTTGTTTTCACACACACACACACACTCCTGCCTGTACAGACAGACTCTCTGCCTACTCACCGTTGTCCATCATTGTACTGTATGTCATTTTATTTTGGCACCTGTGCTTATTAACTGTATAAAATATTCTGCAAGCTCCATTTGCGTTTGAAAATACCTCATGCGTGCTGGGTCATGCGATGCATACCTTTTGGCTTGCGTTGTAAATGTCATTAGAGCAATGTTCCAAGAAAAATAAGAAACGTTCTAGTGCGCTATATAAAAAAGAAAAAAAAAAGAAAATCCATAAGCAGTCTACATTAAAAGGCATAATTAAGTTCTTAAGGATGTTTATTAAGCATTTCTGCCCATTTGATCAAGCAAGCCAGTAATGAATGAGTCTTTTCCCTTCACGGGCAGCTCAGTAAGGAGCTCTATTCCTGCACTTGGACCTGTTCCCAGGGCTGTAAACTCATTTTGAGAGAAACAAAACAGAGTAAGTCAATATGAAATTTCAACTGACTCAAGTGGGCTTTTCCATCCATCAGGGATTTAATGTGAACTTAATCTGTGCATGGGAAAATATGAATGGAAGAGCGGAGATTAAAACTATATATACAGCAAAGAAAATTTGCATTAAGTCATGGTTTGAGCCTCTTTTATAAAATGAAACATAGCAGCAGTTGATAGAAATACATTATGTGTGTTTCGGGAAGCTGAATTTTACATAAACATAAACGCTCTGTTTTTGGAAATTCTGGTTATCGGTCATGTAGTAAAGCTGAGTGTAAATGTTTTCAGATTTATATTGTGGACGCTGGACCATTTGGTTGTGAGAGCGTCAGTGAAGTTCAAGTTCAAGTTCTTCCACTTCAACCTAAACACAGCATGTCTGCACGGAGCCCACTTTGTACACAGAATAAATAAAAAAAGACACCCTATACACATTTGTCCTTTGTGGTTACCGCTAGGAAAAGGAAGACCAAAAATGGAGCTTATTTACGTTCACACACACACGTAAAACTCTGAAAGTAGGAAGTACTTCTTTCCAAAAGAAGGAAGTGCGTAATATACACCAGTAACCTATCGTGTTTTGTTTTTTTTACTCGAGGTGGGTGTTGCTATACATGCCGACGGTTTACCGTGTATGGACAGAGTGTGCGGAAAGCACAGAACTCACTCACGCAGAGCTTACTTAAAAAAAAGGAAAACCGAACCTACAATCATGTGCCAAAAATTCATAAACCGTAGCTCATTACTTTTACAGGGTGCCATTACTTTTGCCCCAAAGGAACTGAATGACCTCGTTTGTCCTATTTTATGGATTTGTTTCCGAAGGCTAGATTTCTAGTCAGTGATACTAAATGGGCGAGTTTTGAAAGATAATTTAAGTATACTTTGCGTGTGAAAGAGACTTGAGAGGGGTTTTAATTGTTGTGTAACTCGTTTTTAAAACCGCAAAACCTCATCGTCACTTGAAACAGATCGATTGAGATTCATGACTCGCCTTTTTTACGTAAATTAATACAAATCATGTAATATTATCATTTCCTTATTCTGTAACTGTACCTGAGAAGGATTTATGAATACGTGTGTTTGTACTCTCTTTGTCGTTCTCACACTGAGCCTTTTATCAATCATATCTGTCACGCGGGTTTTAGACGCGCATATTGTTATAACGGCTATGACTGATTCGAAGGCCTTTTTTTTTTTTTTTTTTACAATAATTACAATTGAATGCCATTAACGACAGAAAGCTAGCAGGAGCCAATTAGCCTTACGCGACTAGCAGCTGAAAGAGCGATCGGCGCTGTTTTCATTGTTTGGCGACATATGTTCCTGTTCTTACCGTCTGCAGCTGTGCAGCGGGATGCCAGTTCCCACAGCACCAGGCCCACGGCGTACATGTCTATCCTGAGAAAGGCGTCTCGCTGGAAATTGATGGCCCCCTCCAGCACCTCGGGAGCCATGTAGCGCCGGGTTCCCACCTACAACACATCACAGGACACATGCGGCTTGGACTGCTGTGCGTGCAGCTGCAGATCCCTGCCTCGGTGCGTCTGAGCCAGCGTTTCGCAAGATCATCAAGCGCTCCGTGAGCGCAAATGTGAACTGCACACACTCTGGTGTCTTAGCTTATCTTGCTTACAAGCAATATTAATGGCAATAAATCAGATTAAGCACCTTCGTGTGCTCGTGGGAATGTGGCAGGGATGTAACAGTCAGCTTTCTGGTTTTTAAATTTATGACGCCTGTCGTTTCTATTTCATCTGTTTGTCACAGATATCAGAGAAATTGAGCCGAACAAAATATGATGTGGAAAAAATAATAACTAAATAGATAGACAGATAGATTGATAGATAGATACTATACATACATACTATAGATAGATAGATAGATAGATTGATCCTGAAGAAAAAAATAGTTGGCCAATCAGATAACATACGCACGAACAGTATAAAAGTAAAAAAACAAGGGTATTAGAGCCAAATAGCTGCATCTCTCTCACTTGGCATTTCTCTCTCTCTCTCTGCTATCGGTACTCACTTGTCCGTGTGTGTCCCCGGCAGACTTCCCGGCCTCGAACCTCAAGGCCAGGCCAAAATCGGCGATGCAGGCTGTCAGATTAGCCTTTAACAGCACATTCTTACTCTTGATATCCCTATACACACACACACACACACACACACACACACACACACACATGCACTCGGTAAGTCGAACTGTAAACTAATTCTTCTTGAATCAATAAATCCCCTAACCAGAAAGCCTGATAGCACTAAATTAAGGTCACAAGGATCTTCTTTAGGTCTTACGTTAATAATTTTTTAACATTTCTCGCAGCATTAATGGCCTGGATATCAGAAAACTTTTGGACATACATGAATAATAATAAAAATAATAAAAACAAAAAACCATACAGAGTCAGGGAGGTGTCAGAAGGCGCTAACCTGTGAGAAATGGCTGGCTTGTGCCTGTCCCTGTGGCCAGGGACATCTGCGTGGAGGTATGCTAGACCTCGTGCCATGGTCTGAGCGATGTGGCAGAGCTCGTTCCACGTCACCACGTTAGCCTTCAGATAGTCGGTCAGTGATCCCTGCAAAGACGGGAAGCTGTGAGCAAACAACCTCACGTAGAACGCCAACCCAGATCCAAACAGCTCGGAGGAAAGATTTTATTTATTTATTTATTTATTTTTATAACCAGGGAAGCATCCATTACACACAATGCCAGAGTAGGAGGTAGCAGTTGCTTTGTAATGACTCATGATGTAGGATGATACATGCAGATCATTCAGATTAAACTGCAGTATTAATGATGATACCCTGCATTAGTTTAGTCCAAGAGCAGACCTTTTTTTTCTGAATGAGGGGAAATAAGCTGCACATAGTAACAAAACACACGTGCTGAAATCATAGCTTGTTTTAGTGTCCAGGACCAATATATACGATTTCGCCATAATGGAAAAGGATTTTAAATATTAACCGCGTATAATCCTCTTTAAAATAGGCCTGTGCATCTACTGTACGTCTAAGTGGGCACGTGTGATGATGCTGCCTGGCCTGCGTGGCTCAGATCCAGAAATGTCAGAAGGGCAAATTATTGAATCAGGATGAAGGTGACTCATGTACAGTATTGTGCAAAAGTCTTAGGCACCATATTACATGCTGTACCAATTTTGTTATATATGTTTATCTTGTCTGCATAATTATGCAGACATGATAAACATATATAACAAAATTGGTACAGCATATAATATGGTGCCGAAGACTTTTGTACAGTACTGTATGTACACACAAAACAGCCATAACACTGTCCTATAGTATCTGGCACTAAGTCTTTGACAGACAATAACCCTGTGTTTTGGAGCTGCTTTGACCCAGTTACCCAGCCATCTCAATTTGGTTTTGTCAAAATCACTGAACTTTACGTTCATTTATCCTGCTTCCAACACGTTAGCGTTGAGAACTGACTGTTCACTTTTTTTTTTTTGCTTTGACAGGTGTAACAAAAGGATTTATGTCATACCGGATGATTCACTTCAAATATTCCTGAATATTCTGTAATAACTCTCGCTATGATGAAGCAATCTGAACCAAAAAATACGCTACATGTCTTGACGTATGCGTAATCGATCTCCGTTTGAAGAAGTCCGGTGGCGTCAGATCCTGCAAAATTCAGATATCTTAGACAACTGCTGCAGATGACTGTTGCACGTGACTGATGACATTTTCAGACGGCCTCCACCATGAGAAGGGATCGACAATCCTGTCGTTTCCACTTTCCGTAACATCCTCTGAATGACACCCTTTGAGGGTACGTTAGGAAAACAATATAAACAAACTGGTGACCCAATACGCTGGCACTGTGTACGGTACACCACCATCCTGATGAGTGAAGGGGTACGAGTGTTAAACGGACCAATGGCTGTGTGGCACACCTCTACCTTATCGCTCTGACTTTAACGACCATATCGTCGTGTTTGAAGCTCCATTAACCGAGGAGCACGTGTATGTTGTTTTGTTCAGATTGCTTAGTTCGAGCGAGAGTTATTACAGAATCCGAATGTTATGGTTAACCATGACTACATTAAACGCTGAACATTCCACAGAGTCGAGCCCTCACATTACCTTTTCATGATAAGCTGTGATGAGCCACAACTCGGCGTCCAGATTGGCGCCTCTCTTCTCTGCGCCGATAAACTGCAGGATGTTCTCGTGCCTCATGCCGGGAAGGTTGTATATCTCGTACTCATTTTGCCAAGACTGCTTATCCTGAGGAGAAGAAGAAATATAAATGGGCGATTAAGTCATGACACTAGATAAGACGTTTTGGTCGTGACGTAGAAGGATTATGTTGAAGTAAGGACAGGGGAAATGATTTTATATCAAATTTTAACTTAAAACAGATGTCCATGAAAAATGAGCCTACTCTTTAATATGAGAGTTGGGTTTTATAGCTGATGCCATGCAAAAGTGCTGATCCTCCCTCAGTCAGCTAACTGCCTCTTGTTGGAGGAGAATGAGCTCGGCGGATTTCAAAGCTTTTCACGTACCTGAATGGGAAAGATCTTGACTGCCACGTAGTCGTTGAGCAGCTGAGCTTTCCACACGCAGCCGAACCGACCGCGGGCTTTAATCTCTATCAACTGCAGCGGCTTTTGGCCGAGGACCGGCGAAGGGGGCATGGGCCCGGGGTCCTGAAACACAGGGAGAAAACGGAAAGAAAAAGGAATGAGGGTTGGTCCTATGGACACTGGAGTAAATGTTCGAGGGGGTACTTCTGGAACGGATGGTTTCCGACCCGAGGGTCCTGATCGCACACTGGGTCACCTGAGATAAGGCATGAGGATGCAGGAGGCATGGGAAACTGGCAGCACACACAGGGAACATTTATATATCCCTATTAATAATTATATATTTATTCCCATTAAAT
Organism: Clariallabes teugelsi; assembly: GCA_030014215.1. Classification (NCBI taxonomy): domain Eukaryota; kingdom Metazoa; phylum Chordata; class Actinopteri; order Siluriformes; family Clariidae; genus Clariallabes; species Clariallabes teugelsi. Next base: position 5,444,868 of record JAQMYG010000035.1, read on the forward strand.
ATCAAATATCTGATCGCAAGATTCAGTGGACATTTCTGTAAATCTCATAGTGATGAAAACTGGAGCGGGTTGCTTCGCTTATGCTTTTCAAAAAAATAAAAAAAAGCAAGCCATTACTTGTACGGTCAATAATGGAGTTCTGAGCTGGTGAAGCATATAAATACCAGCTGTAAATGGGGTGATGGGGAGCTGACCCAGTTTAAAAAGCTGACTGGGAGTGGTGGAGAGGATCACATGGTGGACAATGACATATGAATCCAACAAAGGCATAGATGTGGATGTTGCACAGAGCACAAGACTCCCAGGGTAAAGGCAGAGGCAAAGGCAGTGGTATGATTTTAAAAAGAAAAAAAAAAGAAAAAAAGAAAAAAAAAAGGGGTTTCTATGCTTGTGCTGATACTTGACAAAAAGTAGGCCAAATGTAGTAGTACTTGGCCTAAATTTCATCCAAAAATTGGATGTGGCATCCCTGAGTTGAGACTGAGATCCAAAGTATATGGATCTGGGTTGTGTACCAAGTTCTATTTGGTCCTTCAGGAATTTTCCAACAGAGAGAACGGAGATGAAGTGACTGCAGGCGGGAACGAGACGGGCTGAAAGGGCAGAACATCCATCATGCGAGGGAGGAGGGGAAGCGGAGAAGGGGGGGAAAAAACGAAATAAAAAAATTCAGTCAGGGAAGGAGAGAAAGGGAATACGTCTGAGATTGAGTTGCTTTAGCTGTTACCCAAAACGGGCCCTGAAAGAAGTGACACGGAAAACTAGTGTGTCGACATGAAGGATCAAGCTCCTGTGGCGGAAGAGACACAAAGAAAAACACACGCCCTAAGCCTCCGCTACTCCCCGTCACAGCAGACACAATAGCCTGGGTTTGTGTTGACTTTTTCCAAATGTCAGTCACGTCGAAGGCAGAGGTGTCGGACAGAAATGACAAGAGCTCTTTATTGCACTGTTACAAAAAGTGCCGGTCCTTTTACATGTGCAGCTTTTCTGTAATTTAGGAGAGTGGTCCTTCTCTCTGGATGCCCGGGCTATTGGATATTGGATGGATGTTCACTTACAGGTTATGAGGGTCTATGTAAGGGGCAAACAAATTTAGATCTGTGAAAGGGTACACTGACCTGTGTGTTTGTTGTTATAGTCTCGTAACATGTGCTTACGATCCCCAAATCTACAATCTGTTTAAAACTTGACCACTTTAACAGAGCGTCCTTTAAAACACACCTGGCTCTTGTACAGTATTAATGAGGTGCCTGACGCTTCGAATTTTAGAGACTATGTTGGTTTTTCAGCTGCTCCCATTGAGGGCTCGCCATAGAGGACCGTCCGAGCCGCAAAACAACTTGGCACAGGTTTTTTTTACGACTATACTAAATTCAATTCTGCGACATTTCAACACAAATTAATAATGGCAAAATACCCTGCCGCATCACCTTACGATTTTAAAAAAAAATTTGTCTAATGTTACATTTTTTAGACCAGATTAATTTGTACTCCTTTTTTTTTTTTCACTTAGGCTGCACAGTAGCGTAATGATCGTGACTGTGGCCTCGCACCTCCCGGGTCAGGATTCTGATTCCAGCCTCGGGTCTGTAAGTGTGTGGAGTGTTTTAATGTTCAAAAAATAATAATAATTTTTTAAGAGTTTAAACCCTAAATATGCCTCTAAATCACTTTAATTTAATTTTAAACTCAGCTTAATACATTACCCTTAAAAAAATGAAAGAGTGTAAAGGTAAACCCGAATACTGTACAGTCTGTAACACAGCACTGAGAATGTAACATACCGATGTTAACCCTATATTCACTGTAACTCACGCAAGCACATTTTCTTCGCTATCAGTACTGTAGGGTAAATACGGTAATAATTCACCGTCCCAATCTACGCTTTCTGTGTGTTCTCTCTACAGTACAAAAAAAAAATTATACAGCGTTATATTTTATATGGAAATTTAGCTGAATTTATGTTAACATTTATGTAAAAAAAAAAATGAGTAAATGACATTGTCCTTAATAGTTTAGCGTTAAAACGCATGAAAAAGTATGTATTGTCACGGAAAAATGCAGAAAAAATATTGCTTTCGCGATATAAGTTTTTCCATGAACAATTATTAGTTTACAAGGAAACATCCACGAACGACTGAGGCTGCAAACTCCAAAATGAAATGCAACTTTGACTGTCGACTGTAGAAGATGAAGTTTTTTTTTTAACTTAATGATGAAACCAGTTTTGAACCTGAGGTTTATCATTATTAACCATTATTGATATATGTTTAAATGTCTCTGAATTTAATTGGTAAACATGAAATACCAGCAAAAAAAATAAAAAATTGGTACAGCAAATAAATAAATAAACAAACACAGAAGGACAGAGTTTCTGGTGTGTTGGAGTTTCCACCATGTGTTGCATTATCTATGGTTGTATCATCATCATGTTTCATTCATACCGTGGCCTCCATTTAATGATTCCATGAAGTAGTCCTCTAAAACAATGCCTCTTCCAATGCGTGCATTTTTTTATGAAGCAATTTGGGAAGTGTTTAATATCCAGGTCAGGGTCACTGCTATCTGTGCTATAAAGCTATAAAACTAAATATGGTGATCAGCAGACAAATAAGTTTTTTTTTCTTTCTTCCCCTAAGCATATTTTTCCGTAATCCAGCAACGTCCGTAAAGAAAACCCCGAATATGTGTATTTGTGGTATTTGAAAACAGAGATGCTGTTAAAGAAAATTCATCAGCACCCTATGACCAATCAGATACTTACCCAAATTTATTTTTTTTACTATATAAATTAGTTTTTCTATATTTTCTCCAAAGAGTTGTTTACGCTTAACATTAAGCTTTTTTAGTAAATGTTTTTCTGTATTATACAGTAGAGAACTGTAAGCTGTAAAGATGCCAGCGCGATACACCCAAACAACATTTTATTTAGGTCTGAATAAATTGAAAAGAGACAAATTGTCAAATATTTCCAACGTTCATCATTGTATGCTTGTTCTTTTTTGCATGCTTGGAGGCGTGCATACAAAAAGCAAGGCGTCGCTGGCTTTGCATGCACCCTAATTAATCTTCTGCTCGAATCCAACGAAATACAAGGGATTTTCTACTTATCCGTGCATTGTCGAAACAAATAAAAATAAAAAAGGATCTTGGAACGCTGAAGCGTAACAGACTCTTAAGTGTGCAGGGATCAACTTAAAAAATAATAAAAAATCTGAGAGTTTCCACTTTATTCTGGAATGCGACTCAAGAAAGGGGGGAAAAAAACAACAACAATATAAATGCCGTTGTTTAAAATAAAAAGGAAGGAAAGGAAGCAGGAACCAAGACACTCTCTTCAGAAAGATGAGTAAAATTAGACTTCTCTTACCTCTATCATGATATGAAAGGCGTGCTAGTCGGGGCGGGGGGGAGGGAGGAAGGAAGGAAGGAAGGAAGCAGAAAGGAAGGTGTTAGTTTGTGAGTGAGTGCGAGATCGAGACAGATGGGATGGAGAGAATCTGGGTCAAATGTAAATTCAACTTGGCCTGTTTAACTGCACTGTGGGCTGGTCAGAGTTAAACACCGTTTCAGGTGAACACGGGGATACGCCGAGTCTCCGGCTCCGGAGCGCTGCGGCAGACGTCACTACGGGCGTCTCGTGAACGTCAATGTCTCTGGGGGGGTGTCCTCTTCTTCATTTCTTCTTTTTTTAACATTTGTAAGGTCTTGCCTGACTTCTGCAGGGTTTCGTGATGATTCTGACTGATTGTTTTTCATTTGATTTACAAACAAAAGTAAACAAAAATCTTGCGAAAATATAATTTTGTTTGCTTTAGAATATTGACACCTCGAGGTCCTCGTGTCATACCATTACGTTTGTCTTCTGTTCTTGCGTTCAGCAGAGTATATATTTAATCATCGCATATTCTTCTTCTTCTTTTTTTTTTTATCAGAATAAAGAAAAATGTCTCTTTTACACACACACACACACACACACACACACACACACACACACACACACACACACACACTTTACTGTCTGAAC
>JAQMYG010000035.1:5484411-5508321 GCA_030014215.1 Clariallabes teugelsi
TTCGCTGAGCACAATTTGCAGTCCGCCTTTGTTTTATCATCTTCATTCACTTTGAAATAGTTCCACACGGCTGACATTTCCCCGCTCTGAGCTGGGGGCGGGGCCTGGGGGCGGGCACTCTGCGCCTGTGATTAACCCCTTACACGCCGCTAGACATTTCTCAGACCGTGGTATCGGTCCCCGGTATCGGGGGACTTTTAACGAGTATGAGTACTTTAGAAAACGTGGTATCAAGGCCGATACCAGATATCGGTATCGGTGCATCCCTACTCACAGAATGCCCCTTGTCCAATCAGATGACTCAGTCGGAACTAACTGTTGTATAATATGAGGTACAATACAATTTTTTTTAAATATTGGCAGAAACCATGTTTTCGGACAGACCTTTAAATCGCCCGACTTGCTAGTCGTCGCTGTCAACTATTCTTAATGCTATTTCAAGCTTTGGTGATAATTTGTTTTCCAAAATAACCTGCATGAAATAGTTTATACTAAAGGACATGAGCATTAGCATTAAGGTTTGTCAGGGAACGGAGTGGCTTGTTTAAGGTTGTGGGAATTACACAAAAACGTAAGAAAGTGAAACATGTGTTTTGAACTGTACATAAACGATCACCTACAACTGTATGACCTGTCTGGTGCCTCAGGAAAGGCGAATGGTTTAAAATCAGCCATCCATGTTAAACAATGAGTGTTTTTTTTTGTTTTGTTTTTTTGTATTATTATTACTATTATTATTATTAACCTTTTCTGTTGCTAGCTTCCGTTAGCCTGCACACGAACTGCAGCTGTAAATCTACAGCACAGGTTAAGAATCATAAGATCAATACTTCTGTAATAACCCAGTAACAAATAGTACAAAGTCGACGATAAACACGTGTCCTGTTTACAGAAGACATATTGAGCACTACGGATTTAATGCATGATCAAGGAATAACGCGTTTTATTCGAATTGAAACAGAGCAGTGCTTGCTACCTGTGTTTGCTGCCCAAAAACCAGCACTTACAGCTACGTGACGTAAAGCTGATTCAATTTATCAATATGACATGATGAATACATGTCCAATCCATTCATACTTTCGCAATAAGCGGGGAAACACTGCTAATTAAGGTGCTGCAAACATATATTCGCAGCAGCACTCAACCTTCATGATTGAAGTGTCAGATTACATTATGGTAACAGAAATTTTTTTCATGTGACCATCCATGAGAGGCAACTCACGTTCACACATTTGGTAAAAGGTTCCCACGACATAAAGCGTAACTTCATTTAGGCGGAAAAGGGTCAGTGTATACCTTTGCAAATGCTGTAGTTATCACATCTCTTCAAGCTCTGGAATTATAATCGACATATCTATTAAATGTTACAGGTGCAAACCTAAAACCTGCATTCATGTATAAATATGATTTTACGTTAACAGAACGTTAGGCTGTGAACTAATATCACGATGTCCGGTGTTCCTCCATGGACAGGCTCCATCACAACCCCGAACAGGAGAAAGACAAGCGAACTACCGGACTGTCCTCTTCTAAAACGATCATGAGGTGGACGGCACACATTCCCCTTAAAGCAAAGAAGAATACACTTCTTCATTCAGGAGGCTCACTACACACACTTCCATAACAGAGGCTTATGAAACACCAAGTGGCTCGGATATGATTTTTATCTGTCCGTATGCAAACATGAGCTTTTGCACACACACATACACACACATGAAAATCAGCCTAATACTAAGGAATAGTTGTAAACGCAAAATCAAAAAATTCACAAGTTGGAAATATATAAACATGTGAAAGAGCATGTTTTAAAATCTTCCTGATGGTCAGGAGGAATATGGAGATTTAATATAACCAAAACACAAAAAGATGAAAGAATTCCTCGGTTTGTGAATTAGGATTAGGTGTAGCTATAGTACGTATTGAATCACATTTACGTCAAAGGAAGGTTCTTACAAGGATAGCATATGTGTGTGTATGTTCATGTGGGTCTGTGTATGTGCATGTGTGTGTGTATATGTGTATGTGTATGCGTGTGTGAGGGAGGGAGAGAAGGTGATCTCATAATCTCCTAGGATATTGTGTTCAAAATCAAGTTTGTGCTGAGAGTCGAGAGAGTAATGTTGTCGAACCCACCTGAGGAGCACGAGATGAGGAACACTCCGAAGGCCAGTTTTGTCGCAGAACCCATTGTAGATAGATTTCTTCTTGTTTTTTTTTTGGTTCGGTCCTTTTAAAACCAAGTAGGTCCTTCTTTCAGAATCCGACAGGCCTCCGGTACTGTCCCGGTTTGCTTAGTGTGATCAATCGGTTTAAAAGAAAAACACATCCATGCTGATGGGAAGGACAGGGAACGCAACGTGAAACAAAAATATATATACATAAAAAAAATCCCAAGAGTTCCAAAATAAAGACCTATCAATCTGATCCCCTGGATCCCGATAGATCCCTACTCGATCGAATAAATCGTTAAAAAGAATATAAATATATATAATTATACGATTATTTCTCTGTATTGTGTGTAACCTTAATAAGACTTAACACTACTACTACTACAAGAAAGCCCATCCTGAATCAGTCCTGATCACCAAAGGAAATCAAAAATAATTAATAAATAATAATTTAAAAAAATTGATCTAACTCACAGCTCACAGCTCGATCTGATTTTCTCTCTGGGCCAAAATGAAGGATTAATAACTCCAAACCAAACCAGGTTCATGGCTTTATAGGGTTTTCTCTAACACGCATATATAATATATATATAATAAATATCGAATTATTTCACGTCAACGCAAAACGTTTCTCTGCTGCTTATCCCGAACAGTTTTAAATGCTGGAGGGGGGGGGGGAAGCGTTTAAGAGACCGAAATACACTTAAATGAAAGCTCTACCTAGATAGGATAAGAAATGTAAAATATGTATATTAATTTAGAAAGAATGAACGATGAAACGGAGAAAATGCTAACGATGCTAACGCGGTGTATTCACATTCCGCGCGAGCTCTTTTTCTTTCTCTCTCTTTATTTCTATTTCTACACGCAGAAAAACGCTAACGTTAACCTTACATACCTTATAAACGCTCCTATTTATTGATATTTTTTAAGTCTCTGAGGCAAAATAAAAAACAAGAAATAAAAACCCCGGTTAAATATGTCGACGGAGAGAAATCTCGACGGTTCTACCGTGTCCGCTCGCGCGCATCGGCTCCTTCAGCGGCGGTTAGCAGCAACGTCCAAAATGTATAGATAGAAAGATATCTATAGGTGTATATAACACGATATATATTCCTCTGGTTTAGTTCGGATAAATCAATATCCTTCCAGTTGTCTCTCTGTCTGTGTCTCTCTGTGAGTGTGTGTATGTGTGTGTGTCCCTCTCTCTCCCTCTCTCCAGCTCTCCCTCAGTGAAGTGCTTCACACTGTAGGCATTACTGTATATTCAAGATGGCAGCCCGGGCGGGCGGATTGTTTGTGTTTTTTTTTTTTTTTCTCCCTCCCCCTCCCTGCCCTTACTTCACTTTCCCCTCCCATTTTGTGTCCAGACATAATTGATGGCTCTCCCGGCCAATCAGCGAGCAGGAATTAATAACAGAAGCGAATCGAATTCCGAAGAGATCATTTAAGCCCCGCCTCCGTGTAGTGTGTGTGTGTGCGCGTGAGTGAGGAGGAGCTGGTGAAGAGTGGAGTGAAGTGAGCACTCAGTCAGTCACTCCTCTCATTCTCTGAGAGCTCACAGAGACCCTGATACTTTACTATGTGTGTGATTATGTATAAATATCACTAAAAAAGCTTTAAATGTAATAATACTATTATTATTATAATTCCATCAAGGTTAATAGTTGGTGGTGGCTCAGTGTGTTAGGGCTCTGACGGTTCGAGCCCAATACAATACAAGTTTGCCACTGTTAGGCCCCTGAGCAAGGCCCTTGACCTTGCCAGCTCCAGGGGCGCCGTATAATGGCTGCCCTCCCGCCTACTAACAAAAAGCTGGGATATGCAAATAATAAATAATTCCCTGTGCAGTAATGTACAGTATAGGTGACGAACAGAGCCTGAACTTAAGGTGGCGTAGTGGTTAGCACCGTCGTCTTGCATCTCTAGGTGCAAAAAAATGTGTTTCTGTTGCACCACTCAGAAGCTTGTGCACTCGGCACAGAATCGGTTATATCCAGCGTGATCACTCATGTCTGATCAAGCTAAACACCAGTCAATTCTAGTCACTGCTGATCGACTGGTGTAAATGTAAAAGCTTAAAACAATAGATTTTTGAGTCAATGTGGGGATAAATAAATTGGCACACCAAAAGAATCACGATTCATAACTGAATTTAAAAAATTTCTCTACTAGCAAGTGTAAGCAGGGGTTCTCAAACTTTTTGCATCTGTGTTCCTGTTTAACGGTGAAATGAATATTAAATTGTAATTATATTCAAATTTAGTAATTTCATGTTCTTTCCTGCTTTTCAAAATTTACCCATTTATAATTATGCCTAAAAGTGATGAATCTTAATAATTTTCTGATTTTCACAGAGGCCAGATTATTGGTCAGTCTGAGAATGAATCGTCCCAGAGACAAATAGTTAGCATATCTTGAAATATCCCTTTATTCCCTTAACAGAATTATAGCTCAATTTAAAGGAAATGACCTGTTCGATCTGGGCCTTATGAAGAACGTCTTTGTGCTGTTCAAAGACTGATCCTCATTTAATAGCTCTAGAAGTTGTAAAAAGATGCCAAATTAGCCCAAGAACAGCAAAATTATCTTCATCAGATTGCTTATTATGGACGAGAATCAAGAAGAAGCCCAGGAGGAAGTAAATAGAATTTTTTATTTTTTTTTTGTTGGCATGTCTGTTTATTTTCCACCAATGCAACACAGCTCTAAGTTATCTTCAGTAAACGATTTTGATTGCAGTTTATCTGGAGCATTTTCCACTGGGTGTATGCAGCTTGTCTGTCAAATGGCACCATGCACCCACATTGTCCTTCTCACGCTTGTTCGCTTAGGGCTGACCCACTTGCCGGTATGTTTTGGAAAGTGGAAGAAAAACGGGGTACACCCACTGGGAGAACATGAGTAACGGTAGACAAACAATCTCAAGTTCAAAGAGCTCAGGATCAAAACCCAGAATCATGGATGTTGCGAGGTTATGACTTTGCGTATGTGTGTGTGTGTGTGTGTGTGTTTATATATATATATATATATATATATATATATATATATATATATATAGCTATATACTATATGTGATTTCAACCCAGTAACAAAATTAGTAGAAATGATTGAAGTATTTAAGGACGCATGTGGTTCCCATGGGGTAAAGTATCCAAAAGCTCAGCCATGCCACCAATTGATAATTATAAAAAGTGAAGCAAAGTCGGCCACTGCGTTACAATAGCTCTAGCTTTTCTTGCTGGTCAGACTTGCACTGTGTTTCTAAACTCAATTCCATTGACGTTTTGCCATTTCTTATTTTCTCAAAGGTTTGAGCACTCTCCATCTCCTTTAACGTAATAGAAATAAAAATGGACAAGAAACTCTTAAAACAATACACTATACAGTGAATAGAGCATGGTTTCAACTGTATTCCAAGACTGGATTTAACTGCACAGTTCCTAGTAACTAAAACTGAATTGTCATCATTTTCAGAGGTCTAGTGGATCCAACCACGTTGCCTTATGTTGTGAAGCCTAATACAGTATACTGTAGATATGCTTATGACTATCAGGGTAGTTTTTTTTTAATGTACAGTATATCTAATATTTTTTACATCATTATACACATATCATGTTTCTAAACAATGTCTTATTACTAATGGCTGTACGTGTCATAATATTTATACTTCAGTAATTAACGTGCACAAGACGCCTGATGTACAGTAGCCATTATTCAACATTATTCAACGTTAATTTTTTAAAATATAATTTTCCTCCAGGATTAGTCACAGCCAGTTTTAATAAAAGCTTACTTAACATCATTTTATCTCGATACACAAAAGCATCTCAATATACTAATAGCTGCTCGTGTCATATGAAATATTGAAATTAAGGGGCCCTTAATCTGTTTTTGATTTTCATTTTATTTAAGCAATCATAAACATTGTGTCCAAAACTATTATGATTGTACACTCCTGTGCGTGTGTGTGTGTGTGTGTGTGTGTGTGTGTGTGTGTGTGTGTGTCGGTGGGTGGGTGGATGCGCTGGTCTACAAATACACATAATCCCCTCTGTTTCAAGCCTCATTACACCAAGTGTTTTCATTGCTGCAAAAAATGCATTAGTCCTGTGCTCTAAGCTCATCCATTTTCTCGTGTAACGAGTGAGCAGGGGCCTTTTAAATGGGTGCTGGGTGGAACATTTTTAAGCATAATGCCATTATGAGATGTGATTTTTTTTTTTTTCTTCTTCGCCTGAACGAGTGGCGACTTTCCCAATATCCCTACTAAGCTGGTATGAAGGTCAAACGCTGATGCACACTGATATCGTCCCATCATGTTCTCTCCCACTCTTGATATATAAAACCCTAAATATTGCAGTGGAACGCAACTTTTTTTTCTTTTTTTTTTCGCTTTCCACCATTTTTTTTCTCTCTCTCTCTCTGTCTCTCCTTCTTTCATATCTTCAGTAAAACCTCAGTGAAATTTTCCCGAATATTATTAGCTCAGTGTCAATATGTGTTCCAAGAGCCACCTTTTATTCTCTAATCCTTACAAATGAACAGTTAATGCTATTCACTATTGACTACAAGGAACCATTAGAATGAAAAATATTGTGCAGATGTTGGCAGAGATTTGACACACTGACACCTTGATTTATTTAGGCTATGTCCTTGTACTGCTTTCATTCTTCCCTTATTAGATAGACATGACGTGGCACGTTTGTCTTATCTGATGGATTTTGGTGACTCTGTAATATATTCAGATTTCGATTTAGAGACTTCACGGTGTCATCGTTTGAGGGATTTCGTTCTGTTTATCTATAGGGTGTAATTAAGCTTTCAGCAAGATGTAATATGTTCGGTAATAAGAAGGTAATATATGCACCGGGTTCCTGCTTGAGGCATGTCATGTTCCTTCGCAGTGGAATTCCCCCAAGTGAAGGTTTGCGCAGCTTATTTACAAACTGTAACTGCTTTTCTTTTCTTTTTTGAATGTTTCATGCTTGCAGAATGCTCAGGGTTGAGGGATATACACTTTGCATACACTCTTCTCTAAAAACTGTGCACATTTGATCATTTATGGTAAGGTATGTTTAGTCTTGTGGACTGGGGTCAATGTAAAGTTCATCTAACCTGGGTGTGGAGGTCCAGTATGTGACTGTTTTGACGTCAACATCTAAAATGTACCATTGCTAAAGTATTCTAATTGGCACGTTCTTTTCACTCACGTTAAAAAAAAAAATTATCTTGCACAATGATTCATTATTTTCTATGTGCAGTAAATCATTTCTCTTCAGCAACTGCCTTATCCTGGTTCTCTCCCAGTGTGCAAAGCAGGAATACACCATGAATGAGACACCAGTCGATTGCAAGATCCGCGTACACTTGCGCTTATTAACATCCAGTGTGAATGTAGAGACGCTAACCCAATTTTGGCGCAGTTTTGTAAGGTGGAATGAAACTGGAGACCATCCTGGTGAAATCCTGAAGCTATGAGGCAACAATGCTACGGTATCTGCTGTGCCATTATGTTGAACTAGTGGGTTGTATGTTGTGTTATGTCATGAAATTATGGGTTTATAGCTGAAATAATTGTAATAGGACTTGACCCGAAGCTACTACAATAAACTTTTTGTGAAGCTTGTAGTTTCCCTGCACAAAATGTACAGTAGGTTTCATGATGGCCGTAGCACGTTCATCACAATTTGAACCCTGGCAAACATCTCACTCACTCATCGTCTATACCGATTTATCCTGTATTCAGGGTCGCGGGGGGTGTGGAGCCTATCCCAGGACGCTTAGTGCACAAGGCAGGGTGCCAATCCATCGCAGGGCACACACACATACACTCACACACAACTAAATTAGCCTAATCTGCATGTCTTTGGACTTCTCCAAGCACGGGGAGAACATGCAAACTCCATGCACACAGTGGCGGGAATCGAGCCTGGTCGGGAATCGAACCCGGATCCTGTAGGTGCAAGGTGACAGTGCTAACCACTACACCACTGTGCCACTCCTGGCAAACATGATAAATAAAAAAAGGAAGTGGGGTAATGGAAGTAATGTTAAAGTTATTGTTATAGTTGCTGAATTATTGTTGCCATAATGCGCAATCGAACTATGGCTAAGAAGAAACTATTTGTATATGAGAGTAAACATTCATGGCGGCAGTGTGGCTTAGTGGTTAGCGCTGTGGCCAAGCACCTCCAGGGTCCGGGTTCGATTTCCGCCTCGGGATCTGCGTGCATGAAGTTTGCATTTCCTCCGGGTACTCCGGTTTCCTCCCACAGTCAAAAGACATGCAGATTAGCTTAGTTGGCATTCCCAAAGTGCCCGTAGCATGTGAACGAGCGTGTGAATGAGCGTGTGAGAGTGTGTGTGTTTGAATAAGTGTATGTGTGTGTGCATGTGCCTTGTGATGGATTGGCACCGTGTCCAGGGTGTACCCCGCCTCATCCCCCAAGTCTCTTGGGATAGGGTCCAGCCCTCCTGCGACCCTGAATACAGGATAAAGCGGTATAGACGATGCATCAGTGAGTGAGTGAGTGAATAAACCTAAAATGAAGGTACAAAGTACTTGGATAGAAAGTAAAAACTGGCATTAGTGGTATTCCGGTTCTTCATAAAATATATTTCTTTTTTTTTTTCTTATCCAGCATTAATCAATTATTTCAACAAACACCATAAATTGCATAGTTTCTAAGGCAGATGAAGGCTGCAGGTGCGTGAACAGGTTTTCACACACTCTGTTTTAGGTTTTCGTGACATGCAGAGAATTTTTGTTAATTTGCTAAATTCTTTAGCGCATGCATTTGTCTTGGGGGACGCTGCTTTGTCCTCATTTTTCACATTCTTACTCCGAACTAGATAACGCATTAATGTTTCGAACATGACAGAACTTATCTCACCAGATCTGTATCTCATCAAGCGGCCTGAACTGAACTCTGTCGTGTGCTCAGTTAACACGTCCCATAATGCTGCGTTCACCACCGAACTACAGACCAGGTGCAAAAACTTCAGGAAACCCAGTAGCTGCGAACGATTAAATATTTAGGTGGATATTCTCTGTTGTCAGACTAAATAGTTTAAGTATTCTTTCAAGGACGAGATCTGTTTAGAAGGCAAGGCGGTTACGGAGATGAGGTCAACGACAACATGACCCCCGCCTGAAACCTGAGCCCTTGGCTCCGAAGCACCTACTCTTTCTGCCTCTTCCAGTTCACAGAGAGCCGAGAGCCAGCAAGTCGCATTACAAGCTGCTTTTTTTCGAGCATGCTAAAACTTAGCCTTTGGCGCACGGTGCGAAAAACCCTCGGCCATAGGACGAGTCACTATAATTGATCTTTTTAATTCTTGATTTGATTGGGTTCATTAGGTAAGTCTCATTATCTTTTTAATCACATGGCCATCAGGGTTAATGATAAAAAGACTTTCTCTGAAATTGGAAATGAAGTGAAATGCTGGACATTAGGTTCTGCTCGAAGGTTTCTTTGATAAGGTATATTAATCCATACGATAGACTTGAGATCATTATCATTCACCTTATGCTCCTTCCTTCCATAACTAAACACACGTTGTCCAAAATAAAAATAAAAATAAAAATTATGCATTTGAAAAGATTGCAAAGAGAGCGTTTTTAAAATTCTCATAATAAGTAGATTAGTTCTATTTTACCTTTTTGACTCGGAGGCATTTTGTGCAATAGTAGGTTTTTAACGCACATACCCGAACACAAAACAGAATAAATGCAAACTATCTGCCACACAAAATGTACAAAACAAAATGAGGCTTTCTATTGCTCTTTTTTTTTTTGACACACCTACCCATTGTTCCAGCATTACTGTTGGGGCTGAACCCTACTCATATACTACTGAATACCAGCTGTTCATCTTTTATCCTATAATGTCCTCATTTACAACTCCATCCTTTTTAAGCTCTGTCAATAAATAATAACCTCTTCTGATTAAGCAATGACTTGGCAGCTATAATCGATTGCACAAATATAGGGCAGCGTGCTCATTTACCACCATAGAGTTAATAGTGCGCATACTGGTTAAAATACCAGCTGCGAAAAGCTTTAATGGAGTTCCATTGAGGAAAGAATCACACTACCTCATTCTTGCTCTTTATGAACAGCACAGAACGTAGGAGGAGCGGACAGGACGGTTGAAGCAGTTGCCGTGGTGTGTGTGTGTTGAGTGGTGATTACATCAAATCGGGCTGGTTTAAAAGGTCATGCTCTATAAAATTTAATACATTTTAAACAAATGAAACACAGGGTGTAAGTGTAGTGTAGAGTGAATCTATGAGCTGAAGAAATCTTGTATTGTAATATACAGCAGATGTCAGATTATATAGTAAGATCCATGTGAGATATATCTACTTATATAAGTTTGCAAGCGAGAAATAGGGATTATGTCGAGTGGATAATGTCCATGCATTAGAAATGCGTGCGCACCACAGTGGCCTCGGTTATTAAGGCCTGGCATCTGTATTGAGTGCTATTAGTGTTTATCTCACGCACTGACAATAGTGAAGCTCAAACCGAGCTGAATGCTGCATGTTATTGATGCTCGAATGTCTATTCTGGGCTTACTCCAAATAAATAAATAAATAAATTTTTAAAAAGTACTGTTAATCATAATACCTGAAGACGGTTTCCAAGATGCACACGATGTATCGTGATGTAAACATTTGATGACAAACAGCCAAGAAAATTGACATGTTGCATTAAAACATAAGCGCGAAAAAAGTCAGAGATGTAATATGAAATTATTTCTCATTGTCAGGATGCCCAGCCCTATATCTGAGGAGGGGGTGTTTATTTACTCCGCGTCAGCTTGCTGGTTTATCACATACAGTGCATTTCATTGGTCATTTCGAATTTTACATTTTTATTTATTTATTTTTTCATTTCTGCCCCCCAATTTTTTTTTGTGGTTTTTAAACCCCATCAATCCAAACTGGACATGGCTTGCTTATTTCCTGATGCACCAGGTTGCCGTGGATGTAGGAGAAACAGCAAGGCTATTTAATTTTACAAGTCACTAAGGACCTATGTGCAATTTCCTCTTCTTTAATATGCAAGTTCCCCTTTAAAAACCTTGTCACTAAGTGCTATGTTCAAAGCCATAACATGTTGAGGAAGGAAATCTAAACCCTGAGTTCCTCTAGTATTCTGGCTTGACATCTGATCAAGCCAGAAGTAATCCAGGTCTTCCTTGCATTATATGAAATATTTGATATTACTCAGATTTTTTTTTGTTGTGGTTGTTATTGAATGCGGTGTACTTGCACTACTGTGTGTAATGTCTTGTCTATAACAAATGTGCAGTGTTGTATGTTGATCTGTACACTTTGAGATCCACAAACAATGGACAGGAATCAAATTACTTGAGTGCGCCAACATATTTGGCGAACAAAACCCGATCTTAAATCTGATATACACCTATCAGCCATCGCATTAACACTGATTGTCAATTATTGTGTATTTAGCAGTAAACCGATGACAGAGTCATTGGCACCCAAGGCTCACCCATGCCCACGGGGAACCAAAGGCCAGTCTGTTCAATCTGATCCAACAGAAAAGCCAATGCAGCATGAATTGCTGAAAAAAAGTTCATGATGTCCATGATAGAAAGCTAATTATGGAGTGTGCACGTGGTCCAGTGGCCAAAGAGCCTAAGGCAACCGACCCGGCCTTCAATTTCCCTAGATCCCAATCCGATCAATTCAATTCAATTTTATTTGTATAGCACTTTTAACAGTTGTCATTGTCGCTAAGGAAATTATGGAAGTTTGTATGAAATATGAATGTGTATGAATCAAAATGATCACCTTGTCCCTGATGATCAAGCTGAGGGCGACGGCGTCAAGGAAAAACTCCCTGAGGTGGCAATAGGAAGAAACCTTGAGAGGAACCAGACTCAACAGGGAACCCATCCTCATCTGGGTGATAACGGAGAGCAGGGATTGATCTGCAGGCAAACTGTGTGTTAGGAGGCTGGAAGTTAAGTATAAGAGGAGATGTGTTTAAGTTAATATGGAGTCCAGTTCGTTATTGGAGGCTGAGGTAACCTGTCGAAAACTCCAGTCCTTATGGGTCCTCCAAGAACAGCTGTCCCGAGGCCAGGACCGTCTTCATGGAAAAGTGGAACTGTCCCCAGTCACCACACGCATCTCAGACAGACCACACGGGGCATCCATGCGGCGGCATCAGGATGAGTCAGACAGGTCCAGAGGACAGAGGGGGTCTGGATCACTGGCAGATCAGGAGCGACATGTATAATTTGACAGAGAGACAGGTAGAGAGAAAGAGAGGAGAAGAGAGAAAAGGGAAAGAGCAGAAGAGAAGGAGAGATATGGTCACAGTTACACAATGTATAAGGCGAATTTATATGAGTGCAAGAAGGGAGGATTAACTATGGCAGCATAACTAAAAGGAAAACCCAGAAGGAAATACAGACATGAGGGCTCCCTTTGATCTAAAGCAAGCAATCACTTCACCGTCAACAAACCTGAGCGATCAATGAAAGTGGGGAAGACGGCATCTAAACATACCACAAGCACCCACCCTGCAACCCACAGCACCCAAAGGATCCTCTACCAACATCCTGATGTCAGACACCACCACACACACCCAGAGGTCCCAGTGGAGTCATGCTCTGAGGGGCCAGAACTGCCCCCAGTGGCACAAAGGGAACCCACACAATACTGCGCATAATGTTTTGTGTTGTAATGTTATGGCTGATCGAATGCAGTACATGTTATGTTGTGATGGGTAGGAAAATTACAATCATAAAGGTTATGATTCAACAAGGCAATACAATCCATTTGGACAGTATTGAAAATATTAATGTGATTTCAAAATCTTTATTGTTGTTTATTTTTATTTGATGTAAACAATTGCACTGTATACGGTATGAGGAAAGGTGAAAGGGTCCATCTATGTGCCATCCAGAACATCGGGAGATGCATTCTCTCCACCCTGGGGATATATCCATCGTTTCTGTCGCAGGTACTTTGGGGGTTGGGTAGCCAGATCAATGGCCGGTTGCATCTGAGCACTTGGGGCTCAACGGGACCAACAGGGGCCTCGAACCGGAGACCTCCTGATCAGCAGTCCAACACCGTAACCACCAAGCCATCCCCGCCCCCATTCCATACTGTACATGACAGTCTCTGAAATGCTTTGCTTGCAAATCTGATGAAGGACTTTGGTCGGAAACAATCTGTTTCCTTGGAGTATTATGACTCTTTTGAATATTTATAAAAAAGAATGTAAAACATATTGTGAAAAACTTAAACTCTCCATTATTATTTTAGTTTTGTATGATAATTAATGCAAAATTAATTAAGGAAAACTACAACAGCTTGCTTTTTTACTTGGCTGACGATTTGCTCTTTATACACATACGGTAGAAGTCAAAGTCCGTTTCGTCCCATCCACTGCGCAAAAAAAAAAAAAAAAAGAGAGAGAAATCATGTGGAGTTTCCTCCTTGGGTTAAAGTGTTACCTGTATCCTGGGCAATAATTAAACAGTAATGAACACAATACACAACATAAAAGGTAATACCAAGACAAACAACAGATACATAGCTTGGACATTAAACACTGGATTTAAGTTGTGTATAATATAAAGAGACATATGGGAATAAAATGGGATAGAGACGGAACCTGGAGTGACACAAGATTTAGAATTCTACCTTACTGAACACGACAGACATTCATCATGTTATTGTATTTGTTGGACTGTATCTGGTGTCATCACATGAACAGGGATAACACAGCAAGAACATGCCTACTGAGCTCTAATCACTGTAATAATGCTCTTCATGTGGACATGTGTTATAGAGGGGGAAAAAAACACAGTGAGAAAAAAAAAGTGGGTGAGTGGGTGTCTGTAGGCGTCTGGAAGGAAAGTGTGTTTGTCTGATAGATAAGAAGGAAAAGAGCACACTGTGAATGCAGACGTTTTGCAGTTTAATTCGCAGGAATTATGTACATTTCTCTCTCTCTCTCTCTCTCTCTCTCTCTCTCTCTCACTCAATCCCTCTCCTTGTATGCATGTGTTAAACATTATTTCTGATCTATAAAGGAAAAAAAAAAAAGTAAAAGACATTCTTAGGTATAACACTTAACCTCCATTCTTTGCAGTGTTTCGGACTGAGCTGTTAAAGGTTCTGGTGTTGAACCATACAGTATGTCATATCATGGTTTCCTCATTTGCATCATGGTTACCATGGCAACAAACTCCACATGCTTTTTGTTTTGGCTTTTTTTTTTTCTTTTCTTTTTTGGTCAGGTCACGCCCCTGTCTTTTGATTGGCGCCTTTCCCTCATTGTGTGCACCTGTTTCATATTACCCCGTAATTAGTTTAAGTATTCCTTCCATGCTGCTTCTTTGTCTCGTTTCAAGTCCTGAGTATGTTTTTAGCATATATTTAGTAACTCAATCTTTTGAGTCTTTGCCCCATGCATATTTTCTCCTTGCCTATTAATAGATTATCCGGCACTAACCCTGACCAAGCAACATTTGGAGTAACTGATGACGCCTTTAATAGGGCTCAGACTAGACATGCACACTTGTGTCCTGCTTCCAAGAGAGAAGGCTCCAGGTAGAAACAACCCCTTCATTATCCAAATGACTCTCCAATCGGCTCTGCTGTTTTTATTTTGTAAGAATGCAGTTTGAACCTCCAGGGTCAAGGGTTCCATTCCTATAATCCGGGATGTGTGTGTTGAGTTTGCATGTTCTCCCCACGCTTTAAAAGGTTTCCTCTGGGTGCTCCGGTTTCCTCCCAGAGTCCTGTAGTTTAGGCTAACCGGCATTTCCAAATTGCCCATAGTGTGTGAATGAATGTGAGAGTGTTCCTATGCCCAGAGATGGATTGAGACACTGTCCAGGGATGTATCCAACTTTGCGCCAACTCCCCTGGGTTAGACTCTCTGGGAGAATGGTTGAAAGAATGACAGATTACACCAAGATGAATTGGAAATTTTTATCAGGTGGACCTACCATATGGGCCACACTGCTGGTATTCATAAAACAGTAGTTTTAGTACTAACAATTACTTTGTCACTACTGGAAAGCGTCCACCATAGCAACACCATTGACCATTACTTGGACATCTACTAAAATTCCAATATGATGCCAGAGTCACTGGTTTAAACACAAATCCACCGTTAGATCAGTATATTGTCTACAGCCAGGATTTGTATAATTTACATTTATAGCCTTTGGCATGGTCCTTTATTCAGAGCAACTTGTATTTATCTCATTTATACATCTGAGCAATTTAGGGTTAATGGGGGCCAACAGTGCCGTCTGGGGTTTGAGCTCATAACTTTCTGATCAGTAGTACAATTGCTTAACCCTTAAGCAACCATTGCCCATGCAGGCATCATAAAAGAAAGTAGGAGTACCAGATATAAGGGTGTACCTTAGAGGATTTATAGCAAAAGTTAGTATAAACTAGTTGAAGTTAGTAAACTAGAAACTATATACACATAATTACCTCCATTAAAAGTCCCTGAAACCCTATCACCCCAAGGTTGATTGCTTCCTAATTGCCTTCTCATTTTCCAAGTACCACTGACTTTATATTTCTGTAGAATGGCCTAAGGCTGGTGCTTTACCCTGAACTCTTGAGAAGCAGAGGTTTTAATAGATTCGCTTCCCTGTATGGAATGCTACAGGGTTAGAGTTTGGTGTGCAAGGGGGGAGGGGGGGCAAATTTTAAAAGATGTCTTCACTGGCAGGTTTTGCAAGGCTAGGGCATGGAGTGATTGTACGAGAGCCTCCTTTCAGTAGCACCCAGTACAAGGGGTTTTATTTGAAGACGAAGCTCAGACTGTGGGGATTAAAGTTTAGACAAGAGTTTCATTCTGAATTGACTCAGGTGTATTTTTCACCATGGTATGTACTGTCCCAAATCATCTCTAAGCCTTTCATTCTAGCTATATCTGCTTTAGTGGCCTGCTAACTGCAGGTTGCACTCTTTCATTGGCTGAGATACTCACCCACAGCTGAAAACAAAAAGCTTGGATGCCTGT
The DNA here is from genome assembly GCA_030014215.1 of Clariallabes teugelsi. Taxonomy (NCBI): domain Eukaryota; kingdom Metazoa; phylum Chordata; class Actinopteri; order Siluriformes; family Clariidae; genus Clariallabes; species Clariallabes teugelsi. Next base: position 5,500,624 of record JAQMYG010000035.1, read on the forward strand.
GCCAAGTAGAGCAGCAGCCAAAGGCCTGAAGTCTGGCAGGGGACAGAGACGGTAGTGCCACAGTGATAAATTCCTCACAGCATGGCCATGTCTGTCACCAGACACACTGCTCTAGTGGCCATCTTCACTTTATTGTTCTTCTGATTGATAGTCCACTCCACAAGACTGTCCACTAATCCAGTACCAGGGAATAGCCAGACGATACTTGGATGACGTCCAGACAAGTATTCAGTTGGGACTTTTTAAACAATGCTGCTTAAATATTCCAGTTTGTTCTATAGTTCCCTATTCCCTAGTTCCTACACGCTGAAGAACCCTTGAAGCTAGCAGCCTTGCCATCTCATGGCTCCAGGGTCCTTGGTTTGAACCTGTGCTTGCTTGGGTTACTGTCTGTGTGGAGTTTCAAATGTCCCCCGAAATTGCTCCTATGTGTGAATCACTGACCTGGACCGAAGTCCCAGGTGGGGTGAATTCTCCTACCTCACACCCAGTGCACCCTGGAATAGGCTTTGGATTCACCACTGTCTTTACCCAGGACAAAATCCTTACTGTAGAATGAATGAATAGAATAAATGGCTGCCATATTGAATCCAATACCTACCACAATACACAAGTGATCCATTTATACTGGCTTTATCATAACTAGGTGTGATGTTTGAAATCCTAGGCCACTAAAAAAAAAAAAACGTCCATTCCTCTTCACACCACACTACCCAAACTGTCTCAGCTTACAGACATCTGTTCCATGGCCAAGGTCTAGACCTGTGTCCCTCTGGGCCTTTTTTCACCTTCTGGTATCACTGATCTTGGTGTATGCATTTCATCTATTACTTTGGGAGACCTGATGAGATGTGGCTTATGTTGAAAAGGTGATGTTAGTGTGGTGACCCTGTGGTGTTCACAGTAGCAAACGACACCTAACTTGTGTCACTTGCAGTTTGTATCTGGTGGGTGACAACTGCTGTTGCATGGGAGTATGTGCTATTTAGCATTCTGGTAGTCACAACAACTAAGAGCATTAACTAAATGAATGTGTTTAAATTAAAGTGCTTGAGTGAAATTGAGAAACTTTGGAAGCTTAATTGATCCTAGCTTCGTTGTGATGTAACATTAACCAAAGGGGACTTGATCATAATGGAGTCCACAATACAAATAATAAACATCACTCTTAAATTTCACATGCTACATGTTAGACTTTGTACTAGCTATGCAGAATATGCTGATATATTATGCAAAGTGCCTCTACAGTGATACACCAAGCAGCCATAATATTAAAATCATTAACATTAAAACCATTAACCACCTTGGATTTGGGTTCCACCAGGGCATCTCTGGCCCATTGGGGTATGACTCTATGTCTCTATGAGACTTACGAGACCTCTGGGGGTGGGTTGTGTCTGGCACCAGAAGTGGATCCTTTGTATGCTCTGGGTAGCGGGGTAAGGCCTCCTTGGATCAGACTTGTATGGCCAGTGCATCCAGTGAGTGCTCGAATACTGTAGATCTGGATCTGGTGAGTTTCGAGGCTGGGATGGTGGCCTTGGGCTCTTGATGTCCTATGTGTGGCTGGCTGTGGTTTCATTGGGTGTTCATTGAGCCTTTCTGTAAAGATTCTCAGTCTTCCAGGTAAGGTTATCTGGAAGTTGAGTCATGTCAATTGGAATTCTTTCTTGTTCAATAGATACATTACTCTCTCTGGTCATTACACCTTAACGACTCTCCCTAATCTCTTTCTATTGTCTTCCTAACAGCTCTCTTCCCCCTACTCTATATCAACCCTCCCTCCTACAGTACTCTCACCTTCTCCATTGTTCACTTAAGCCTTTTCAGATATGTGAGGATGCTTTGACCTTGGAGGACTTAAATACGAGGAACTTTCCAACTTGCCTGAGACTGAAGAAGCTACTTGATTGAGTAGTAAAACATAATTACTAAACAAGAAAGAAGTCCAGTTGACATGACTCAACTTCCACATAGGAAATAATGTAAATGCAGATAATCTGTTCCAGCCACCCAAAATCTTTTCCAATATTAGCAATTTCCAACACTATACTCATGTTTTTGCTTATTAAAACAAACATTTTTTTTTAGAAAGGACATGCAAAATATTAAATAAACAGACATTAAACCACACCTTAATTTATGATTCCTCTTGGCACCGCTGCTTTAAAAACAAAACTGAAAGCGGCTCCCTTTTCTTCTTGCTACCGTCCTTGCTAACTTTCTGGGGAACCCTGGTGTTATGTCTTCACTAAATCTTGCACAAAAAGCAAAAAAAATTAATAATAATTATGTAAATTTGCTTTGCTTGGTGTTCAACTCACACAAACAAGTTTGGTTCAGCTCGATTTGGCTAGGTTTGTTCGCTCATATGCCGAATATGATAGTATATGGTGAAGCCATGGTTCTAAGGTTTATTATTATTATTATTAATATTTTACATTTTTGTGTATTAAAGAGTCAACAGAACCATAAGAGGGTGGGGAACTGGGAAACAACATTTGGACCCCATACACCATTTGGTTTGTGGAATCATTTGAGGATATGGAATGAAATCTCAGATGGGATGCTCTTTTTTGCACTTCTGCCTTGGTGTTTGCCGCTGTCTTAGGAATCTTGATTACATGCCATAAACATACCATAAATCCCCGGCGATATCACTTCTTTCCTTTCCCCCATACCACGTTAAACATTTATCACTAAATAACATTCTTTACCAGCTTGCATAGAGACAGATGTTTCCATGACATCACTGGCATCACACCAAAACCCACACTGTTTCTTTTTTTTCTCTTTTTTTTTCAGCCTGACTTCTGCAGACCTCCATCCTATCCTCTGGCCTTTAAGGCTAGCAGATGACCCCCTGCTGTAAAGCCATCTCACACTTCCCCTGCACTGGCAGGGAGTCCCCAGCTCTGTTAATTTTACCTGCCAGTCTCCTGACAAAGTGCTGGCTGATTTGATCGTTACACCACAGAGATCTGGACGCACCGACATTACGGTGGAAAACCAACATGGGAGCATGAGATCTGTAGACTGTACCCGAGCCAGGAAAGATACCGAGTCGAAATCATCGCATCATGAGGTTTGTTTAAGGTAATGGAACAGGATGTGGTTTGGATGGTCTATGGAGGAGAAGTTGTGATTATGGCAGAATGAAACATCGAGATCTAGGTTGAAGGCTGAGGTTAGGACTTTGGCCAAATGTTAATGTTTTTTTTTTGGTTGTTAAATTATTAAAACATTATAACACATTCCCTGGAGATTGAAAACAATTCCATATAAGGGTCAATTGCTAGTCATTCACCCGGAACCGAGCATGCCTTTGGCGTTCTTGGATTAATAATCTCCATTTCTAAAAAAAAATCAGCCTGTTCTTTTCCTAACTGTTAATGATGTTCAGTTCAGAAATGTTGATTTTCTTTAAGGTGAAAAATCCACTACAGTCATCTTCTCTCTATCAGGGAGAGATAATGGTAAACATAGTGGTGTGCAATTTTCGAATTAAAAAACAATAATGGTGAGACGAATAGACTTTGACATGTTGGCTTCTCAGCATCATTTGGTCTCTGGAAAAACAAACTAAAGATTAGGAGTACTTGAGCGGATCACACCAAAACAAACTCTCTTGTTTACTCGTTAGCTTCGACATTATTTTCTGTCCTCCCCCTTTCCTACTAGTCATTCTGCCCTTTCCTTCATAATTTGATCCTTCCTTACTGTGAGTGAAACTCCCTGTTGTTACTTCCCCCACTTTTCCCTGCTTCAGCGGAACGTGCTAGCGGCACCGAAGCGCTAGCGGTTCTGCGTGGGCGCACGGCTAATGGCCTCTCTCCAGCAATTAAAAAGCCACTTCATTTCATCTCTCTCGTTCATTGTTATCAGTGATAACTCTTTAATGCAGCCATTCAGCGCACCCTCTCTCAGGACACGGCAATTTCCACATGGCTGGAAGATGACCGTCTTACAAACGCGTTCTACGTCCGTCCTCCGGGTTTTTAATGCCGGTCTCCGTTGGCAATACTCGTCTGTCATGTCATCGGAGAGAATAATCAGATAGCCGTAATAGCTTTATGCGCTGAGTGGGGGGGAGAAATTGCACTTCAGTGCACTTTTTATTCCCGCTGCTATCTCAATAGGCCACTTTGCAGTTTTGTGACAATGGACGAACAAGAGCGGATAATGGATAATGAATGTCAATTCACTGCTGGAAAAATGTCTTTGCTGCACTGTTCAACATGTCCATAACTTGCACGGTGTTTCCATCATGCCTTGCATAGCACAGTCGTTTTTTTAAATATATATACTTTATACTCTCAATCAATTCAAATGCAGGAACTTTGGAAGCAACCACAGTTAATAGGATGTTAGTTCTTCTGTTCTGCCTTGTTACTCACCCAAGTAGAGCTTTTTTTTCGCCCCACTATTTACTCTTTTACAGATCATAGAGGAGCAGATGATGATGATAAAGATGAACACCGCATTGCTATTCTAGAGACTTACAGTAACGTTCCGTTTACATACTGTACGTATCATTCAATCCTCACATTTATATTTCACAGTAAACAAAATACAGCGAAGCACGATTGGCAAGAGTGTTCGAACTTGCACAGCATAACCGTGCTCTGTGGATCCGCTACACCGACGTTAACCAATCTGCCAAGAATCAGTTTATCACTTCCTCAAAAAAAAAAAAATAAATAAATAAAAAAAAAATAAAAAAGACACCTCACCCACACACCAGTAGTGCTGTCTTAGAATGTGCTTCCTCTTTGGAAATATTACATCACCCATGGACCCATGGACTCGTATAAGAAAGAAAAAAAGCATGCAGAAGGTTCTGATATACTTTCTATGAATTTCTATGTTACAGAATAATCTGCCTTTGACACCAACACTGCAGTTTTGCATGAAAAAAAAAAGAACCTTGCCTCGGTATTAGCATTGAGACCTCCATTTCTTGTAATCTGATTACTGCGTGTGTGTGCGTGTGCGTACTTCTGCACAGAATACCTATTAGCATAGACATTTCCCCGAGCTCTGAAAGAAGCTATAACACTGAATTATGAAATGTGAGCTTTCAGTGTGCTCAGGCTTGTCATGAAGGAAGTTTTTAAGCTACTGCCTATTGAGGGAAGCTTTATGTGGACAGCTCGTCAGAAGGAGGTTGTGTAACAAGAACCGTTTTCCCATTCGAAAATGCTCCAGGGATTACGACTGATCCAGGGCTACGGCTTTGGGAGGGGAAAGGTCTCGGCGGAACACTCCGCCGGAGTGAAAATGAGAATTTTCGGAAGCTTAATTGAAGCTAGCTGCTAAACGATGCTTTACCGAAGACCAAAAAGGTTCATAACACAGTTGTTTTTCTTTTAATGAATACTTCACTTAAATAAAAACCTGATGATTTTTTCTTTAACAACTTGAAAAAGATCTGTCATATTCTAAGGGAGTTTTAAATCAAACACGAAAGGACGAGCGTCAACATCGTCATTCGTACCACAATATAATTATCCACTTAGGAATCTATTTCAAGCTCTTTAACAATCCTGCCTGTCTCCATAGCAAAACCGTAAGCAGATCATTTTGAGAAGAGTTTAAATATCGTTTCCACCCGTACCGACGCGCGACTCGCCAGCTTTATGATCTGCATATTCCTTGATTATAGATTACACTAAAAAGCTGACGATGCTTTTAAAAAATACATCTGCAGCCTGTGAATGAATCATAAAGGAAACTTTTTCATACCCTTCGAGTCAAGCCTTGCCTTATACACACTGGCAATTAAATCATTAATTTGTCTGGGAAATAAAAGACCTGTAGGGTTCGTTGAGAATTACTGTATCTTTCCCTCGACTAATCTTCCAGCGAAAGGAATCAAAATGCTAAATGAGAAACAAGCCGGATGGAAATTATTACAAGAACCTGTGTATAAATTATTCATGGTCTTATAGGCCATACATAGACATTTATGAACATCCAAGTCATGACACGTTTTGCACTTAGCTGTACGTGCACTCATAAATATCGATCTGATTTATAACCAAGCACAAGTATTATGAAGTCTTAATGTAAATATTTCATATTAAATTATTACCCAAATTTCTGGAACGGATTATTAAAATCCACGGTTTTATGTCTTCTGAAAGCCGGCGCAGGTGCATCTGTATTATAAATCATTTTTAAAAAGAGTACTATAGCAAAAATCATGACAGTGTGGACCGAACTGAAAAAAAAAAAAAACTGCCATTAAAAAAGAGGAACAATAACTGTAGGTTTAACCACAGAAAAGAGGAACAGCAATTGTAGGTTTAACCACTCTAACCAGAAATGATAGTCCATTAAACAAGTGAAAAAATAAAAATCTCCAAACTCGAAGAAATCTACGACTTTATGTAACATACGCTATCTTTACAAAACTACTCTGCCATCTGAATGAACACACTGTAGCCTGATGTTACTCGAGGAAAAACAACCTGGATCTCAGAGGAGTGAAATAAAGCGTTAAGCCTAGTTTCGGCTTCCTTTGCTTCCATCTGGACGATTTCAGGTTTGGAGTCTTTATCCCACAGGGACTGTTTACAAGCGTTACACACATGTCTGTTATACAGCATGGCGCAAATGACTCCTAAAAAGCTGGCATGGAAATAAAGGCAAATAACATTGAAACCTTTGTTATTTATTCATTTATCTTCATAACTTGTGTAAAAAATACAAACCAAAAAATACTTGAGTTCCTCAGTCGTTCTGCAGTTCCCTCTTCCCACATCGAAACACTTCCTCGGAGAGACTACAGCTCTAGATCTCTTTTAAAGGTGCTAATTGGCTTCCACAACCAAAATTTTAAAGACATCAATGTTGTGTTGGATGAACTGTGATCACATTGTCATTACAAACAAGATGTGAACTGACTCATTAGTCCCAGGTTATGCTAGCATGCTAAACTTTAAATACTCAAACCTTAATTAAAACTAGGGCCATCAATATTAACACGTTAATGCGTGTGGTTAATCTAGAAATTTTAACGCATTTTTTTTTTTTTTTTAACGCAAATGAAACATATGATCGAGTTTGACCCTAATAGCTTCCCATAGGTGGGAGTTTGGATGAAATCAAAATTGTGTGAACTATTTTTTACAAGAACACATTAAATGTAAGATGTGGAAGTGGTAGCTCAAGTGGCTAAGGCTCTAGGTTGCTGATTTTTGGATGTGAGGATTCGAGCCCCGCCATCGGTGGGTTACCACACCCCATACTAACCATTTGATTATAATCACTACCCATGATTAATCACAGACTATGACAGCGATTACAATTTTAATCGATTGAGAACACTAATTAAAACCCAGGTGGTACAGATCCGTGTCGGCAACACATCATAGGTCAATGACAGAAAAAATATATGCCTTGCCGGTGTGTGTTCAAGGAGAGGCTTCAAACATCAAACTGTGCGTTTGGGTTTTTGGGTATGTCAGGTAGAACCAGAGTTATCATTACTTTTATAATGTGTAAATTTTACCCCTACTGAAATACAGTCCAGATCAAAAGGTTAAGACCACTTGAAAAATGGCAAAAAATCATATTTTGCATGGTTGGATCTTAATAAGGTTCCAAGTAGAGCTTTAACATGCAACAAGAAGAAATGGGAGTGAGACAAAACATTTTTTGAGCATTCAATTAATTGAAAATAACGATTAAACT
>JAQMYG010000035.1:5516677-5540179 GCA_030014215.1 Clariallabes teugelsi
AGTGTTGGTTTTTTTTTTTTTTTTTTTTTTTTTTTTTTTTAAATCTCAGTAGAAGCACTTCCTTCCTTCCTTTGGGGCTGAGAGGCTTTCTGATTTTCCGTCTCACCAAGCTCAACGCGTCCTCCATGGAAAGGTTCACACACCTGACCTTGAATGATATTGCTCTGGGCGCTGGTGCTGCATGTTTATTACTGTAATTGCGTTCATCTTTAGAGTTATTACTTTTGTCCCAGTACGTGTTCAGGCCTTCCTGTCATTTTAGTGTATTTCTGCTTCCTCTAGAAATCGGTGAATGATTACTCAATCTTTACTGAACCTTGATTATTATAGTAATAAGCTTTATAATAATATTCATTATAATAATGATGTTTATAATAGTACGGTTTAGATTGATGAAAAATCTCGAAGTGCTCCATGAAAGTTTATATCAAAAAAAGATATTTGCTGTTAAAAAAAAGAAAAGAAAAAAAAAAGTTAACATATGAATTAACTGTAAATACAATGGAATCAGAGTGAAATGGTGGCTCAGTAGCCTCAACCCTTCAGGATTGTGGATTCGAAGGTAGGTCTTCGGGATTCGAACCCCCAACCCTGAATGCGTGAGGTCACTGAGCCACTATGTCACTCTGATTCCATTATATTTACAGTTAATTCATTTGGCGTAGTCTTACCATGTTGTCTTATGATTTGGTTTTCAAATTGCCCATAATGCATGATTTGGTGTGTGATAGGGAGATAAAACGGTTAAAACGGCCCTTGTTCCTTAAATCAAGGATTTCTCCATACAGGTGGCATAAATTCTGTATAATGCTGTATACTGTATGAACAGATTTGACTGATTTATAGACAGGATGTCCAGTCATGGTGGTTAACCAACAATACATTCAAAAGAAAACATATCCAACTAAACTGATAACACAGATAACACAGGTTCGAGTCATACGAGGGCTGTACCAGAAGTAATGCGAAAGTAGGAATAACGTTTTTTCCCCTCCATTAACTGACATACAGTATGCTGTCACATTGATGGTCTTCCATTGCATGGATTGTCTTTAATGCTGTTTTCTTCTTCATCGGCATGTTGCTCGAATGCAGAGTAATCCTTCCTCTATACAAAAGTACTTCTCAATATAGTCGCCAACACATGCAATTTCTTTCTCACCTACTGTAATAAAAAGTTTTAAATCACTTTCAGTACAGCCAACGTATTTTGTTTGTTGTTATTGTCGGGGTCATAGATGCCAGTGTTCATGCTGCATTATCATGTTGGGGTATCTGTAAAAAGAAAAAGAAAAAAAAAAACAGATGATGGAAATCAGACAAACCGATAAATTTTTAGGGAACTCTCTGGCTTCTTCCCCCTACTAACCCGTAAATTTAACTCACAAGTAAACACAGATTCAGCTCCTACAGTATATTGATATAAATGATGTTCGCTGTCCTGCTTCATGAGCTGCTTATCATAAACATATCCTAAAATTCTGTTCTGATGGGACAATTTTAATCCCAAGTGTATGGCAGAGAATCAGGAAATCTCGATCTTCAGCTTTATCGCTAGCACAGCGTTCTGGTTCGCGTAGATGTAGCTGGCTGGAACTCGTCTACAGAATGACATCATCAGAACAAATTAAAGACACCAAGATGGCACAGACGGATGCAAGCTCCATGATTCTACTGATAAACCCTCTGACGAACACGGCAATCGTCCTTCCCGTTAGCCTCAACCTGGCGAGGCCTTGCGTAGGGGCGCGGACTGAGAGGATTCCCTTTCGAAACTCTCGGAAGCAAAAACTCATAGTGGATCGAATCCTGTAAGCTCTGAGGGGCAAATTAAATGAGCTAAGCTGCGGGTTCATGCCTGTAAGATTGATGATCCTTCTCCTGCCCTCTGTGTTACAGATTAAGAAGAAAACGGCAAGGACTCTGTCTGATGAGGGCATCTAAGGACGCGGCCCAAGAATAAAGGAGCCCACGGGAGGAAGGGTTGTCTGGCTGTCGGAGTACTTTTTTTTCGGACAATAAATAATTTGGAGTACACAGCACAGCATTGTAGAGTTGTACAGGAATTCGGTCACGTAGGCGTTTTCCACCACCTGGGTCCTCTGCGAGTGTCGGTTCTGCCTAACTTTAGCAGCTGCACCATCAACAGATTGTACCTCTGTTAAAGACAAGTGGGCAGAAATGAATGTGGCAAGATTCATTTTTTGCATATGATGATTTATAATGAGGCGGAACAACCGATCACGTGACTATCATCAAGTAACTGATCTCGTCAAGTCATTGATGGCGAGAGTCAGAGTATCTAAAGGACCACAATGTCATTCATATGCGTTATTGTATGTTCCAGGAGCAGATGAGAAGACAGGAAGCTATGATGTATATTAAATACTACTGTAGGACGTACATGCTTATCCAACTGATCGTTATGTCGGGTTGTGAATTCCTGTTGCAATTCCGAGTTAATATTATAAATCCGAGTTAATGTTATAAATAAGTAATTCCGAGTTAATATTATAAATCAGTTTAATATTTTTACTTAACATATGCTGATATACTGTATGTCTGAGTATGTTAAAAATATACCAACAAATCTGTATTAATACACTGTTTTTTTTATGTTATATGATTTAACCTAGAAAATTATTAATGTTTATAATAGTATATATAAATGTTCAATAGAGCTGCATGATTTGATAAAAAAAAAAAAGAAGAAGAATACATCGCGATAATTTTTTTCACACAAGTTGCAATTATGATTGAATAGATCTGCAGTACACAGAACATACAGTACATGCTGCACATTTCTGGTTCTGTTTATATCTAAATGAGGACTGCTGTTGCACTATAGCACTTTAAAGATGGACAATACCATTTCATTTAATTTCATTTCATTTCACACTCCATGACCACCCTGTACTGCTGCTGTTTGCACACTGCACACATTGCATATTACATATACAGTTTATTTATACAGTTTATACTTTTTACATCTTTACATATTTTTTAACATATTTCTACTTCATACTTTATTTTATTGCAACAAATTAGTATATATTGTAGATTTTATATTTTACATTCTTTTCTATTGGCGTTTTGCCTCTCTTTTTTTTTATTTTTTATTATTTTTTAGGTCACAAACAGCGATGTTCGCATTTCACTGCATATCATATTATGTATGGTTGTGTATGTGACTAATAAAAACTTTATTTAATTTCTCTATTAAATACACCATTTTGCATTCAAACATATGTATCAAGGCTGACACTAAGTACCAGGACGAGTGATCACATCAAAAGGATGTTTGCCAATGTTTATTTTTAAATTAAAAAAACATAAACAAAACAGATACTTAGATCATTGACGAACTCTACATAAATTCATAAATACAGTATGTGTACATATATAACCTGTAATAAATTGTAATTAATCGCACGTGGGTATGTTGCGATTTTTATGCGGTTAAATGTGCAGCACTAATTAAAAATAATATTATTAAAATGATCTAATTTCATTGCGACAATCTAGACTTAATCTCATCATGCTAATCAGGCACATGCAGCACTCCACATAGTTATGTTTCACAATTAACACTAGCATTGTCTACGTGTTTATTTCCTCTGAGGGCATCTTCCTGTAATAAACTGCTGATTTACAGTCCCGTTAGGATCTGAGCCCAAGCGCTTAATAAGTTCCACATTCATGTAGCTCGCATTATTTCATTGTTATTCTCGATCATTTAGTTTGGCAAACTGTAATACAAAATAAAAAACTTGCACTCAGGGAAAAAAAACAACAACTTTTGACTGGCAGTGTGATTACAGTGTGATTATACCAAAAATATATTAATCTCAAAGGCTTGCAAGTAAACTTTGATTGCACTTTAATACAATTGCACCGTAATAAACGTCTCATAAATGCATTACTCTGAAAAAACAATTTTCAATAATATTTAATTGAATTGATTAAAATGCACTTATAAAGGTTTGTTCAGCAAAGGTGTTGTTTATGACCACTTAAATATCCTCACCAGGGGACACTTCTTTTTCAAGTAGGCCTGTTTTTTTCTTTCTTTTTAAATTAAAAACCTATCATTGCTTTTGTATTTGAAATATGAAAAAAGTCAACATAAACTTGGACTTCATTAAGAATAAATACACACGGTGACCAAAAGTATTAAGACCATGTATTATAGTTCTCCCTGAGCACAAACCTCAAAAGTTGATGTCACTAATCAGTTAGTTGAGATGGTTTAGTTAATGGATGGAGCCAATATTTACTGCAGGACTTTTACTTTCTGAAGCTGGGGTGTCCACTTTTGTGTAAAAGTTGCTAAGACTTGGTAATTCTCTAGTGAATTCTGTGGAAAATTTCTGTACGTGATCATCAAGAAGCAATCAAGCAGGTATGAATTGAGTGAGTGCCACCAGACGTCTTTTTGACTCTATGCCCAGGCAGATCCAGCAGGTTTTGAAGAACAAAGGACTTTATAGTAAAAACTGATTGTTGTAGAGTGATTGACAGCATAACATAAGATATCATTCTTATTATGTTGATTGCCATTATTAAAAAAAAAAAAAAACATTGAGAATGTCAATAAAACATTGATTTTCACTTTTGGCCATTACTGTACACACCAATGGCAGGTATGGCTTCATATTTTATTTATGAGAGACGAGACTAGACTGAATGCTTCGACATGTTGATCTGAAGGAGAGGAGGGAAGAAAAAACAACAACAATAAAGACAAAAACAGCATTGGTCTACTGGACTAATGTACTTACACTAAAAATCTTAAATAACAGATTGTTAAAGCAGCTGAAGCTGCAAGTATACCTGGGACTCGAGGACCCCTTTTCCACCAAGGTGGTTCCGGAGCTAGTTCAGAACCGGTGCCAAATTTCGAACCAGTTCCTTGTTTTCAGATAGCCAAAGCACCGGCTCTCAGATAGAAAAACAGTTCCATTGTGGTACCAACACTTTGCTGGGCTAGAACAAAGAACCTCTTACGTCATGGGCAGGATTATCACAACCAACTTAAAGTGTGTGAACACCATCTTTAAAAAAAAAAAAAAAAGGGGGGGTGATGTCATAGTGCTTGGGTCCTAAATACGCAATATGCTGCTCAAATGCTTTCTAGTAATGATAAAGCCAGTAGACCTGCTCGCAAAGCCATGTTGAAGTTTGTTTCTGCTGCTGTTGTTCCTGCTGCTAGCATTTTTTTTTTTGCCACTGGCATTGCCGCTAGCATTGCTAATACCAGACATGTACTAGCACCTGGTTCACACTTGGGTAGAGAAAGTTCTAAGGATCAGCTTTTATTTTAGAACAGAGAAAAATAAGTTCAAATAAGCCTTGTTTAAAAGCAAATACAACCATGATGTGATCTCAACAGCTGTATTCCGCTGTGTTTTATTATTTATTAGTTATTTCATTGAGATGCACTTGGACACACTCAGGTGTCGTCAGCTGGTGGGCAAGAAAAGGTTTTCAGCCAGTGCTTGTGCAATTTGTTTGTTGGCCCAGGTGCAAAGTGAGCACGTAAGGTCCTCCAACTCGACCAAATTCCCCTGCCAGAGGAAATTCAACAACTGGGACATAGAAAATCTGGGATAAAAATGAGACCTAAATAGAAAGTTTGGGGAATTTAAATACTTAAAAACACCAATTAAATTTTAATCTAGAAGATTTTGCATTTGCACGAATGTCTGGAGTCTGTGTCAGTTCGAATCCACATGGTCATTAAAGTAGAAAACAAGAAATGTGGAAAAATACCAAGAAATACAGAAATCTCCATTCTTCAGAGATTCTACTTTTCATTCATTTAATATAATATATTTAATAACATAATCTGTGAATCCATGCATTCTTGAAGCTGTCAAAAACAAAAACGAATATATCTGTGAAATCTCTCGTTCATATTTCACAGATATATTCGTTTTTTGGTTAATTAACAATTGACATTACAAAATCAAAACATTATATTTAATTATATTTATATATAAATTATAAAAACAAAACAAAAATTGACATTTAAAAACAAAAAACTAGTGGATCTGGTCAAAAACGAAACATAATATAACCACTTTAATTGTCTCATTTATAGCTGTAAACAAATTACATATTAATCATTAAAACATACTTACTGTTTAGTCATGATAGTTCCTTATCTGGATATTTTAAACAAAGAAATTTCATATACCTAGATCTTTATAGATTTTCTATTAAATACTCCTTATCTCTCCTTTTGGACAGTCTTTATAACAACTACTTTCTTAATGTAACTGTGAGTTACATATTCAGTAGTTTATGGATTTTCTTGCTGGAACATCTCAAAGTGTCTCTTTATTCAGATAGAATCTAATAATAATACTATACTTGCTTATTACATCTGTTTGTGTAAACCCTTTGCAGAGGGTGTATAATAAAATTACTGTCATGCATTTACATTCATTTTCTCTTTAAAAAGTGAACATTATTCACATGAAAAATTCGCTTCTATATAGTATCTTAAAATATGATTTATTTACACAGATTAGATTAGATTAGATTATTTAACACATTAGATAGTTTGTGTGCTTGCCTAAACCTTTGGTCAGTCTTGGGCCTCAAAAATGTACAGCACCTTTACCATACTCGATAATATAATGTGTTGTATACTGTATGTGGGAGTTTAAACTGTAGACAGGGAGACATTGCCAGAAATGGACGAGGTGGACAAATGGTGGCCTCTTGAGGAAGAAAATATTTATCTGATCTCTGATGAATAAGTATTTCAGCTCGAGTGGCTGATCAATGGCGCATGGAGATGTTGTGGCGGCATTGTGAAGGAAACGATTATCAGTAACTGAACAAAAGCTACAGTGTATGGGAATGGATCAGGTTTTCACACACTTCAAACATTTCGTTCTTTTTAAATGTCTTTTAAATGCCTCTACCTTTATCCGGCCCCTTTTGGATCAGCCGTTGGGTGATGAAATAGCTTGAAATTCTTGCTTATGGTCCTTTTCACATGTTTTCTACAATCGATTTTTACATCATGCATTGGATTGTTATTGTTTCAGATAAATTAGAGTATGTAAAAAAAAGTTCCTTTTCCTTTTTGCATTTAATTGGGCATGCAAAGTTGTCACTTGCACCCAAACCTTTTTCCCAGCCATGTTTAAAATGAGATTTTGCTTTTATAATAGAGTGTACAGATTGATAAATTTTTGGCATTTGTAGTTAATCGGCATGGGCATTAAGCAGATTAAAAGAGAACCAGTCAAAGGTTTGGACACACCACCTAATTCCATGTTTATTTCTTCCTCCGTTATAAAATAATGCTGAAGGCAACCAAAATACACAATAATCTCCTTTGAACAGTTGATATTGAGATGTATCTGCTACTTACACTCTGTTAAGCCTTCAAAACATCTCTAATCTCAGGTGCTGCGATAACTTTACATGAACAACTCTGCAGCAGAGGTGAGTTTTGGTCGTGCTCGCCTGTGATGGTATACGTTAGAGCCAGTTTCATCATGGTGCTTGATGGGTTGTGCAAATGCATTTGACACGATACTGTTCTTGCAAGTAATATTCCAGAAAGGCTGACCTTCGTGTGATAAAATAACAACTTACTGTTGCTGCTGTTACTTAAGTACCTAATGTCATAGAAGGGGTGTTCAAACTTTCCACTGGTACTGTCATCGCATCGTCTATACCGCTTTATCCTGTATTCAGGGTCGCGGTGGGCCTGGAGCCTATCCCAGGAGACTTAGGGCATGAGGCGGGGTACACCCCGGACAGGGTGCCAATACATTGTTGGGGACACACACACTCTCATTCATACACTACGGCAATTTGGGAGCCCAGTCTGCATGTCTTTGGACTGTGGGAGGAAACCGGAGAACCCGAAGGAAACCTACCAAACACGGGGAGAACATGCAAACTCCATGCACACAGACCCTGAGGCGGGGACTGGTAATGTACATCATTTAAATGCATTTATGACTGGCCTGTGTGCTGTCTTTTAATTGACTTTGATTCATTGTTTACTGTAAATGCGTTACTTTGAAGTTAATGTGTTAAATTTTGACTTTGATTAAATAATACTAAAACGAAAAGTACTGAAATCAGAGTAGTTTGGTCCTTTTATATTAACAATAAAATGTTCCAATACAATAACACAACATGATGATGTATATGAAATAAATAGCATTTGAGCACCCAGTTGTGGATTGCTGGACAATATTGCACACTTTATGGTTTTTACGAGGCATTAGTTGAAAGTGTGCTTCACGGCATGTTCTCACTTAACAGCCCTTAACTATCTAAATACGTCGGTATGCTTGATGCCAGTTAAATTTCTCGCTGTGAAAGCAACTTGACCGGCTTTCATTTTGTAGATGTAATGCTTAAAAGGTTGTTTAGCCTCGGGGGGGGTTTAATCAGTAAGGTTTTTTTTTTTTTTTCCTCCTCTGCCATAGAGGAGGTGATAGGGCTTGTGCTAGGTCCTCAGGCTTTTCTGAAGAGTTTAAGCCACAGATACAGCAAAACCTCCCTTGTGAACAGCAAAGGTTCGAATGTAATGTGTACCAGTGGCTATGTTTAAAAAAAATAAAAAATAAATAAAATCTACTGGTGTGGCAGAATGATATTCAATCTTATATCGAGTGTAGCCGCACAGCAATATCAGCTTTATAAGACCACAGAGCATCATAACCCCTGCCTTAAATAATTGGAGTTGAGCAACGCAATCACTGGCCAGGAGTCCAAGCTGAATATGAGTCTACAGTGCAGTACAAGTCTAGGTCAAAGCATTTATGCAGCAAAGATCCTGTAGAAATGGGAAATATTTAGCTCCGCTAATTGGTTAGGCTTAAACCTCATTTGCAGAATAAGCTGATACTTTGTGTTAATTTTATTTCATTCATTCCACGCAGAGTTTGGAGTTCAAAGCAAAAACGTACATTTACTTTGTTACGGCACTTAATCCGTTTAATCCAGCAGGTTTAGCGTTTGTTTACTACGAAGGGCGTTCGAGTCAAACCAGGTCTTGTGATGATATTTCACGTGAATGAAGCCGTAAAAACCGAAACTACAAGGACACTATGATGATGAGACTCAAAAAAAAAAAAAGATTTGTATGGTACAAGAATAACTTGTCGCCAACTTCTGGAAGTGATGCGTCTGTCTGAGGGAACTGTACACCCGATCATTCACCTACAGTACACCGCTTCCATGTTACAGGAACTCAGCTGGGAGTTGGTGTCACATCACCTGCCATTTTCATACGTTCTGGCCATTAAAGGAATTCCTGGGAGACCAGAGGTTCAGAAGTCGCTGCACACCTCCAATGTTAGGCGGTCGAATCTGGCTTCCTCTCTGCGTGCATGGAGTTTGCATATTCTCCCTGTGCTTCGTGGGTTTCCTCTGGGTACTTTGGTTTCCCCTACAGTCCAAAGATGTATAAAGACTTTGGTGTTTAAAAATTGCCTGTAGTGTGTTTGTGTGTGTGTGTGTGTGTGTGTGTGTGTGCTTGTGCCTTGAGATGGGTTGGCACCCAATCCAGGTGTGCCCTCTTGTTCCGTGTCACAGCTAGAAGCTGGTCTAATATAAAAAAGTCCTGTAAATGTATTTTTAGTTGTGATATCAGCTTCCAGGTATCAAATCTTCTTCAGAAAGGGACGGTGTATGTGTGTGTGTGTGTATGTGTGTGTGCGTGTTTGCATGTTTTCATTCCAGCCAAACAGAAGCCACACCTTATAGTTTATTGAGAGCCAAAACCAACTAATTAAACACATGGAATCAGGTACGGCGTCTCTTTGGTTGGAATGAAAGCCTGCGCACACACACACTGGCACGCACACAACCACAAATACACACACACTTTCCAGAGAAGATTTAACACCTATGGTGTCAAGTTTTATTTATCATACATTCTAAGCTAAGAAGCCCTAAGAGTAGTTATGTTTTAATTCGTAACTCAGTTCATAAATAGAATTGGCATTTTGATCCTTGTGCAGATCATATCATATCTTAATACATTTCATCGCTGTCACATCATGTGATGCCGAGGACCAGGAATGAATCATTTTGCCACTTGGTGTTGCCTGGTTGATTTCAAGGTTAACTAAACAATATGAACCGGTTTTGCCAGACTACACCCTCGTTTATTAATATAAGAAAATAAATATTCTCTCATCAAGATGGATTACACGTAATCTCTCTCTCTCTCTCTCTCTCTAATACAATGATAATAAAATAATGCATATGGCATTAGATAATTAACAACAAGCAATAGTCAGCTGTTATTTTAAGACATGAAAGAAATATTCCAGTAAGGCTGTCCTTCAAGAACAGTAATGTGTCGAGTGCATTTGCAAAACCCATCAAGCACCATCATGATGAAACTGTCTTTCATGAAGACCTTCCCAGGAAAGCAAGACCAAAACTGAACTCTGCTGCACAGGAGACGTTCATTTAGAGTCACCAGCCTGAAAAATTTGATTTGATTATAGAAAATCAGTGTGTGGCAGTGTAGTGGGTAAGAGTTTATATTACAAGTTAATTACAGTAGGGTCTAGCCCAGTATATAAAAAAAAAATCATATCTTACTTGAACTCATACTTTTATACACACACACACACACACACACACACACACACACACACACACACACACACACACACACACACACTATGAGTCTAAAGTTTGGATATGCCTTCTAATTCCACATGACCATACTGTACTATTCCTACAACGTTCAACGTTCATTTTACAACGTTAAAATAACAACCGACTGTTATTGTTGTTTTTGTTATTTACTTACCTGTGTTTTTATAGTTGAAATATCCAGAATTGTTCTAGAATACAAACAAAAAACATTAAATTAGAAGGTGTGTCCAAACATTTGACTTGTACTGTACATGAACTCACAGACAACCTTCCTAAGAGTGGAGAGAAAGTCAGCCATCCCTCCTATTCAGAAAGTATGGGCAGTTTTGCTTGGATGGTGGTGGCATTGTCAGGGTCAGGGTTCAAAACACAGTATTGGTGCAGATTTTATTTATGTTGTGTGAATGCCAAAGAACTACTTCTGAAGTTTAAGCAACATTGAAGTAACCAATCTTGCTTCCCTTAAAATTTCAAGTTGCTAACTTCAGCCATTTTGGAGAGGTGTTTGTATACGTGCCCCAAAAATGGCCATTTTTCAGCATTACTGTCTCAATTCAAACAATAATCAATTAAAATGTCTTTGAGTATTCTATTCTATACTGGTGAAAGGTGGAAGTTTCTTGAAGCATATGACCTTGAAAAAATGTTGCTTAAATAATTTTTTGTTAAAAGCTTGTAAAACAAAAAATCTGTAGTGTCCGTAACCATGACAAATTTATTTCGAAATATCTTAACAATTTAGCATTTTATAATAATACATTGTTTCTGGTTTATGTCTTTTCATGTGAAATCTAAATCGGTTTCATCTGAACGTCAGTTAAGATCGTTGAAAGATTTGAATTCAAAAACGTTACAAACTCTACATAAATGGGCATGAAATTGTATTTAGCAAATGTGTTTCTTTTTATCTGATAAAAATACAAGTGTGTATTCATATTTATAAAAAACGCATGCATCCGGAGATGCCATGTTTTGGCCGACTAGAAACATCATGTTGTTGTGTTATTTGGGAACTTCTACACACGTCCCTAGTTTGACGTGCAAACCTTTCATAAATGGTGGCCCTAAAACAAAAGCTTTGGAATTTCTAATCTTCTTTTTCATTTGACTTTTAAGATCTTAAAGTACTTATCATTGTGAACACATGACCAGCATCGTAAATCAGGTGAACAAACGCTTTGATCAGAACTCACACGTCACATACAAACATTTAGAGCTAACACCATAAAACGGAACACTGTTGACACAAGACGTTGTCCCTACATGTTTTAATAACTAATGTAAAAGCATATATTTAGATTTTGGTCACACAAATCGCATTGCGGTAAAAGGCTTAACACATTTATGTACTCACAAGTGAGTTGTAGAGAAGGTGTATAGTGATGATTGTTATAAAGTCTCTCTGTTCATATAGACAGCGATAATCACACGCTTGATGTGTTTTTATATGTAACCATGTGATATCTATAAAACATCCAGTTTATTAAAATTTATTTGAGCATTTTTGGCAATAAAGCAAACTTGATAAAAATGAAGTGAGACTTCCCACATGACCAAGTCCGTCGATTCATCGCCTCTTACCCAGAGCTTGCCGTACTTCACAACTATGACTGACTGTAGCAATGTTCGTGTTGGGGATTTAATATCAAAGCAGCTACGCAGTAGACATTTTCCTGTTCAAACACTCCTGAACCAAGTGATCTGCTAATTACCCAGACCATTCCTTAGTCAAAATGTATGTGCACTTACATGCACACAGCTCAGTAGGGGTGTTTCAGTATGATGGTTGGGAACCAAAGCAGTGTTTCCTTTTAAATCAAATACACTTACTGTAAACTCAGTGGCAAAACCCTCACTTAAAAATTTACAACTTATATTTCAATCTAAAATTATATTGACATTAAATATACAGTGTCTCCTATGCATTAAAAACATATTCATTCATTTTCTACATCACTTATCATGTACAGTCGGACAGGGTGCCAATATGAGCAATTTGGGAACACCAGATAGCCTAACCTGCATGTCTTTGGTGGAAACCGAAGTACGTGGAGAAAACCCATCAAGCACGTGGAGATCATGCAAACTCCACACATACAGACCCCGAGGCATGAATTAAACCCTCGACATTGGAGGCCACAATGCTACCCACTACCACACTCGCTCTCTCACTCACTCATTGGCTATATCGCTTTATCCTGTATTCAGGGTCGGAAGAGTCTATCCCAGGAGAATAAAGGCACAAGGTGGGGTACACCCTGGACAGAATGCCAATCCATTGCAGGGCAAATACACACACTGCCGGCAATTTGGGAATTATCCTAAACTGCAGGTCTCTGGACTGTGGGAGGAAAATGGAGTACCCGGAGGAAACCCACCAAGCGCGGGGAGAACATGCAAACTCCATGCACACAGAGACGGGAATCGAACCCGGACCTTGGAGGTGCAAGGCGACAGAAATAACCACTAAACCACTGTGCCACTGGGAACCTTGGCATACAAATTTTATTCGTTCTTAAGACAAAAATTCAGATTGCGATCTAATTCATTCCAATCACTTAAAAATATTACCAGTGTTACCAATTTCTAACACTATAGTCATATTTTTGCAAATAGAAACAATCAAAACATTTAGAAATGACATGTAAATAAATAATAATTAAACCTTTTGACTCCTTTTGGCATATGGCACATTCAATCCCTTACAAATTTGACAATACGGCTCCCAGACATATGTGCAACTTAGCCGGCGTTCGGTTAGGGTGCCGAAAAAGGTTATGGTGCTTATTTTTTATGCCGAAAAAGCTTTGTATGCCGATGCTAATTTCTTGCAAAATTTTAATTCTTAAGGCGAAAATTTATAAGGAGGGCCAGTCATATGCTGAGGTTCCACTGCACATAAAAATCTTAAAAAATTTAACTTAAGTGTCCGCATAAATCTTTTTATTTATACTATGTATCAAGCTGATAACTTTTGCTTAGCATCCAATTATTTCCGGTTATCACTTTCAGATCAGATTCTTTAAGGTAGTTCAAAAAGGATGACTTATACCAGCTCTTCACTTTCTCATGCTACACAGTGCAATTAGCTTTATATATCTATCTGTGGTTGCCTTAATATAGATAAGCCACAGATTGCATAGTGAAACCTGAGGAGTGAGTGCTCCTGACCTGAGCTCAGTAAAATGTGCCTGGTGTGGAGAGCAAAGACTCGCATAAAACGAGGCATCTCATTTAACTCTCTTGAAGGCATGAACCCCATTTAATTGGGGTACAGTGGCTAGACAGAACCCTTTCCCACACACAAAGAAAAACCTTCTAAAAGTTTCAAGCCCGCCTACCTCAACCCAAACTAAGTTTTATGGTCTGATGAGACCAATGTAGAACTTTTTGAGCATAATTCCTAAAGATGCTATGGGAATACTTGTCTTGAGCTCGACCTGGGGCTCTGGTGGAGATGGAGGGAATCATGCATAACTCCAAATGGCAATGTATTTTGGTAAAGGACAATACACAGGTAACAAGAGAACAAAAAGAAAAATCAAAGCCCTGTCAATAAAAGAACAGAAAAAAGAAACTCACCAAATTTCCCAATGGCCGAATCAGAGCCGACGTCTTAATTCAATCCAAAAACCTGTAGAATAACAGTTCTGCTTATAAGTTTATATAACCCTGGCAGAATTACTTTTGGATGTGTACCATTCTTTAAAGAAAATAATAGTTTATTATCAGGTCAAACACACTTGTTTTTAATGGGATTCAAATTCAATTATACAGTAAGGCACAACACAATCATTAAACAAATCATAGCAATAAAGAAAATAATTAGATATAGACCCTGCCAAAAATTTGCCCACACTTATTTGACTACACAATACTATGTTGCTGCCTATAAGATCAGTCTTTTGTGATAGTTATGGACACGACCCTTCATTTTCTCAGTTCCTTCTTTTTGGCAAACAGCCTTCAGGTACAATTAATTTTTAAGGTTGTCTTGCAGGAAGTGCACGTTTGAGATTTCCCCAAAGTGTCTTAATGCTATTGAGGTCAGGAGACTGTGATGGCCACTACAGACCCTGCACTTTCTTTTACTGTTGTAACCACTTGGCCTTGTTCTTTGGATTCTTGTCATTTTGGAAAGTCGATGTGTGTCCCATGTGCAATTTCTGGGCTGATGAATGCAAATTGGCCTCCAATATTTCCTGATAAAATGTTGCATTCATCTTGCCATCAATCCCTGTGCCACTGCAGCTCCCACACTCCGAATGTCAGAGGGCCACCTCCATGCTTCACAGAAGTTTGCTTCTCATCAGGAGCCTTATCGATTCCTCTGCAACATGGCTGCGTCCACATTACCAGCCTGAAGTGACTTAATTCAGATTTTTTAGGGCTGTCTGAATGCGCAAATCTGATGTTTTTTAGATCAGATCTGAGTCACATTTGTTTTTGGTCCTAGATCTGATACATCTCTGATACGTGGTCATGTGACTTGAATGAGAATGGGCGGATCGGGATGCAGACACCTTTTTGCTTTTGTGCATGCATGGGACGCTCAATCAGCACCAGCAGCGCGGGGATTTCACTGCAGCACGAAAACAGCTAAAGAGAGGCATCTGACTTTCTTGCTACTTTTGGACCTCAAGAAGCCGACTAACTGCTAGTGGTCCTCCAGGGCAAAATCCTAATCATATTTTTGCTAAAATCACATCCAATGTCAATCAATTAGTGGCCGCACATGGAACCCATGACTTTCTACGTGAGCAAAGACGTAGAAAGTCAGATCAAAGTCACTTGTAATTTATGAATGTGCACCAAAAATTGAATTGAACAATGTGGCTTGTTTGTGGTCAAAAAGTTCAATTTAAATCTCATCGCTCCTAATCACTTCGTGCCAAAAGTTTTAAGGCTTGTCTAGGTGCTGTTTGGCATAATGGAAGTAGACTGTTCAGTGCCATTGGGGCAATAACAACTTTTTTTTGGCTACTCGACCATGCCGTCCATGGTTGTTTAAGTTCCCCCTTGTTGTGCATCTTAAAACAGCCGCACCACCAGTTTTGCAGTGACGTCCGTATTTCAGCTGCCATTGTTTGTGGTCTTCTTTTATTTACATCCTGAGCAATTCTCCTGCCAGTTGTGGCTGAAATCTTCGCTGGTCTACTTGAACATTTTTCCACTTCTTTGTCAGAGTTTGAAGAGATCTGCATTTTAAAATCTTTGGATAGTTTTTTTAATATCATTTTCCTCATTTATAAAGTTCATCTAACTTTTCTTTAAGATTCAGCTCTTTTGCTTTCCTCAAGGCCTCTGTGTTCAGCCAAGCCAGTGCAGCCCTGGATGAAGTGTGCATGGGTCTTTCAAGAGCTCAAAAATTAATTAGCCTAGCCAGACCTTAACCCCATTGAGAATGTGGAAACACATTTAAACATTTAAACATGTGTCTGGCAGGTTGTGTATATATTCTCAAGCCAAGCATTTAAAGGTATTTAAACTTTAGATCATGGTCATTTAAGTCATTTCGCTTTTCATTTTGATTTAAAAAGAACTCAGATAAGTATGTAATAATTGGGAACGGATTGGATAACTGGCTTCAACTCTATCTATAAGGGGGAGATTTCTGGATGACCAATATTTTACAGATTTTGCCGGGGTATGGAAAACTGTATATGGAGCATTTTTCCAAAGGAGGTTTGAAAACAATCATTATACACACACACACACACACACATACACTCATGGCATTCTCTCGTCAGATTCATGGGGTAGTCTCCTGGAATGGTTTTCAATTCACAGGTGTGTCGTGTAAAGAGTTAATTTGTTGTCTTCTTAATGTGCTTTAGACCATCAGTTGTCTTGTCCAGAGGAAGGATGGGACCAGAGTTAATAGCCCTACTAGTGCGTCTATAACTTCTGTACAAATCCATATCATGACAAGAATCACTCAGTTAAGCAAAGAGAAAAAACGGTCCATCATTACTTTCAGAAATGAAGGTTAAACATGAAAAATCTCAAGAAATTTCAATGTGTCCCCAAATGCAGTCACCAAAACCATCAAAAGCAACGATGAAACTGGCTCTCGTGAGAACCGTCCCAGGAAAGGAAGGCCAAGAGCTACCTCTGCTGCAGAAGATAAGTTTATTAGAATGACCAGCCTCAGAAACTGCCAATTCACCCCACCTCAAATTATAAATGCTTCTCGGAGTTCAAGCGGAAGACGTATTTCAACATCCACAGCTCAGAGGAGACTGCGTGAGTCAGGCCGTCATGGTTGAATTGCAAAACCAACAAGCAAAACCAAAGAGCGAAGGATAAGCAGCCAACAAGTACTCAACACCTCTGGGAAGTCCTTCAAGATTGTTGGAAAACCATTCCAGATGACTACCTCATGAAGCTGAGTGAGAGAATGCCAAGAGTGTGTAATAGTGATAGGAATTCTTTTGGTTCGGTTCACTAAAAAAAGCCGGCTCTTTCATGTCCCAAATGGCTCCTCATATTTTTTTGTTGGTAAAATTAATTTATTATCCAAAATAATGCTGCGTCTGTAACCCCGCCCCTCACCTCCAGTTCAGTGCAGACACACACACCACCACACATGATGTTTTTTATGTAATTGACCAATCATATGTGGCTTGAACAGAAAAAGAAGGGAAAAACAAAAAGCAACAAAAAAGCGTTCATGACAGACACTAATTCAGTTTTTGTCTTCAAAGTCTTCAAAAAATCCTAGTTTGAATTGGGATCGCTGTATAAGGAAGGGAGCACTGGACCACTGTTGTGACCCCTCTGTTGAACATTCTCAAACGCACATTCGCTGTACAGGGTTGCCTATTTGGATACCCCTTGAACAAGGTGCCAGTCATTACAGGGCACAAGCACACACGCACACACAAGTCACACTGCGGGCAATTTGGAAAAGGCAATTAGCCTGTTTTGCATGCCTTTGGACTGTGGGAGGAAGCCGAAAAACCCAGAAGACAAACCCGACAACCCAGAGGCTGGACATTGTTGAACAACCATGTGCAAATAGTTAAACCTGGTTCTTTTCACCTATGCTCGTTAAATGGTTTGCTCCCATTCTGTCAGAAGCAGAAAGTAGATGTAGTACTTTGAGGTAGAAGAAAATATTTCATTTTACCTTGAGAGAAAATATAAACTTGAGTGGGTGTCATGAGGCAGACATAGGTCTTAGCAGATATATTATAAGTAATACTTAGACAAGACACATGTACATAAAGTCTGAAGTATGGCTTTGTTATATAAGAGAACTATCAACTGTACTGGAGTTCATCATGTTCAGGATGTAGCTGGATATAAACCATGCAGACAAGAACATTATATACAGTAGCTACAGTCAAGGTTCACATTAAACATGAGAATGGAGAAAAAGCGTGATCTCCGTGAGTTTTAGCATGCTTTCACATAGGCTAGATTGAGCATTTTATAAATTGATGATCTTATGAGATTTCCTTGCAAAAAAAAAAAAAAATGTCTGGAAAGAATACTGTGTCGAAGGCACGTTGTCATTGTGGTTAACACTGTAGCCTCGCACCACCAGAGTCCAAGTTCGATTTCTGTCTCGGGTCTGTATACTGTACATGGAGTTCTCCCCATGCTTGGTGGGTTTCCTCAGGGTTCTCCGGTTTTCTCCCACAATCCAAAGACATGCAGATTAGTCCAGTTGGTGTTTTCCAATCAAAACTCATAGTGTGAATGAGGGTGTGTGTGTGTGCCCTGCAATAGATTGGGACCCCGTCCAGGGTGTACGCCGCACCATGCCCTAAGTCTCCTGGGTTAGGTTCCAACCCCCCAGTGGAGGAAAAAGTGGGTTAAAACACGTTGGTGATGATAGAGGTAAGAGGAAAAGATCTCAGCATGCACAGAACATTCAACCTTAAGCTTGATAGACAACAGCAGAGGATCACATAAGGTTCCACCACAGTCACCCAAGTGCAGTAATCTGAGGCCATGATAGCTACAGGCTCAGGAAAAACCTGTTTTGATCTGGCATTTCTCACAACATTTATATTCTACTTCTTTAGAGTAACCTAAAGAGTAAATTCATGCACTTGTGAAGGTGACAAATGATGAATAGACTCAGCGTTGTAAAATATGAATTTTTTTTTTTGTTCCTCAAAGCTATCATTAGTCATTTTCCTCATGCATGCATAACTACCTAGGATTTCATTTCTTTGCCCTTTTATTGCCTTGAGAGCCTCTCTTGACAGTTTTCGGAGGCAAAGTGCTTGCTGCGACTTTCTCGACAGAAACGGCATAATCTCTTCGTGAATAGAGCGTGTGGGCCTCAGAAAGCATGGATAATAGATGATTTTCACAACTGCAGGATTTAGATACAATTTGTCGGGTCAGGGTGAAGGCTGATGTGACCTTTCTGCATCCAAACACATGGGTATAGGTCAATCTGTGTGATACTTCTGGTAGCTATTTACACAAGAAAAATTAATACTGGATGTTCTATTACAGTATGTCGGCTTGAGATAATCAATTTAATCACAGTTATTGTTAATTAATAGCTAAAACAATATACCGTTTAATTGGTAAATGAATGGAATCATAGTCTTGGTGAATGTCTTAATTAAGTACTGAAATTGTAGTGCACTGATTTTTGTGGTCTGAATAACTGAAGGGATAAAGAGGTTTTTGTTCTCTAGCAGCTGTGTGTCTGACTGCATTCAAAGATACGTTAAGTAAGTAATAAAACACTGTTGTAGAAAAAGTGGTTAGCATGTCGTCTTGCACCTCCTACGAATCACATCAGCCATTTTGACTGTGACACGCCTCCACACCAGCAAAAGCACTTTTGTAGGTATCTCTGGATAGGAGCGTCTGCCTAAATTTAAATGTAAATGTAAGACTCTTGTGCTTTATACACCACACCCTTTTTCTTCTCAGCTTTCTGTTTTTGCTTTTTATTAAAGCACATGGAATCTGAAAATAGACTGCCAAATCTTTAGAACTACCTAGTATACAGTATATAAGTTCTAATCCTTCCATTTTGCCCATGTTTTTATTTTTTTTTTGGGGGGGGCTTTGTGTTTTGACCATTGACACTGAACCGTGTCCTGACAACAAACCTCAGGTGTTCCCATGTCTTATAAACACCAACCATTTAGAATGCTACCGGTTGATTGTTCACAAAAACTTCTAAGACGTTAAGTCATTCGTCTAGCCTGTTTTAACAAGCTCGCTATGCTTATGAATGATGTGTTTTTGTATGAATATTTACAGCAGGAACTTCATCTCTATTATTAGTTTGTGTACAATTTGGAGAAAGAAAAATTCCTAGATGGTTGTTTTTTTTTGTTTTGTTTTGTTATTGATTTTCAAATATATTTTGGACAAACAAAAGCATCCACAAACAATCAAACAAACCCAAAGTGCTGAAAAGCATAAGAAAAACATCAAAGGTAATAAACAAATACATGCAATATTACATATACCTTTCTTACTGCTAAATAAATAAATTAATTGCCCTAAAAGAATTTGTCTAATTTATGGTTTAGATTGTATGTTAGTTTCTCCAAAGGGAGAAAAGCTGACAGCTGAGATATCTACATGAAGACCGTGGGAACCTGTGGAGTCAACCCTTTCTGAAAAAAAAAAATATTTCCTAAATTATTTGCTTGCCTGCCTCCACATGCACATGAACTTGAGTAACATCCAATTCTTAATCCACAGCGTTTAATATGACGTTGGCCCCGCCCCCTTTGCAGCGATAACTACTTCAACTCTTCTGGGAAGGCTTTCCACAAGGGTTAGGAGTGTATTTATGGGAAATTTTGACCATCCTTCCAGAAGCGCATTTGTGATGTCAGACACTGATGTTGGACGATAACGCCTGTCTCGCAGTCTCCGCTCTAATTCATCCCGAAGGTGATGAGGTCAGGACTCTGTGCAGGTCAGTCAAGTTCTTCCACACCAAACTCGCTCATCCATGTCTTTATGGACTTTACTTTGTGCACTGGTGCGCAGTCATGTTGGAACTGGATGAGGCCGTCCACAAACTGTTCCTCCAAAGTTGGGAGCATGAAATTGTCCAAATTGCATTGGTATGCTGAAGCATTAAGAGTTCCTTTCACTGGAAGTAAGGGGCCGAACCCAACTCCTGAACAAACAACCCCCCACCAGTTCCAACATGACAGCGCACCAGTGCACAAAGCAAGATGTATTCATTTTTAATTAGATTCAATTTTTTTTTTTTTTTTTTTTTTTTTAAATGATTGACTTTGTGCTTAAAAATGTAAACAAAACCGAAAAATTCATAAGCATAAATAAAGATATAGTGAACAAAAAATACTTTTGATATGGAGATGTTTGCAGTTTGAGATTCTGCTTGTTGTTTGTTTTTGGCCTGGGGCATCTCTAGCTGTTGAAAAGATCAGGGTTTAGTATCATCATTTATATAATAAAGTAGTATTATCACACACACATATTCAAAGATTATTATGTTACTTAACTTGACTGCTGGTATGTGCACTTCTCTCCTTTTGTCTTCTTACATTTCTTCCAGTTTGATTCAGTCTCTGTCTCTTTATGGCTCTTCTTGACCCTGGTGGTGGAAAAGTACAATCAGCGTTACTTTAGTTAGCATTCTCTCTCTCTCTCTCTCTCTCTCTCTCTCTCTCTCTCTCTCTCTCTCACTTTCACTCACACACACACACAATAGAGAGAGAGAGAGATTGCACTATCCCTGCTTATACCAAGGCACATTTTATCCACTGCAACATGGACATGGCTAAACTCGGAATCCGTCCTTTCTATTTTTTTCTGTCCCTACGCAGAGGCTTTATTTCTTTCTCATCCCTCTGTTGTTAAATCTACTGTCACTGCTGTTTTGTTCCGTTACTGTCAGAATGACACACTTGTGGCTCTACTGTTACTTGTTATGATCATGCCAGTGAAAGCTATTTTAACTGGACTGAACTGGGGGAGCGACAGAAGCCGAATTTGCCTAGCCATTCCGGTTACCTTGATTTTTCTAGGAACGCTAGAGTTCTATTTTATAACTGAAGCTTTTTCTTGAGATCTGGGTGCACGCATGTTCCAGCCTTGAGTGCTGGCCTTAATTACTGCCCCCTTGTCTGCTTTCGAAAGCTGAGAGCAAGAGAAGATCTGCTCTACAGTAACTTCGTAAGACAGTCTGATGCTTTGCTGTAAGACGCCTCCACATCACGGTGATAATATTTGGGACTAAGCTTAAAATATTCAGGGTTTCGAATGATCAGACCTCAGGACTCCACTGTTTTGGGCCCATTTCTTTCAGCAAGAGCATTATAAGGTTGCAAGGGTCTCTCTATGGCATATCATTTGTATTTAAAGTTCTGATTTGTATAAATTGCTCATGTGCAAATTTTTTAAATGCGTCTCTGTGCTTCATTTTTAAGCAGAGGTGTTTTTTTTCATGAGTTGAACGATCAGAGAGGATTGTTGTACAGTTTATTGCTTATTATTCACTGCTTAACTGGTTGTTCCTGCTGCTTTCACTCCACTCACATGACTGATGGCTTCTCGCTTATCTTGTATCGCTTACCTGTCTAGCGATGATTTAGTTGAACCGATCATGATATTTAAGCTCTTTATATTTATGGCTTTGTAGCTTGTTCGTTTTAAATGATGAATGATGATAACTTTGGGAAGCTTCTTCAGATTCACCACTGATCCTCATGTGAAATCTTTCCATACGGTACCAGCCTTACTTATGATGACACCTTGTTCAAGTTTCTTTTTGCTGTGTTTATACACTGCCTGGCCAAAAAAGTCACTACTGCAAATGGGTCAAATTACTGGGCTGCATCAAGCAAAGAAAACAACTAAGGAGATTTGAAATTCTTGGAAAATAAAGGCCTTTTACCCCATTATCTAAACCTGGAAGGATGCCAACTTTATGGAAGAAATGCGGATCATTTACACTTGGTGAAATTTCATGGGAAAAAAAAATCAGTAAAAACCATAGCTAAGTTTAATAGTGAAAGTAATGGTATTTATACTATGCACCAAAACATAGTACTGAAACATAGTAGGACAATTCCTGAAAGAAATTTAATAAGACAGCACCAAGTAACACAGTTATGTTATGTTTATTGTTAAAAAACAATTGCCGTTCTGGTAATGTACTGTGTCAGCATTATGCATGCAGAGGTAAATCAACACACTAATAATGTGCAGTTAGTTTGTTTCATGAGAAATAAACGCTCAGATGAAAACAAGGTGATATTGTTCATCTTTTCATTCCAGTACTGTGTATTTTGCCGCAGTGTATTTATTGACGTTGATCTATATTTGCTTCAGTTGCTCAGGTCTAGACTCAGCAACGTTATGTGGCAATAAAATAAAGTCAGCTGACCACCTGAATGCACCGAATGACCAGATTATCACATGAAGTTTTTCCTCTTCTGTCGGCACAGACGTACTCCAGGACTCAAACTGTAACAGAGAGTTTCTGCGAGCATGAGGAATCATTTTCTCACATTGTGAGCTTGTTATCCAAGCTAAAGGTGATTGCGAATGAAATTTTAGCATGTGTGACTTTTTTTGGCCAGGCAGTCTATTTAGAATTTGATAGATTTTTTTTTTATGTAAACTTTAATCCTCAATTTTATATTTAAACTTATACTTACGGTATAGGTACATAATTCCGTTCTTAGAGTACTTGTAAGCATACAATAATAATAAAAAAATGATATGTTTACATGGACAATATTTTTCTCAAACTTATTTAAATCAGACTAATTAGAAATTTCAGCTGATCTGATAAGCTGTGTATTTATAGACTCAAAACATTTAATTAGAAAGTAACATTTTTACATATGCAAAGTGGTTTTGCTCGATGTG
>JAQMYG010000035.1:5540786-5556323 GCA_030014215.1 Clariallabes teugelsi
AAAAATTGAAAACCTTAAAGTTTACCTTAACGTAAAAAAATATATATATATATTTTACTTTAAGGTAAACTTTAAGGTTTTCAATTTTTTTTTTTCAGACAAATCCTGCCATTTGCATTATGATCGGTCACAAGAATTCAGTCTCATCTATGATTGGTTAGATGCTTTACTGCATATTAATTGCAAGCCAATCAGTGCTCCTTCCTCAGCCAGAGAGCCAGTGGATGAAAGTCTCCCAGGAAGTGGCCGATTTTCTCCCAGAAACTCATGACATCACATGATGTTACCTCCACCTGGGGAAGATTTACAGAAAGGATTTATTTATTCCAAGAAATATTTACCTAATTAATTTATCCAGTATTTACCTATTGAACTAGTTATTAAATGTATACACCACCTCTCTCATTCTAATTCCCATTTGAGCTGTTATTCCCAAGGGGCAGTGGTGGCTCAATCAGTTGGTTCAAGTCTGTGGGTTACTGAGTTACTCAGTCCCAGCACGCTACAGTAGTTGCTGACATTAAATGTTTGAGTTTTGTTATGATGACACTTAAGGCAATAAAAATTTGTTTATTTTATGCAATTAACTTGCTATACCACAATCGGTATTTAATACGAAGTCCTTTATTTTTTAAAATCTGCTGGGTCCGACTGGGAATGGAGACAAAAAAGACATCTGCAGTACACGATCCACACAATCCATGCCTGCTTGATTGCTTCCTGAAGATCATCTACTGTATAGAAATTTGCCACAGAAGTTCACAATTCCCTAGTTACAGCCATTTTTTTTTGTGTGCAGAAGTAGACACCCTGGCTTCAGAAAGTTAAAGTCGTGCCACATATTTGTTCTGTCCATTGCACCAGCTGATTCTATTTATTCCAACTCTTCAGCCGGAGAGTCTCGAACTAATTAGTGACATCACCTGTTTTGTGCACAGGTAGAACTACTGTATAATACAAGGCATATGATGTCTTAATACCTTCGGCCACCACTATGTATATTGTGTAAGTTCAGGGGAAAAAAGCCTCTCTTTTCTGCAATTACTTTACATTTTTGCCTGACTTTAAATCCTCAGATTTGGAACGAGGCCACACCTTGGTGTGAGGTAACATTTGCACAGGATTATAGATACATTGTTCGCTTCTGATGGAAATATCAAAGTTCGTCAAATATCCATCAGTAGGTTGTCATTTTGAAGTGGTGAAGCGTTTATTTTCTAAGTTGGCTTCAGGGCGGTTACACGCTCAAGATCAAAAACAACAGAAATAGCCTCGCGCTCTGTTTGAAGTGTGAAGATCAAGAGGGTTTTTCGGCAGTGAAACATATTTGCAGGATTAGGAGTGCGCGGGCCCCGGAGCTAGCCTCCAGCATGAATGTTTTATACCTGCCACTTTACACCCACTTATTCTTAGAAAGTGAATGATCATGATTTGAGCTCTGACCACGTCAATTGCTGACTGCATGCGCTAGGCAATTTAGTCCTGATTTATTGTACTTGTGATTGTTTATGGAAGACGCCGCTGAACACCTGGACTCGATTCTACAGGAGAGAGGCAGAAAATGAAGGCTGTTCATGCATAATTCATTGAGCTCGTGACTACATCATGCAAGACTGAGTAAGATGCCCTCTGCCTGTTCCCAAGGCTATGGAGATCATCTCTGTAAACAGGATGAGGTAAAAATAGACATGATATTGTACAGACTGGATTTTTCAACTTATTTTCTCATTTGTTAGTAATTCACCTGTACAAATAAATAAAAAGAATATACAAATTTTTAAATTCACTGGAGCAAATACTCCATGCCGGTATGGATCATGATTCTGGGGACATACTATTCTTTCTTCACTGTTGTGTGTCACTCACTACTGGTACTGAACTGTGAGGTTAAAACCGTAGAAACATAAAGAAGTTGCATCAATCCATTGTATACACAGTCTCTAACTTTCTTACAGACACCGTGGCTTCGCACTTCTGAGGTTAAGGATTCGATTCCCGCCTCAGGGTCTGTGTGCATGGACTTTGCATGTTCTCCCTATGCTTGGTGGGTTTCCTCCGGGTGCTCTGGTTTCCTCCTACACACCAAAGACACGCAGGTTAGGTTAGTGGGTGTTTCCAAATTTCCCCATAGTGTGTGAATGAGCATGTGCCCTGCGATGGATTGGCACCCTGTCCAAGATGGTGTCCGAATTCCCGAGACGGGCTCCAGGCTTCCTGCGACCCTGTACAGGATAAGCGTTTAAAGAGAATGGAGAATTAACTTCTCTATTGCTGTACACTTTGATCACTATCTTGTGGTATACAGTATCTTGTGGAGTAGTACTGGCTATAATAAAACAGATGATGGATAAAAAAAAAAAAAAAGAGAAAACAATAAAATTTGGATTGTTTTTAAAATTTAATTTATGTTTACAAAACATGATAAAACAGAAGAGCGGTGGGCATTCATGTCTAAAATAGATGAACTTGAAAACTGGAAAAACACCATTCAAATGTTCATATTTGTCTACACAAGACGTGTGTGTGTGTGTGTGTGTGTGTGTGTGTGTGTGTGTGTGTGTTACAATTGTACTTGCTGCAGGTGGAACATGCAGAAGGTGTTCTATTGTTCTTTTGTTGGATCAAAATCTGGGAAAACTTCTTTTTGTTTCCACCAGCTGCCTCCAACAATGGTGATTTTTTTTTTTTCTTAAAAAAACTATTATTATTATTATTGGGCACCTGATATTCCTTAAATGTTCACAGATACTAGGACACATACAAACACCCACCTACACACCATATAGAAAGATAACACAAAAAAAGTCACTTATTCTACAAAGGGATGTTCAAGTCAAACCGGGACTTTTGATTGTGCAGAATAAAAGAGCACAATTCTGAGATTAGAAACTCCACTAACTGCTACACTAATGCACTTATCCTATCATTGCACTAGTGCTTGGATACCATCAAGATAGAATGTTTTCTCAGTACACTGGAGTAATGACCCGACTGCCTGCTTCACATCTAGCCTCCCAGGAACTCCTTTAATGCCCCAAACATGTGGAAATGACTCTTTGATGGGTGTGTCAATAACTCTGCAAGTGGTGTTGGTGAATATATAGTTCACGCAGACAAATGCGTCTCTTCTGTAGGCTGGCGATAAGGTCTATCTGTCAATGATCAGGCGTTTCACTCGCTGAATGTTCACAGGAACAACCACAGTGGGCTCCGAGCCATCTCGGCCGTGATCGTTATTCACAGAACTACGGGCTTCTTTAAAACGTTTGCACCATTCGGATATCTTAGTGTGGCTTAAAGTCTCATCGCCTTAATGTACTTGAAGTCTTCTATAAAAGTCAGTCAGTTTTATGCCTTTATTCACGAGAAATATCATTACAAGCCCGGGTTTGACGTGAATACAAAGGTAGTGCTGACTTCCTAGGATGTGCAGTTTGGGGGTAATAAAAGCCTCCCCTTCTTAATCCGTCCAGAATGACCTTGTGGCCTGTTCTCTTATCTCTTCGTATAAAGTCTAAATTGCCTTACCTTAATTTCCTGTACATGTTCCTTACAAAAAAAAAAGAGTTTCAAGTGGTGGTGATTTTTTTTTTTTTCTTTTTCTTTTAAATCACAAATGATGCACAAGGCCTAACCTCTTGAGACACGAATGTCCTCATATTGGGACATGAAATTATTTCCCAACTCATAAGAGGCCTGTTAGATATAATACTTTTCCAGAACCACTTTCTGTTTAAAGACCTTTATGAAATTCATAGCTATTAGTCAGGAGAATTTCTAGTGTACACAACAGTATAGTGAAGATCTCAGGAGGTTAACATCAATGCCTACTGAAATTTCTGAATTGTTCCTCTTTTAGACCTGGTTTCCACAAGGGGTTAGTAAGCTACATCTTATAAATTTGATTTTATTTTTTTAATGAAATTGGTCTGTAAAAACATTGCTTTTAAAAAATCATTACAGGTCAGCTTAATTACATATTTTTGTCGTCTAATTTAATTCTGTAATGATGTGTGTAGTGTTTGGTTGCAGTCATCTATTATCTCATCATCAGCGGCCACAAACAGAACAAAACATTTTTCATCTTTTATTTTCATCCAATTTACTATGTGCTTTTAGTGGCTTCAGTGTTTTCATGCTGTCTGTTCAAATCACTGTAACCATCTCTTTTCTGAGGATATCGAAACTCAATACAATAGAAAACAAACAAACAGCAACAAAAAAACAGTACCCTTAACTAAAATGATGAAGGATGAATATCCTTAATGTATGTTTTAGGATGGTCTGAATTAAAAAAAAAAAAAAGCACATGGCAATTCAAAAAGCTTTTAAAAATGAAGGACTGTTGTGGAGATCTACTCTATCAATCATCGTATCGTAAAAGCAATCAAAGTTGAATCAGAAATTCATACAAGGGACTTGGTTAAGTCAGATTTATGTGCTTGTAGCTTCAAGAATAATTGGTACTTTAAATTCTATGAGCTCTATAATACAGTTGTACAGTAATAGGTAAAAGGTTAGGGCAAAGACAACATAGAAATGGCATCTGTAAGCACTTAGCAGTGTCTTATGTCATGAGACCTGAAATAAATCAACCTTTTTGTATTATTAGGTCGGCAGCTTTTCACATCATACGATATATTTTCTTGGATAGACTCGAGAATTCCCTCTGCATTTGTGGAGAAGCACCGGGCCAGTTTAGATATCGCTTAAAACCCTGACAGCAGACAACCACAAGGTTCTAGTTTAGATTTTTGGTTTTCACTTGACCTATTGTATGTAGACCATATAAAAGATAACATGAACAGTGATCATACGTAGATGCGAATGGGTTGTGTGACTGACTTTATTTACCGGTGATGAAAAAGAGACTGATGTAAATATACTCCATCCATCCATCTAGGAACCTCTACAGTCCAACTAGGGACCATGGATGGCAATGGTGAATATTGTATTTATTCTCATTTCACAACCATGATAGGATATCTGGTCAACATTCACACACTACAGGCAATTTGTGAGCGCCAGTTAGACTGTGAAAGGAAACTGGAGTACCCTGAGGAAACCCACCAAGCATGGAGAGAACATGAAAACTCCATGCACACAGACCAGAGGTCTGAATTGCACCCGGACCCCGGAGTTGCAAGGTGAGCGCGCTAATCACTACGCCACTGTGTCCCTGATGTGGATATTATATGTATAAATTCTAACTTTAATAAGAATATCAAATAAAAACTGATAAAAAATAAAGTGTTCCTTTGTGACATTGGAGTGGAATTTTTAAACGTGTTTCTTTTACTGAAGTCACAAAAGCACACAAGTAAAAAGAAGTTTGGGCTGCCTGGGCTTCTGCATATTGTGGTGGCTTGTTTCTTGACTCTCCTGATCTGAGAGTTCAATTCCTAGGTCTCTTTGTGTGGAGTTTTTTATGTTCTC
Organism: Clariallabes teugelsi; assembly: GCA_030014215.1. NCBI lineage: Eukaryota > Metazoa > Chordata > Actinopteri > Siluriformes > Clariidae > Clariallabes > Clariallabes teugelsi. Next base: position 5,546,223 of record JAQMYG010000035.1, read on the forward strand.
CCCATGCTTGGTAGGTTTCCTCTGGGTACTCTGGTTTTCTCCAACACTCCCAAAAAACCACGTAGATTTTCCCATAGTGAATGTGTGGGTTGTTGCACTATGATGGACTACCCGGAGTCTCCTGGGACGGCCTTCAGACTACTGAATGAGTGAGTTATTAGTGAGTGATTGTTCTCACTAGAACAGCCTTCAGTGGAATATTTCCTTAAATGAGGAAAACCGGTCCCCCGAGTGGTGGAGTGCTAAAGTGCTTGTCCTATCCCTATCATCCGGAGATAGTTAGCTTGATTGTGATGCTGTAGCCTTTCGCACCTGGGGGCCTAGAGAGAGCTGATTGGCCGAGCTCTGTCAGCGCTACTTAGTGCTCTCACATCAATCATGGCTCTACAGCCAATAATGGGCATCTTTGAGCTCGCTCAAACGGAAGGAGCGGATAGCCCAGACCTCCAAGTGTGTTCCACCACCACCAATGGTGCGTGAGCAAGCAGTTTGTAGCCTTAATGTAAAATCCTCCCTAATGACGGGTGGGAAATTGATTAGAAAAAAAAAAAGAGGAACATCGTCATACATAATTCATAGAAATTCATGGAGTTATAACCTCTACATTAACTCTAGTTACTATAAGGCTATATCTACAAGCTTATATTACTGTGGAATTACTTTCTGTACAAGAACTAGAAAGTCCAAATCATAGCCTAATTGGTTATCTAATTGACATAGACTAGTTAGATCTTAGCATCATATCAATACCAAGAACAGCAAAACAAACAAACAAACAAAATATATATACATATATTATTTAGGAACTGAATTAACCTTCTGTCCAATATTCAGATCTATCAGAATGTCATGTTACACATAGAATGTGTAAAATTTAAGCAATGAGTGCTGTACTGTACTTGACATTTTCCTTTGTAAAATGTTTATGAACTGTGCACAGTCTACTGTACTTTACAGATCTACATTATATGTAAATGCACATCATGTACTGTAACTATCTGACTTACAAATAATGGGCTGTGACTAATCGGTTGGTTAAGGTGCATTCAGTTGTTTTTGTGATCATTTGTATTCATTCAAGTTTACGAGGCTTAGCAAGACACTGTCATGACATGATGTGATGATCTGATCTGATCTTTCTCTTTCTCTCTCTCTCTCTCTCTCTCTCTCTCTCTCTCTCTCTCTTTTTCTCTACATGAGTTAAGCATGAAACACAACACCAAGCCTCTATCAGACCCAAACATAGCCAGCTCATCTTCATGCTCTCTGGTACGTTGACATTTCCACTAATTGAATAAATGGACACTTCGCAGGACCTTTTGCAGTCCAATAATGTTGTCCTGTTTAAAGGTCAGCATGTGACCTTAATCTCTGGTCTAATTTGAAGCTGCTTGTGAACCTCTGGCTGGGTTAAACACTGTATTGGCTTGTGTATGGTGGACTCACAATCCATTAGATCTGTACATCGTATAAAGTCATATATCATGAAGTCTGATACAAATTTAAAATAAATTGATTTTATTTATATGTAATGTAGCATATAAATGTAATTTGTTTGAAGGCAATCTAGGACCAAAACATTTCTGTACATCAAACATATGCTTACACTGATTATCCATAGCATTATGACCACCTGCCTAATATTGATTATTTTCCACTATAACAGTGATGCACTGTGTGTTCTGACATCTTTCTATTACAACCAGCATTAACCTTCTCATCAATTTAATCTACACTAGCTCTTCTATTGGATCAGACTACACTGTCCAACCTTTGTGCATCAGTGAGCCTCGGCCACTCATGACCCGGTCGCTAATTCACCGGTTTTCTTTGTTTTTCAAATCTTTGAATTGCTTTTGGTATATCCTGACTATGTTATTGCCACATCACAATCTGGCCCTTGTGAAAGTCACATAAATCCTTATGCTGCCTAATATATTCCACCCACTTTTAGCCACCATTGTAACAAGATATTAAAATTTTAGTTATTGTGACTAGACTACTACTGTGGCTAGACGACTGGGTCAGAGTAACTCCAAAACTTCAGCTCTTGTGGGATTTTCCCAGTCTGCAGTGGCCAGGACATACCAAAAGTAATCCAAGGAAGAGAAACTGGTGAACTGGTGACAGGGTCACGGCTTGCCAAGACTCACTGATGCACAGGTTAAGGGAAGCTGGCCCATGTAGTCCTATCCAATAGAAGCACTAGTGTATATCAAATTCCAGAAAAGGTTAATGCTGGTTCTAATAGAAAGGTGTCTGAACACAGAGGTCATTACTGTTTTGGTGGGGGGTGGGGACCTACTCAGTATTAGGCAGGTTGTCATAATGTTATGGGTGATGAGTGTATCTACTGGCCTAATAATAATCTACACAAAATGCCTTTTCATATGGGTGTAACCAAGAGTTAAAAAGGGAACTCCTTCTTTACATCTGCATTCCTATCATATGAAAGAAAGTAAGGACATATAAATATGTACATATATATGTATGTGTGTGTGTGTGTGTACATTGCTGGAAATTCTGGTCACGCATGCCAGTGAGTCAGAGGTTAAATTGCCATGTCTATAAGGGAACTGTCATGCTAAAACAATAAATGTTTTTGAATGATCAGATTTTTTTTCACTGTCATTCCTGAAAGACATTTATGCTTACTTATCTTAGAACTGGAATAGCGAGAAGAGGTAAGAATAGACATACATTGATTCATTGTTAGCAGTGATTTGTAGCAGTGCAAATACTCATCCTCAGTGTAACGAGTAAAATTATGTGTGTACCGACCTGGAGTTTCAATTAATCCTTAAAACCAAAGAATTACTTTGTTGTTTTGTTGAATATATACCTATACTTATATATACCTACTATAATATAGGAATATATACCTACTTCAGGATTATGCAACATAGAGTGCTTCTTGGCACAACCTAGGCAATATGGTAAAATTAATTTCATTACCTTTTATTTAACTATTTCAAAAATGACTAAATAAAATGGGAATAAAGATGTTCTACAGGTAAAGAAATACCACAGACATACATGACAATGTGTTTTTGTGGCAGCTTCTGGGTGTTTATATGACCAAAAACATACTAATATTAATAATATGAGTATGAGTTCTACATTTTTGCAACATATGTTTTGCGAAATATCCGCCAAAGCGGACCATTTGTCTCCATACAACTGCACCTTCCACATAATCCCTTGTCACTCCAACCTCCTGCATGTCCCCCCTCCTCACATCTATAAACCTCCTCTTGGGCTTTCATATTCTCCTCCTGCCTGGCAGCTTCATCTCTAACATTCTTCTCCCGATACACCCTTCTCTTCAAAGCATCTTAATCTGGCCTCTCTAACTTTCGACCTACCACTACCCCTCTAATACTGTATACTTAGCCTTAATCCTCACAAATGGATGCTTCAAGATAAAAAAACATTGCCTGGTTTAGATATTTTTGCTTTTTATTCGGTCTGTGGAATGCAATCAGCATTTTTTTTGGACCATTCTTTAACCATTTTCAAGACACAAACCAACAGTGGTGCAGTGGTAGCTTAGCGGGTTAAGGCCCTGAGTTACTGATCAGAAGGTCAGTGGTTCAAACCACAGATCTACTGAGCTGCCACAGTTGGGCCCCTAACCCTGTCTGCTCCATGTGTGCTGTATCATGGGTGACCCTATGCACTGACCCCAACTTCCTAAGTTGGGATATGCGAAGAAAATAATTTCACTATGTTATTTGCTACACCTCGAGTTGAGGCGATATATGGATGTTCTTATTAAAGAAGCCAGTGATTATAGAAGTTATTCAGTCAAAATGGTATCAACGGTTATCATGTGGACCTGGATTGCTTCACTTGTCATATCAAAGGCTTGGGTACATCCTAGGTAACTTGGAGACATTCTTGTAATGACGTGCAAATAACTCTGTACAGTGTCAAACTCCTGCTTCATCAACATATAACTTTGACAGTTGAACACATTCTGTGCCAACTTTCTGACATTGATTGCTAGTCTTGTTTCTCCAGTTGCATCATAAACTGATCAGTCTGGGAAATGTCTTTAGGGCAATTAATCTCTATGTTCTTAAGAACATACACAAGCCAACTGATACTGAAAAGTTAAAATTAGTGTTGGCTATTTGATGAAGGTGATAACTCTCTAATTGATTTCATCCAAAATAAATGAAAATAAGTACTCTTGCTAGTTTGAATTCTATGCATTTGGTTTGAGATTGCATTGGCCAAGTCAACTGAAAAGTTAACCCTTTCATACATAGTGTCCACACAGTTGAAGGTTGTACTGTATATAAAATATACATTTTATTAAAATGTAAATCATACCCTCCAACTCACTCACCATCCATCCATCCATCCATCCATCCATCCATCCATCCTGGGGAGCTCGGGGCATGAGGTGGGGTACACAATAGATGGCACACACACGCATACTACAGGCAATTTAGAAAAACCAATTGCTCTGTTTCTGCATGTCTTTAAACCGGGAAAAAAAAAATTATTGTGCCAGACCTTTTTAAAAACCTTTTCATGAGTAAACCTTCGAATGTTGTATATAGAGCTTTTAGAAAGTTTAGGAAACATCTTTTGCAAATAGTTTGCACCTCCTTCAAACACTGTATCAGTGTAATCAGATTAGGAAGCCTGTTGGTGGAATCTAACTCTAAGAATGCTTTTGAGCACTTAAATTCTAACATCACTGATACAGTAATTCAATGCTATGTTGATGCATAACTAGTATTTCTATGGCAATGATATTTTTCGAGAATGCCTGGGAATTCAAGGGTTCACCTCTGGCAATAAATTATAAGAAAAAGCAATAACAGTCTATTCATATCGTATTGAGCCACATAAATAACTTTAATGAACCTTGGTATATGGTACCTGGAACTGTACTGGAGTTAATGTTCCTCCAAATGGCGTTCTATCCAGTGTTATATTAATGCTTGTAGTAGACCATGCTGTCTAACAGATTATGATCAGTTTGTTTCTTCGTAAGATCATTCTCATCTTCATCTATACCACTTTATCCTCTGTACAGGGTCACACGAGGCCTGGAGCCAATCCCAGGAGACTTAGGACATGAGGCGGGGTACACCCTGGAAAGGGTGTCAATCTATCGCAGGTCAGGGGTGAGGGATCAGACGTAACAGAAATAATTTGATTGAGTGTTTGATGTTTTGTAGATGCTTTTCTACTCACCATGGTTGTAAAGAGTGCTAACATGAGTTACTATAGTCTTGCAACCTGCAGATTCTACACTCACAGATTCGAATCTCTAAAGACTGTTGTGTTTGTAGGAGCCAGGGGATCAGTAATTTCTGCAATACCCAAAACAAACCCATCTGGCACCAACAACCATGTCAAGTCACAAAAATCACATTTTCCTTATTTTGATGTTTGTTTTGAACAGTAACCGAAGCTCATGTTCTGCATCTGCATGATTTAGTGCACTGCCACATGATTGTCTGACTGGATAGCTGGATGAGTAGACAGGGGTATAGGATTGTGGTTAATGTGGATGGTGAGTGTAAATTACTGTACTTAATCCATACATCCCAGTATATAATGTACAGTATATTAGAAAAAAATGCGATTTATTTATATTACCAGTTAATGTAAATGTAATGGAAATGATCAGAATCTAAAAGTAAGTTGAAGTCTTTTTTTTTTTTTTTAACGTTGTCGTTTAGCAAGTGGCCTACTTGTAATCTTCAAATCTGGATCACAGGGATGCCTGAACACAAGTATAAAAGTATAGATGATGCTTGTGCTTTATTTAGCTGGCAGTGTTCAGTAAGCAAGCTATTTCTTCTCACCTTCTGTGATTCAAACTCAAGAGTATAGCATGTGCAGCTGCCCCTATCTCTCACTTTCTCTCCCCCTCACACACATTTACAAGCTTTACATTTACAGAAAGCATTTCCAGGGGAGGGAAAAAAAAAAAAAAAAGAAGAGATTTAAATGGAAACTTTCCCAACATTAAACATTCCATGCTATATTAACTCAGACATCGTGTCTTTGGGAACCAGCATGTTCTATGCCTCTACCTCAGCTGTGTCTCTGCACGCCTCAGACGAATGCACTGTATTTTTAACAGAAAGCTCAGAGCACATAACATGTTGTGCCAGCTAATTGTAGAATTCAACAATCAAATAAAATTAAATAAAGCTATAATTAAAAAAGAAGTCAGAATGGCCGTGACAAAATTTCAGGAGCAATTTGGTCATCCAAAAAAATCTATTTTGGAGGCAATTAAATACTGTAATATTCTGCAATATCACATAAGAATGAAAAATACTCTATGGGAATGAAATACACTGCAAAAACCCACATCTAATGTTTTGTTTTGACTGCCTTTTGCCTTTATTGCGGTCATGGCATCATTTCGGTAACCTTATGCAATTTTACGTCAACAGTCGCATTAATTTCTCCCCGAGATCTTGTATTGATGACTGGAGAGTCGGACCACTTTGTAAAGCCGTCTCCAGCACATCCCAAAGATTCTCCATGGGGTTAAGATCTGGACTCAATAATCAATCAATATGTGAAAATGATGTCTCATGCTTCCTGAACCACTCTTTCACAATTTGAGTCTAATGAATCCTGGCATTGGCATCATTGAATATGTTCGTGCCATCGGAGAAGAAAAAATACATAGTGGGAAAACCTGGTCAATCGATTAATTCAGGTCGTCAGCTGATTTAATTTTTTGGCCACATAACATTGCTGAACCTAGACTTGAACAATTCATTTCTTCATAGACCTCTCTACTTATCCTGATCATTCTGGGACAGGGTAAATCTGGACTCAACAGACCACATAACCTTTTTCCAATGTCATGTCAGTCCAATATTTATGCTCTCTAGCAATCTGAAGTCTGTTTTTCTAATTAGCCTCACTGATAAGTGGTTTTCTTATGGACACACAGCTGTTTAGTCCCAATCCGTTGGATTATTTTTGTGTTCTTACTGTAGAAATACACTTACTTTCACCATTAAACATAGCTGTGAGTTCTACTGTTGTTGTTTTTTATTTATTTATTTGATTTGACTAAATGATTTCCCATTATGCTCATTCAGGTTGTTTTTCCCGACCACATTTCTTCCTCGAAGATGATGGTTCACCACTATCCTTCCAGGTTTTAATAATGTGTTTTACAGTTCTTCATCCAATTTCAGTAGCTTCAGCAATGTCCTTAGTTGTTGTCTTTGCTTGGTGCCGGCCATTAATTTGACCTTTCTGAAACATGACCACAGGATACTCACATGGTTGTTCAAAAATGTGAGAGTGAGAATTGAGGGTGAGAATTTGCTTAGTTATATTCAGGTGGTTACTTCACTTTTTGGACTGGGCAGTGTATACATTTTTTTATGTCACTGGTGACATCTACTATCTTTATATAAAGGTACTGTATGATGGTGTGAAATAAGTACTGTGCATCTTTTTAACCAGATAACTGTACCTTTAAATAACTAAATAATTCTGCATGAAGAAATGATTAGTAAAATGGCTTTGAATATGTACTATAGATATTCTCTATCCCTGAAAAGCCTAGTAAATCCATATCAACTGGACTGTTTAACTGAAAAGCTAAGTACGCTGTTGTACTGAATTTCAGCCTCTTGTCCCGTAACATGCCTAACTAGAAACAAAAATGCCCTAAGTGACCCTGTAACCCTAAGTGACTCACTCATGTTACATATTAAACCCCAGTCAGCCACTTGCATCACATACCAGAGCTTAGTCAAACATATCCATGCACTTGTGTTGTTAATCAGTGATATGGAATATGGTTGAAACGATGTTGTATTATCTATTTGACTGTCAGCATGTATATCTATGATAACATATAGTACGTGTGCTTGTGCAATATCCACTTCTTCAGAATGTGCATGTGTAGTAGATGCAAAACCATTAACGTCATCCTAGATGTCCTTGCTGCAGAACAAATTAAGTGTACTTTTCAACATCCGGTAGTTACTGGGATATTTCTCAAGTGGTTATAAAAATGAAGAAAAAAATTGGAAGAAGGAACCATGTTATCGAAGAAGAGTATTTAAGATGGTGTAACACATGCACACACACAAACACACACACACACACACACACACAAACACATGCAGGAAGCATGCATGTGCCAGCAGATGGCTGGATCCCCAGAAGCTGAGCCATTGCACTAATCCAATCTTCACATTCCTCTGAGGTTCAGGGCTTAACAGGAAGACAGCTCGGTTTCTATCACGTCCCTCGTGAACGGAGCACATATTCTATACGTACTACATATAAATAGCTTCGAACATAAACACATGCCGAAGGATGCTGGATCATATATCGTTTACTAGCTCCAATAAGTACAAAGTGTCGGTGCTGCATTTCTATAATGAATAGCCTATTCATATAATTCACAGTACTGTATATTGTATGTTTGATTAACTCTACAGGCAAATTCGTGAGCTCCTGGAAACCACAGCTTTGCTCTGACCTTTTTCTCCATTAAAACCAATAAACATGATTATCACGGTGTGTGCTTATAACCACGGCTATCTTTAAAGTCGCTCCTTTTCTTTACTTAAAATGGATTAATTGAATGAGACATTTAAAACATAGCATAACTATTTGATCAACCGTTCAGTACAATAGAGCCAGTACAATTGTTATTCCAATAGGGGTGAGTGAAAAATGATCTGCTCTCCGGTTATATTAAAACTTCTGTTGGACGTTGGTCTTATCAGCGCTTTCCTCTTCCACACTATTGTCTCCCTAGTCACTGCTGTGCAGGCGTGAACGTGTTACATCAGTTCATTTGTAACTGCGATGTGAGCAAAAATGGACGCCCCACTTGTGATTTGCGCAAAAGAAGAGCAGCATGCAGTGAATCGTTTTTTGTGGTCTGAGGTTGTATCTGGTGCTGAAACGACTCTTGGAAGAGCGTAAACAGAAGTGTTTGGGTATCTATTAACAAAATTTGGACCGATACTCTAAGGAAGCTGAAAGTTTCTTAAAGAAAATCATTGCTAGTGACAAGACATTGATTCATGACTACAAGCCTGAGAGTATTGAATGGAAACATCCTCAATCGCCGACTGAGAAAAAGTTCAAAAGTCAACCATCACCTGGAAAATTCATCAACGCTTCTACTGTAGATTTCTGGGATTCTAAAGGACGGGTATTGGAACATTATCAGGAAAAAGGTTTAACAATCAAGAGTGCTCGTTACAGTGAGATGATTATTGAAGATCTGAAGCCTAAACTTCAGATTAGACACAGAGGACTGATATCCAAAGGCGTTGTGATCTTGCATGTCGTCTGCACACTTCTGCAAAAACTTTGTTTTGGGGTGTTAAAACATAATGAACCTATAGTCTTCATCTTGCTCCATCGGACTTCAGACTTTCACTAGTTTGGTTCCCTGAAAGCAGCCATAGAAGGACGAAGATTCAGTTCTGATAAATACGTGAAGTCAGCAGCGCGTCCGTGGCTTGCAGCTCATCCTAAAACATTTTTTAATGAGAGAATACGAAAACTTGTTGACACTTTCAACTTTTCATAACGACCATTTTTTAAGTGTTTGTGCCACATTTTTATTTGTGCTGCACTCATTGCACTCATTGCGTTGTCCCTGAATGCCTTCTGAATCATCTGAATTGTTTCCACGAAGGAATGTTTAAGCTTAAGGCTAAATTTGATGCAGATTTTTTTTCATTTTGAATGCGATGGCCACACAGAACTCCTCAGCGTTTAGCACCCCACTGACTAGTACAGTAAAGTCGTCATTGTTCATGCATGCACATTCCTGTTCACTCTCCTTGGCTGCTAGGTTACATCAATGTCAAGCAAACCATTATATATAAATAGGTTTGTGTTAAATACCTCAACAGTAATTTAAATCGCAGACTTCATATTTTCCACAACACATGTTCATGTGTATTTTTTAAATCTAATAATTAAACACTTATATCAGAATAAAAAAATATATGTATACTAGGGCCGGGACTTTAGATTAAAAAATTAATCTAATTAATTAGAGGCTTTGTAATTAATTAATCGAAATTAATCGCATTTTAATCGCATATAAATATTTGACCT
>JAQMYG010000035.1:5571987-5588147 GCA_030014215.1 Clariallabes teugelsi
TATATAAGCATTATAACTTATGCTTAGGTTAAACCAATTCAATAGATTTAAATATCCTTACATATAGTACTTAATTTATTTTAGTAAAATAGACTTAATAGTCAAACATAAAAGCTTCACAAGAGCATAATCTTTTTTTTTCAGTGTATGTTATGTGCACTACAAGTCCAAAGTGGTGTTCCAAAATTGCCCATTGTGTGTGTGTGTGTGTGTGTGTGTGTGTGTGTGTGTGTGTGTGTGTCCATCCTGTGCCCTGGCTCGTGCCCTAAGTCATGACCCTGTAAGATAAGTGGTATAGAAGATGAATGAATGAATAAAATAACGTTAATTTTATTTTAAAAAATGTCTAGTCTAGACATTATTAATGTTGTAAATTACTAATATAGCTGGAAACTGATAATTATAATGGAATATCTACACAGCCGTATGCAATGCTGGTCTTCTACTATAGATAAAGTTACAAAGAAAAAATTCATATTTGAGACTGGACAATTAAAAGATTAGACAGCCAAAGAACAGAGATATTGGACAGAAGAAGGTATGAAAAGAAGTGTTATGGACAGATGAATCTAAGTTTGAGGTGTTTGGAGTACAAAGAACAACATTTGTGAGATGCTGGAAAAAAGAGAAAAGACGCTAGAGTAGTACTTACTGCCATCTGTCAAGTATGGTGGAGGAAAGGTGATGTCTGGGGGTGCCTTGGTGGTGATAAAGTGGGAGATATGTACGTACGAGAAAGCAGATCACTCAATTTTATAATTACCAGCGGACGGCGTGTGATTTGAGCTGATGTCCTCCTACAACATGAGAATGATATATAAAGGACAACTCCAAACTACGCCGGAGCTATTTAGAGAAGAAGCAGTCATGAAATTTCTTTAAAATACCTAAACAAAGTGACAGCTGTAATGTCGAACATCTGCACTGATGTCAATGGACTTTTCTTTGACAAAAGCAAAATTTGAAGGACAAAAATCTTCAAGCAAATTCTTTTTGAGCAAAAATCATTGTATCTAACTTGACTACATGGTTGGCTGCATGGTGGCTTAGTGATTAGCACTTCACCACCGAGGTCTGGGTTCGATTCCCGGCCAGGTTAGATTCCTCCGTCTTTGTGCATGCAGTTTGCATGTTCTCTCTTTGCTTGGTGTTATGCTTCAGGGTACTCCGGTTTCCTCCCACTGTCCAAGAGGACTCCAGTCCACGGGGCTAAGGATTTGGTTTCCTGATATCCAGAAGGTCATTGGTACAAGCCCTAGCCCAGTGTTGGGCCCTTGTGCAAGGCCCCTAAGCTTGTCTGCTCCAGGGGTGCAGTATCATGACCGACCCTACACTCTGACCCCAGCTTTTTATCTGGGATGTGCAACTCTTTGTCTTTGTATCAACGCATTATTATTATTATTAATTATTATTATTATTATTATATTCTGATCGGACCACTCGATCCGCATGTTATAATAATTCATATTATAGTTTTTAATCATTATTCGAAAAAAATATAAAATACCCCATTAAATTATTAAAAAACAGGAAATTTTGTCCTTAATGTAATTTATTACAAACTATTACAGATTACAAAACAAAGGCCAAACATAGGCTAAAAAAACTATCAATAATCTTTCTTTAAGTGCCAGAGACACCTGATATCTTGCACAACCTCCACTAAAGAAACATAGTCGAGGCATTTCACATATGACCTCAGAGCGCTGAAGTCGCATGATGTCATTTAACTGAATTAGAGATGACAATACACCTCACTGTTAGGTTAGGGGCTCTCCCATATGACCCATCGGTAATATACCCGGTAGTAACAGGCAGTCGGGGAGACTGAGGCTAAATGGAATGGGAAGTGAATGGATAATAAGCTAAACCATCGACAATGATGAGATCACCATGGTGTCATCTACTCATTACGTTAAAACACGAGGACTATAGTATAAAAGAACCCAGATCATCCAGGTTACCAGTCTGTCCACTATGCCATGATCACTGGATTAATTCACACCAGAGTGTCAGTTTAACAGATTTCCTGAGAAGCTGTTTTTAGCAGCCGGTCCTCATAAACAATTTTTCCCACAAATTCCCCTGCACAGGCAAATGTATACACTGTAAAGGTCTTGAACTACTCCACTAGCCCCCCCTCCAGCCCTAATCACTTAGCGTCCATGTGGGCCATTGACTGCAAGGGTCAAGTGTGGGACAAGTGGGCATGGGAAAAAATGCGACAATTATATCATTTCCTGTGCTGGGTGTAGTGCAAAAAAGGGGAGCGTTTAAGTTGTGTAGAGCTAACAAGTCAAGAAAGAACACAATGAATTAGGTTAACTGTTTTAATGGTCCGAAGTTGCTTGTAGTTCTTGGTTTGTACAGTACAGTCACTTTGTAGTGTGTAATTCTGTTATTTAACAAATTAAAGTTTATAATAAAATCTAACACTTTGGGTTATAACAAATATCAATATTTATCTTTAGTTTTAATACCCAGGTAACATTTAAAGGTAGTTAGGTATTTGATTTGAATTAAAACTTTTACATTGTATGATCAGAAGTTTACATTCACCCATCATGAACATAAATGCCATCCTAATACCTGTCTTCATGACACTAATTGGATTGAACACACACACACACACACACACTAGAATGGAAAAGACATACTGTAAAAACTCAGTGCAGATCTGAGAAAGTGACTGTAAATTTAGTCAGGAATGTCTCTTGGAGCCATTTCTAAATAACTGTGATTCCAAAATTTGTTCAAACAATTGTGCAGAAATCACCCATATGAACCCTGACAGTCATTGTACTGTCACCCTCAGCTGAGAGGAAATTGCTTCAGATGGTCAGGGACAACTCAGGAACCACTAAGGCACAGGCCTGCCATGAGCTGGAAGATGCTTTGGACACCAGTGTCACTGTAAACATTCATGACTGAAAGGCTACCATCAAAGAAAAAAATCCCCCCTTCAAACTCGACTAAAGTTTGCAGATGACCGCAGAGACAAAGAAAAAGCCTTCCGGGGAAGGTTTTGACCAAAGGTATGCTTGGAGAAGTAAAGGTGAGGCCTTGAACCCAAGTAACACTGTACCAGATGTTCAGGATGGTGGAGGTTGCATCATGCATTGAGGCTGTTTTGCTGTCAGTGGACAAATTTTTGTGGAAAGCAAAAAGCACCATAATTTTCATCTATCAAAGATGTAAGTTTTTCAATCATTCTGCCCCAGAAACAATTCAATCAAAGTTCAAGCTCAGTATTGTAAAATGTATATGTAAAATTCTGATCATAACTGTATGATTATTCAGAGTACTGTTAGTATAGTGGAATTAAGATAAATGTAAGTTCACATAGAACTGCAGCATGGTGTTTGTCGGTTATGTATTAATTTTTGATGCATGGATTGAAAAAGAAGAAAATCATGGACTGACTGCATGCTTCAGATTGTAGATTCTGCTCATTTGTATTTGGTCATCAGCCAGCTCTAAGCTCTCATACTACAACTATCTAATGGAGGGCATGAAAGCTAACATGTATCCTCGGAGACATGTGAAGCCAAGTAACTGCGTCTTTCAGAACAATTGTTTATGCTATGTCACAGAATACTATGAGAAACGTGCTATCTGCCCTCTTTCACATATATAAACTCGCATATGACTAAAATTGGCTAGCTCTTCTGTGATTGACCAGGGAGATGGAGGGGTACCAGGCCTCCCACTCACTCAGGAAGCATTGCCAATTTTGCTCTCTTGGCTCTCAGCCATCGATGCCTGTGGCACTATTGAGATTTGAACTCGAGATCTTCCAATCACAGGATGAACACTTTTCTGTTGTTCCACTTAGGAACCTGTATTTGGCATTATTCTTGCCTGGTTTAAATCTCGCATGTCAGACAGTTTCCTGAGAGCCAGGAAGAGTACAATAAGGTGTCTCATCAGGTTCTCTTCTTGGCTCTTTATTGTTTTGCACTTAAATACAGACGTATATTTCAGAAGTACAGTATGTTAAACAGATGAGTGTATTGTGAATAAGAGTAATGGGATGAGCGCAGCGAAGTACAACTTGTACAAGTTTTGTAGTATTCAGGTGAGAAAATCCAGTGAAGGTTGAGTCTTGGTTATAAGGTGTTTTTTTGGAATTGCGAAACTTTAGCGTATCCATGTGTGGCCATATACAGCAACAGAAGGTGAGTGAATGATGCACCAGTTTGATGATACGCAGTTGATATGCAGATTTATTCTCAGATTGCTGGAAAGTTCTGATAAATAGAAACCGAAAATCCTGCTAAACCTGAAGTGATAAATTGCCCCTGATGCTGATCTATGATGTGATTCCTGCTTAAACAACATTTCTCCAACTGCATATCCTCATTAGACTGACCACCCGGTCTTCTGAAACCGAACGCCCAGTCCAGCATCAGTTTGAGACCTTGCTTTATTTAATACAAAGACTCTACAATTCAGGGTTCCATACTTGTTTAATATCATTTCGCCGCAGAAAAGTACTAATGACATTAGCGTCATTGGTTTTCTGGCTTGTTTTTTATTCATTACGGTTTCCGCTCTTTTTGGAGGGGCATTACCGCGGATAGGTCAAGGACTGCTTTAACAACCTCTGAGTCATGTCCTTTTCAAACCTTCTGATTGCCAAAGAAAAGCTTCGAGTCAAATAGCTTCACGGTGTCTGGTGAATGTGCACATAATGAGACCCAGGTTAAACCAGCTTACTTTGCTCAAAAGCGCACCTTCTCGTTACACACCTTTGACACATTCGACAAAGAATGTTCCAGTTACATATTTTAGCCAGTTATGTGTCTTTTCTCATTTCGAGGTTATTATCCACACCCAACTACCTCAACTCTCAATTCGCTTATGTGTCGTCACACCCCTCTTCACTGAACTTTCTCTCAACAAATCTTTCTTTTTGGATTTGTCTAGAAGGCATAGCACAGACCCCTTACACAGACCGCTAATGTATGTATGTATTACAAGCCCCTTATTGCTTTGCCAAGGAAACAAAATTCCTCAATCCGCATGGCGTTATTCCAAATTACTGCAGCTTTTATATAATTCATGTTAAGTAGAGGCTTTTAAACATGTTGCCACTGTAAATAAAACATTTTAATCGGTAAAATGAATTAAACAGCTCCCTCAGTACACATTTATTTTGTGAACATAATTCAAGTATTTAAATAAAGGCTCACTTTATTAAATGTGTACAAGAAATATTTATTTAGTGGAGTCATGTACTGTCGCTTTTTATTCCTGAACGATTCACTAATAAAACGCATAGTCTTTAGATTGATGGTGACATTATTTACAAGACAACTTTTTAAAACTTTTTTTTAAACTGTCCAATAACAATAGCTAAAATGTTTGTGCAATATTACCTATTGCAATTTGTTTGAAAGTGTAACTACTGTATTGTTTGTTTCATTTCTTTTGTATTTATACGCTGCACTGTATATATTTGCACAGTACTATGTCTCTACCTTATATTCGCACATTTTTCTTCGCTGCCGTAACATAGAAATTTCCTCACTGTGGTACGAATAAAGGTATATCTTATCTTATTTTATCATATTTATCCAATAATGTGTCATTCTCAGACACTTAACAGGGCAGAATAACAGAACACAATTATAAGAGAAAAATCTCCCTTTATTTCACTATATAATCCCCTGCTACACTACTGCACTTATCCCAGTGTTTCACTAGTGCTTGGACTCCATCTAAGGTAGAAAGATTTCTCAGTATGCACGAACCATGATCGGACTGGACTGCCTGTTTAATGTCTAAACCTATGGCCTCCCAGGAACTCCTTTAATGGCCCAAACATGTAGAAATGCCTTGAGCGAGGTCAGGACTGTACAATGGATGTGGCAAAAACTGCCAGCTGAGTTCCTGTAATGTGCAAGTGGTGTTGGTGAATGGTTGTTTGTACAGTTCCCCCAGACAGATGCAATTGTTCTGCAAGTTTCTGACATTTTTTTTTTTAAGGATCAGGCATTCTACTGGCTGAATGCTCACAGGAACAACTGCAGTGGACTCTGAGCCACCCTGGCCCGGGATCGTCATTCACAAACGTACGGCCTTCTATAAAATGTTTGCACCGTTCAAATATTTTAATGTGGCTTTAAGTCTCAGCTACTTGAAGTCTTCTGTAAATTTTACATATTCATCCATGAGAAATTTCATTAGTTTGGACACTCTACTGTACAGTCCTATTGTAAGACATGTATGTTTGGTCAAACGAAACAATAAATGTAAGAAGTTTTTACTTGTTTTAATTCTGGTCTTTCCCCTGACTCTATATTCAAAACCACAGTTTTTTGTTACTATGAACTATCTCCTATAGCCGAAAGTGAGAAGAGAAAAGTGATGAAAGCCAACAACAAATAAGGATGTGTCATTTCTATGCTGGGAATGCATCCACCAAGGTGTGACCTAAAACCTAGAAACCTGAGGTAATGGTACGTTGGCACGATGGAAATGACATGTTGGCATTTGTAAGTCATAGGCATCCATCCAGTGACGTGTGTCCAGGGCCTATGTGCATTTCTAACACTGAGTCATAGAGCTATGGGAGGTATTAGGTTTGTTGAGCATGTCGTTAGTATACTGCAGTGATTGAAAATTAACATTGAAAATGTGTGATATTTATTTCATTTGGCATAGAAAATGAAATGTTCTATAATTATGACCAGTTCCAGGTGAGCTCAGCTTGGCTTAGGCTTTGAGAGTCTTATAGTCTTGTATTCTTGGCTCATTTGATTAAAGGTTTGTTTTTAATTGGTAGTAACCTAGTATCTAAGTTTTTGGTGGTACTAAGCTTAATTTTTGTAAGTAAGTAAGTTTTATTCAGAAAGCACTTCTGAAAAATAATAGTTCCCCAAAGTGATTTACAAACATGAAAAAAAAAAAGAAACTTCCAAATTAAAGATGGGATACAATCAATAAAAGAAAATAAACAATAAAGATGAACAAATGAAAAAAAATTATGCATTACTTAATTGAGATAAATTAAAACCCCTTACCTAATACTGTGTAGGTTTCCTTTGTGTGACCAAAACAGCCCTGACCCATGGAACCCATGGGAACCTTGAATTCCACTAGACCTCTGAAGGTATAATGTGGTATCTGGCAGATCCTTTAAGACCTGTATGTTGTGAGCGGGGCCTCCATTGATCTGCCCTTTTTTTTGTCCAGGACATCCCATGGATGTTCCATCAGATTGAAATCTAGGGAATCTGGAGACCAAGACCAACACTTCAATCTCATGTTCCTTAAACCATTCCTGAACATTTTTAGAGTGTAGCAGGATTCTTCATCTTGCTGAAAGGGGCCACTGCCATTAGGGTATAATACTTCCATGAAGGAGTGTACTTACTGTAGTCTACGACAATGCTTAGGTAGGTCATATACTGTACAGTATGTCAAGGTAACATCCACATGAATGCAAAGACCAAAGGTTTTCCTGCAGAACATTGCTCAGGACATCACACTGTCTCCAAGAGCTTGTCTTCTTTACATAGTCTAGTCTCACACACACCAGGTCATCCACAGGCTATAAAAGAAAATGTGATCAGATCATATCAAACCAGGTGGCCTTCTTCCACTGCTCCATAGTCCAATTGTTGGTGTTCTTGTTAGTGTTCAGGGGACAGCATGGGCAGTCCGACAGGTCTGCAGCCCCATACACAGCCAGCTGAGAAGGATTGTGCGTTCTGACATCTTTTTATCACATCAATAACTCTTTCAGCAATCAGTACCTCTTCTTTGGAATCTAAAAAGAAGGGATAGTGTTCGCTCTTCATGCACATCATTGAGCCTCGGTTGTCCATGACCCTGTTGCCAAGTTACTGTTTGCCTTTCCCTGGACCACCTTTGGTAGGTACTGACCTCTGCATACACTCTGTTATTTTAAGACATAAAGGTCAGCTGTTCTGGAATAGTTCTTGCAAGAACAGTATCGTGTCAAGTGCATTTGCAAAACCCATCAAGCCCCATGATGAAACTGGCTCTCATGAAGACCATTCCAGGAAAGTAAGACCAAAACCTACCTCTGCTGCAGAGGGGACGTTCATTTAGAGTCACCAGGCTCAACATTAACAGCACCTCAGATTAGAGCCGTTATGAAAGCTTTACAGAGCATAGGTAGCAGATACATCTTAATATCAACTGTTCAGTGGAGATTATTGCATATTTTGGACGCCTTCAGCATTGTTTTGCTGAATGCTGAAAGAAATAAAAATCAGGAAAAACCATGGAATTAGAAGGTGTTCAAACTTTTGACTGATAGTGTATAACCTCTCATCTCCGTTCATTTCTGTCTCCTCGAGCCGTTTCATTATAAAGCATAAAACTGTGATAATTATTGAATTCTCTGTTTCTTTAGTTATCTCTCTCTCTCTCGATATTCCCACCAGTTCTTGTTAAAAGTCATTACAATGCCGACCACCTCTTCTTTAATGTCATTAATTCTGCAATGAATATCTCTCCCCCCCTTTCTTTTTTTTTTTTTTTTAAACCTAAAACCACTACATGCCTCACTGATCCTTTAACATTGTACCTTTCATTGCAGATGAAGTCTGGCTCTCATTCAGGCTTAGCAGAAACATGGAGCAGTTACAGCTGACCCCTTGATTTGCGGCCACTGAAAACCAAGCGCACCAGAGTTCAGGTTTGATCACGTCTGCCGGGTTCATGCTCGTAAATTGTTCTGTATATTTAGGTATTCGACTACAATTCCCAGAAGCAGTTGTAGTTCAACTTCAACTAAATATCAAATTCTTATTCAAGCCACATTCAGGTTGAATCTCTCTCTCTGTTAATTTTGTCAGTGTGCTCAACTCGGTCCCATCTTTACATTATGAATCGTGTTACATTATAAAGCCCGCCAAGATTACACACAGTTCATTACGCATAAAAATGTCCGTAATCTATTTTACATATGTATTTTTTTTTCTGATCGTCTCTGAAGTTGATGCTTTTTGAATAGCAGGTAATAAGAACAGATGCAAATCTGCGTAATTTCGCAATTTCATTTCATTCATTTGAAACAAGTCAATTAGCTCGCAAATAAGGACCCCGCATTGTCCATCAGACAAGGACAATGATGTTTGATATGAAAACTGACAGGCCATGGCTGTATCAGAAAGGTCGTTGATTAAACCCGCAATTGCTTTGTGGTCAATTCACCTCGGCTAAATGAGGTCCCTATGGGTTATCTGGCTTAAGTTGCATTTCATTAATGCTGAAAACAATATCAAATCACTGGTCGTAGGGGGCAGGTCATTATCTAGGGGCTGAGATAACTTTTCTCACTCCAGAGACACACTGCATGATGTAAGTAATGAGCTCTTTCATAGAGACCATAGTAATCTCACGGGTGGCGAGAGGTGTGTGGAATTTTTGATGCATGTCTTTATATTTGATGCATGTCTTTATATGTGGGATCTGTTTTTTTTCTGCCCTGTAACAAACACATATGTATTATTTTATGTTCTTGGGGGTGGGATTGTTCTTGCGCCAAACAACAGCTGGCTCCAAAATATGGGGACATTTGGTGCTGTGATCAAAATCTATATAGTATATATATAGTATATAAATAAAACTGAATGACATTTACAGAAGGCTTCAAGCACAGTACGGTGATGAGACTCTTAAGTTGCAAACGTATTAAAGAAAGCTGTACGTCCGCGAATGACGATCTCAGCCGAGGTGAAATGCCTGATCTCTGAAAATCGAACTTGTCTATTTGGAGTTACTGCCACACCCCCATACAGTTTTGCTCTCACTCTGGCTATTTTCACATGTTTGGGTCATTACAGGAGTTCCTGGGAGGCCAGCGTTTCAGACATAAAGCATGTATTATGATAATGGCTCCAGCGTACTAAGAAAACTTTCTACCTTGATGGTGTCCAAGCACTAGTGAAACACTGAGATAAGTGCATTAGGGTAGCAGGGGATTATACAGTATAGAGAGAAAAGGGAGTTTTTATTTTTTATAACTGTTTTCTGTTATTCTGCACCATCAAAAGTCCCAGTTATTATGTGTGTGTGTGTGTACAGTATGTGTGTGGGTTTGACCTTTTGTATGATAGATTACAGTAAAAATACAGGAAATTAGAAGGGGGTTTTATTCGTTGCCCACGGGTCCAAGTGCGTTCTGATGGAATCACATGTGACTAGTCTTAGTGACACCGTTCTGTCTTGTCTCAAGCTTGTCATTATAATTGAATAAACATAAATGTCTCAAGGCAGAGACCCATACAAACACACTTTAGTCCCCTTAATCATCACATTCCGTGAATGCAAAGTTGGTGTGCTACTCCTACCCTGATAAGATGAGCTGATAAGATCACATACCGAAAACATGGGAATTCATTATTCTATTTTTAAATGATGACTTAAGTATGTTTCTTTCAAACTAGATTCAAGTCTTTAATTGTCAAGCAGATGGCTTTCTGTAAATATAATTTGAAGACTGAAAAATGCTCAAGCTACCAATAGTAGGAGTTTAAATTGCCTTGGAAAAAGGCAAGATTTTAGCTCTGCCTTTATCCTCTATTAAAATATCCTCTGCCAGAAGCCATCATGGTCTCACAGTGTGTTCTATAATACCACATAAAAACATTTGTTTAAGGTTCGCGTCTCTGCCAAAATCTCCACGAAGGAGCTCAAATCTTTTTTAAACTGGCTATTTCTCTCTTCCTCCCCAGATACCATGTGATTAGAAGAAACCCTAACAGATTGATTCAAAAACCCAAATCCAAACCAAAGACAAAATGTTTATTGTGCAAGGCTCTTTTGAGACTAAGGTTTACATGGCATAGCGTTGTCTATAAAAGTCATATGAACAAAGAGAGACTGCTGCTCCCACAGCGCACTGGACATTAGATCAGGAAATGGAGCAAGGTCAAAAAATTAAACGTGCAATTTTCCGCTTCTCATTTTGTTAATTCATTGCAGCTTGGACTACTCCGTGCCGAGACTGGTCGGAAGGACGGAAGGGCTTTTGGCCTTGACAAGTGGTCTCTTAGCAATAGCACAAATTAGCTGGGTTCAACACTGCATCCTTTTGGATTTACGTGCCTGCATTTGACTTGTGCATGTAAAAATATGGAAAGTTTAGAAGACACTGGGCCTCATGTGAGGCGTGATATACAGTACAAATAAATTCTCTCTTATTTTTGATCGTAATAGCAATTTTTCCTTTCCATTAATTTCTGGAAGTCACCAATGTTTTCTTATTTTTGCTCTTTTTTTAAATATGGGAAAAATTTTAGCAGCGGTCGAGAGCACTCTTACCAAGATAAGAAAAAACCTCAAAAAACCTCAAAAAAACCTCAAAGTCCACAAATTGCTTGTCTGATGCATAAAAACATAATT
This sequence comes from Clariallabes teugelsi, assembly GCA_030014215.1. Lineage (NCBI taxonomy): Eukaryota > Metazoa > Chordata > Actinopteri > Siluriformes > Clariidae > Clariallabes > Clariallabes teugelsi. The sequence continues at coordinate 5,583,373 of JAQMYG010000035.1, forward strand.
TTAAAATTGAGAAACATAAAAAAATGCATCATATAAATAAATTATATATTTTAGAGAAATTATAATAATTGAATCATTTAATATTTCAGACTAATGAGGTAATATTGGTTGATTGATCCAATTAAGACTATAAAAACACTATGGGAGTTCTGCACATGTTCTGCTTCTGAATGGTTTACAGATTACTGTTAGATGCTTTGGACATCCAGGGCTTATACAGAGTGTGTGTTTTTAAAGGCTGATGGATCGTTCATAGCATCACAGCTTTTATTCATAAACATTTTTTTTTTATTTACATTTTTTCATCACCACTGTTGCATTTGTGATGTTGAGTACTTAGTTGAGTACAATGTACAATTTCACTACTGCTGTTGTTCTTCTTTTTCTTACTACAGTACCTTACTTCAGGGACATCTCTCCAATTCTAGCACCTGATTTGAACATGGCACAAAATGCACAGTATCTGCCATTATACAGTATGGTGTTTGGGTTTGTTATCTGTGCTAAGTACATTCTAATCCTATGTGCCTTCATCACTCAGCTCACCTGGGTAAGGACAGATTGGGTGGAATTTGGTGCATCTGGTGCTGTCTTCTCTTGTTGTTTCTCTCACCAAGAAAAAAAAAAGAAGTAAATTTTATAGTAAGTTTTATAGCTGCTCTGGCCCAATCATCTAGCCATTACAATTTGGCCCATGTCACAGTAGCTACATTTTCAATCTCTAGCTACAATGGCGGCTGGAAGTGAGTGGGATATAATAGGCAGCAAGCAAACATTTTTTTTTTCTTGAAGTTGATGTGTTGGAAGCAAAAAAAGGGGCAAGAATAAGAATTTAATTGACTTTGAGAAGAGCCAAATTGTGATGGTTAGAGGACTGGGTCAGAGCAACTCCAAAACTGCAGCGCTTGTGGAGCAACTCCAAAACTGCGGTGGTCAGGACATACCAAAAGTAGTTCAAGGAAAGACAATCGATGAACCGGCAACAGAATCATGGGCTCCATGACCTCACTGGGCTCAAAAGTTAATGTTGGTTATGCTAGAAAGATTTCAGGACCCGCAGTGCATCGCTCTTTTGGTTACAGAAGGAGGAACCTGCTCAATATTAGGCGGGTGGTCATAATGGATGGATGGATGGATGGTTTGGTGGGTGGGTGGGTGGGAGAATGGATGGGTACTTTATTAATCCCAAAGGAAAATTGTATATAGATAGGTAGGTATAATATGATATGATGACAGTATGATTTTAGCACATTAATGGATTCTAAAACTGCTTTTATAACTATTCCAGACATACAATGCCAATTTTATATAGGCTGTCAATCATTATGCACAGATTATACATTATAGATCAAGATCTGTTATACAGTTTAGAAAATCAGTGTTCTATTCATCTTGGCAAAAGTTCAGTAATAAGACAATAAATTTACATGACCAAATAATTATTTATTGAATTATATTCATATATTCAAAACACACATATACACAGGTGTGTGTGTGTGTGTGTGTGTGTGTGTGTGTGTGTGTGTGTGTGTGTGTTAAAATGGTAGTTTTGTTTTTTAATCTATTGCAGGAAAAGTCTTTAATTTTTCCTCACAATGAACTCCATTCAAGAGCCTGGTGATAGTAAACTATATCTAATATCTTTAAACACACTTTGCTCTTTTGTACAACTCAATCTAATAAAGTTTATAAAGGACCCTTATCAGCAGTTATCAAGATTTCCACTCGGCAAAGACCCCCCTATCTTTACTAACTCATTGCAGATGGCTCACATGTTTGCCATTACACCGTGTGCCTCAGACACACTCTCTTGAAAACAAGTGGCTATGAGCTGGTCTTCATCACTACTTGCTACTGTTGGCCTAAAGCTGGCGAAAATATAGAAATGTTCTTCCAGTGCGGAAGGTCTTACCAATATCTGATTGGAAATCATGGAAGGAGCTGAGATGAAGCATAGATGATTATTGTGTATATATACTATATGGATGAAATATATTTGGACAACCCTGTTAATTATTGAATTCAGGTGTTTCAGTCAGGCCCCTTATTCCCAGTAAAGGGCAACTATAATGTTTCAGCATAGCACAATACTATGCTTCTAATTTTGTGGCAAACGTTTAGGAAAGACCCCTTTCTATTCTAACATGACTGTGCCCCAGTGCACAAAGCAAGGACTACAGTATAAAGACATGGTTAGATGAGTTTGGTGTGAAAGAACTTTATTGGCCCTCACAGAGCTCTGACCCCATATTGAGCATCTTTTGGATGAACTTCCACTCCTTCCAAGATGAGTGGAAGCTGTTATAGCTCCAAAAAGAAGGACCAACTTCATATTTTGACATACAGTATTGTGAAAGTCTGTGCATACTTTTTTGAGCATAACATTCTTTAATTATGTTTGGATATTTTCAATGTGACTAAGAGGCTCCCACTATGCCACTCGTCTACTTGCTGGCCATGGTGCAATAGAAGTTATACTGTTTTTCACAAAAGTAGAATAAGAATTTTATATATTTTTAACGTAAGCTACGTACAATTCGTGGACAATTCTGGATTTTCTTCCACAGTCCAAAGACATCCATATTAGGCTAACTGGTGGTCTCAAGATGCAAATCCTGTTTGAATGTTGACTGGAGGTCCTACCAAGATCATAAAAATGGGAATAAATACAATGGTAACCATCGGCCTCCACTGTCCCTACTTGGACTACAGAGGTTCCATAGACAGATGGATGGATCAAGCAAACCCTGAACTGTAGTGATATTTATATATTAAACATGTGATTATCTGTTGCATACTGAACCTGGAATTTAGGTGACCTTCCTCTAATTTCAGAGAAGGAATTCCATGCTTTAGGGGTGGATATATTTCTAAAGAGAGAGATGCCACACAGTGCCGTTCAATTCCACTGCCAACACTGTAACAACCATCTCACTTTTCATAGACATCATGTAAATACAGCACTAAATAACAGATTAACACCAGAACCACTAAAGACATCAAAAATACTTCAGTATAAACATATTTAAATGTGTTTCATGGTGTTTCAGCTGAAATGACAGGGGCTGTTGCGAAGTTGCACCAATAAAACCAAGCGACATGCAACTATCGAAACTTTCCAGTTGCTTACAGAGCGGAGACGAGACAAGCCTTTTGGCATGGTCCCACTCTTCTGGCGGCGTCTTAGCACACAAATATCTGAGCGATCCTTTGCCAGCGCTTAAACACAATCCTCAAGCGTTCCTCAAGGTTTGGCACCAACTTCATACTAGGGACCAGAACTAAAAAGCCCCAAACTCTCTGAAGCATTTTGAAGGGCAACAGTTCTGATGTACAAAAACCCAAATCTACTCCACTGCTCAAATGATAAGGCTATTAAAGGCGGCTTGGAGCTACTATTTCTGTCGCTGAACCCAGTGTGGTTTGCATTGTGGAAAAAGAAGCAATCTTTCTGTTATTGTGAGGACAGAAGACAGATTTCTCGGGTCTTGTGGTAATGGCTGCCAGACTTTGGGTGATAATACTCCAGCGCAGCTCAGCGTCACATTTCATGGCATTCAAATGTATAGTCTATAGCCTATAGTCTTGTGTGTAGTGTAGAGCCGTTTGTGTACATTGTTTTGAAATATATTGATCTTTAATTATTTTAGCTCAACCCATGTAGCCTTTCAGACTCGTACAAATAAAATAAGCTCTATGTCATGAGCTCTGAAATTACAGAATGTTGTTAAATATACAATCGTAAATCGTTGCTCTCACGGGATGGGAATTGCCCTTATGTTCTACGGGCTTGTTTGTACCAGAGTTGTTGTTTTGTGCAAAAATGAGAATCCCCTCTTCAAGAACAGGCAGCTGATTCACTGGGGTCTTGCACATGTGATTTGTCGCTCTTGTCTCCTGCGCATATCCCGAGGGCCTGTAAATGGAAATCTTTCAAAGGGTTCAATAAGTGATGGACAAAAAGTGCCACAAGCAGATGCGCCACGTGCTCTTACTTTAATGAGAGTGAAACGTCACTCTCGCAGCTCACTTTGTTATGGTGGAAGTGGAAAATGTTGACATCTGAAATTAGCAGCATGAGTCATGTTAGTTTAATGTAGGACATGTGTTTGTGTAGATTTTACCATTTGTTTTCTAAGGACGCCGGTCATGACTTTTAAAGCTACAGTATGTACAGTATGTAGTTGTTTAATTGCAGGTCAACTCAAGGTGAGTTATTTCTAAAGTTTGGAGGTTGTTAAACAGTCAAAGTGCCAATTATATGTACCAAGAACCAAATATATGACTGCATTAGTGTGTCCTAAATTAGATTTTTACAAATATAAATCTACATATATTTAAAATGTATATTATGACCACCACAAAAAAAAAAAGATTTCTGACTTTTTTTATTCCTCAAAGTTTTGACTTTTTTCCCCCTCAAAGTTTTGACTTTAAACTCAGACAGAAACTTTTAAATTCAGAAATTTAAGAAAAAAGTCATACAGTGGGGCAAAAAAGTATTTAGTCAGCCACCAATTGTGCAAGTTCTCCCACTTAAAATGATGAGAGAGGCTGTAATTTTCATCATAGGTATACCTGTACATAAAAAAAATAAAATAAAAACAAATCTAGAAAATCACATTGTAGGATTTTTAAAGAATTTATTTGCAAATTATGGTGGAAAATACACTACTCACAATAAGTTACTTACATAAATGCTTTTCCTATTTGCTCTGAATTTGAATGAAATAAGTAAAAGTTCCCTTTGATATTACTAATAATGTATGAGAAGA
>JAQMYG010000035.1:5588247-5599348 GCA_030014215.1 Clariallabes teugelsi
ACAACCTCAGTCACACTCCAAACTCCACTATGGCCAAGACCAAAGAGCTGTCAAAGGACACCAGAAACAAAATTGTATTGGATTTTTGGACAAAATTGTATTTGATTGGACAAAAAGTGATTTTTTAAAATTTTGTTTCTCATAGTTGAGGTATACCTATGATGAAAATTACAGGCCTCTCTCTCAACTTTTTAAGTGGGAGAACTTGCACAATTGGTGGCTGACTAAATTCTTTTTTGCCCCACTGTAAATTTGAGATTCAATTTAGAAATCTGAGGAAAAAAAGTCAGAAATCCAAGAAAAACATAGAAATTCTGAGGGCAAAAAGTCATAATTCTGAAGAAGAAGAAAAAAGAATTTTGAGAAAAGCATATTAATTCTGTGAGAGAATTTTGGGAAAAGGTCAAGATAATAAAAAAAGTAAAAAAATAATGAAAAATATAAAAATTCTAAGAAAAAAGTTTGAATTCTGATATGAAAATCATAATTATAAGAAAAAAGTTAGAATAAAAAAACATCAAAATTCTGAGGAAAAAAATAATAATTCTGAAAAACAAAGTCACGATTCTGAGAAAAACATAAAAAATTCTGAGGAAAGAGTCAAAATTATACGAGACAGTAAAAAAAAAAAATTCTGAGGAAAATTATGTAAAAAGAAAAAAGTAAAAATTCTAAGAAAAAAGTCATAATTCTGAAGGTAACCATCAAAACTTGAAGGGAAACAGTCAGAATTTTGAAAAAAAAGAAGTCATAATTATGAGAAAAGTTTTGAAATTCGGAGAAAGAAGTAAGAACTCGATTACAATTTTATGGTGTCCCTAATCATATGTAGTCTATATGTAGACCCGGTATACTGTAACTTGATAACTAAATAATGGCTGTTTTATAGACAATACAACAATCTCATCATCAATTTGAAATAAACTTAATATTACATAAAGCTTCTCAATATCAATGATTATGAAGTTTTAATGTTCCTTTTAGACTTTGACCCTCTTATAAGTCCCTATGGATCTGCCATTACTATAAAACTTTGAAACATGAATATAACCCTAAATTAAGGATTGAAGAATTCGACATTGATTGGATTTCATATCATAGTCATGACTCCTCCATAGGCCTTATTCTCCATACAGACTGTGTGCGTGTTTTGGACCTCATGTCATGTGTTGAGTCTGTAGATGGCAGTGATATGGGACATTGTATGAGATGCTGTCATGAGGACACCATTCCTTGGCACCGTCTCCAGATGGCACGAGGTAGGATGTGGTGGAGCCGGCAATAAATAAATTTCCACATTTAAAAGCGACGGAACAGGAAAAGGAGTACCGATCAAAGACCCCCTGAGCTTTCTGAGCCAGGTACCAATTACACCCCAGTTCAAATATTTACCACGAAGCCATTCCTGCCTTTTTCCTTGGCTTTTATATCGTGGACGGTTTGAAGAAAATCCTGCTTTGATCATACTGATATTTCAACATTCGCTCTATTCCGACACATGTGTATGCATGCTTATAGGAGAAGCCCACACACACACGCACGCACACACACACACACACATTCACACACATGCTATCATGCTCATATGGCCACATGTGTAGTCAATTAGCAGCTATGTGTTTATGGGGAGTCCAGATGAGTTTCAGTCAGGGCCTGGTGCTTTCACAGCTTACAGCTTTGACCCTGTCGCAGCACGCCTGCAGAGTATCGACGGAAACGCTGTTTAAATGCTTCTTTGGGTTAAGAGAACTTATGCAAAGACACAAAAAAATCCTAGGTTTAGCTGAGTAAAGACTACCCCAATAAATCTTAACTGAATAAAGCAATTAACCTGGATTTGTTAGGTCGAAAGGTTAATATAGGTCAGATTTGGTCTCAAATTTCACTGCTGTTTGCTTGAACTTGACCTCAAAAAGCACCTACATTTGCTGAAGTCTATAAAAATTTAAACAGGTGTAAGGAGACAGAGTACAACAAAGATTTAACCAGAGACAAATCTATACAATACAGCAGCTCTAGCTTATCTCTCCTTAGTATTTTCTAGGTGGCACAGTGGTGTAGTGGTTAGCACTGTCCCCTTGCACCACCAGGATATGGGTTTGATTCCTGCCTCGGTTCTGTGCACATGGAGTTTGCATGTTCTCCCCGTGCTTGTACAGATTATAAAAATACAGATTAGAGTAACTGACATTCCCAAATTGCCCATAGTGTGTGAATGAGTGTGTGAGCGTATTTGTGTGCGCCCTGCGGTGGATCGACACCTGTCCAGATTGTATCCTGCCTCATGACCCGAGTATCCTGGTATAGGCTCCAGGTCCTTTGCGACCCTGTATACAGGATGAAGCAGTGTAGACGGTGAGTGAGTGAATATTTATAATGCTCATTAGGAATCTAAATCTACATCTGGATTTCTATAAACCCTGATAACCATTATTAAAAGTACTGTCGAAATTGAATTAAACTGCTTCAAGCAAAGAGAAAAGATGAGGTCTGACGCAAATGCTCTAAGCTCAGATAACCTTTGCATGGTCAAGCCTACACTTCCAACATTTGTAAAAATGAGCAGAAATCAAATGGTAGGAAAGTATAATCTTTAGGGTTTGTACTGCTGCTGTAATCATAAAAACCGTCCTGTTCTGTAAGTCTTTTCCACCAGTGAGTCTGGGTTGCTCATTAGGGATCTAAATCTCCATCCAGATTTCTGTAAAGCTGTATTTGTAAATGTCTGTTGACGAACATGCTCTACAAATGACACTGAACTAAAATAAAATCCCGGTAATAAAACAGGAATTAAATATTTAATTCCAGTCAAAGCTTTAGTATAATAAATGTTTCTGTAGTCATGTGCCATGACCTCTTCTTGAGGGAGATGGATTTATGCCTATAGCTGGATGGTGGAGAAGACCACTTGCTGTCGGATTAAAGGACAATACGTTAATCTGAACAGTCAAGTTACAGTACGTTTACGTTCAGCATTTGGAAAACACCCTTATCAGGAGCGAATTTTTTTTTAATTCATCTCATTATACATCTGAGCACTGGATGGTTAAGAGCCTTGCTCAAGAGCCCAACAGTAGCATCTTGGTGGTCGTGGGGTTTGAAACTGGGACCTTCCAAGCTGTAGTCCAAAGCCTTAACCACTGAGTTACCCCAGACCCTTTAAATCGTAACTTTCTCGAGTTACCAGATTAGGGTCAAAACTTTCTCTCTTGCAATTTAACTGTTCAACATTTTACATCATGCACATCTGTCCTGCGCATGTTGCTCCTCCAAAGAATTACTATTTATTTATTTATTTACTTATTTTAATTAACCATTGTTCATTGCTTAGAAAATGTCTTCCAATCTGTTGCTATGAAGTGATGCACACAGGTGCATTGTATACAGATTTGGCACCAGATTGCGAGAACAAACGTCCTGTGTCTTTTGTCACCTCTGCTGCTCTTATCGTAGTCCGTGGGAAGTCGCTAAGACAGAGATGAGCGTGACAGTTCTAGCTCTAATAGGAATCAGATGACCATGTTTACGAAAGTGTTTGCGTGTTCTTCATGTCTTTTCATGTACCCTTTGCTAATTTTAGTTTATAGCCTTTCCTTTTGCTCTTTCATGTTGTCGTGGCATGTGTGCAGTGAGCTTCCTCGACTCGGTGTTGGGGTGAAACCGTGCGCTGTATCAAAATCCAAAATCAAAATGTGCACCATTGTGTATTCTCTGTTCCCCAGAGACCTCATTTGGTGGCTGTTTTTTTGTTGTTGTTGTTGTTTTTTGTTTGTTTTTCCAACGTCCTTGTTGCACTGTCAGATATCATTGACTTGCCCTCGTCTTTTTTTGCGTCATTGCCTACCTTTGATCCAGTACATTCTGTCCTCGGAGGCAGACGTCAGTTTCAGCATGAATTGAGCTCGAGAGTCGTGTTTGTCCCATTAAAGAAGTGGTGATGGAGAAGAGTCTGATTTTGTGCTGGAGATTTCCCAAATGATGGAGATTAACCAGAACGTTTGCTCTTATCTTTATTAAAGACATGCGCATAACCCTTTTATAAACTTTAAGCATCGTGTGTGTGTGTGTGTGTGTGTGTGTGTGTGTGTGTGTGCACATGTGCTCACCAGTTATTCAAATCCATGTAATCATCATCGTGTCTCATCCTTAGTCGAGCCAACGACACCGGTGCCATTCGAGCTGTCCTTGTTTGGATCATGTTTTGCGCGGGGATTGAGGGAGGACGAGTAAATCCTGTGGTGCTTTATACCCATCGAAGGGGCCTGCTGTGGCTCGGTGCCATGGGCTCAGACATCGCAGGGTAAATATTTGCCTCTCTGGTAGACCCAATCAGCAGGGGTCAATACTGTGGTGACATTTTCCTCAGTATCTGCCTCTTGCTTGTTACATTTGACATTTTGGCACGGGCTTCACCTGGAAGAAGAGGTGAAGTGGTGGCATGGATAGTCAAAGCCTAGACATGCACACAACCACGTCTTTTTGTAATCTGAACCTTTTACAAGGCCTGTAAAGACTCTGAAAAAGAGCCAGCGCTTTTAACGTCCAAACGGATTTGACTTTCCTGATACGTTCAGTCCTTTGATGTGATAACTTGACGAATGCGTCTAAAAGCGTTAATTGTTAGCATCTTGTTCTCATGTTACCATCAACATCCTCATGCTATATGTCTTTGATTTTGTGTCTTATGATTTACTGGTGTAGCTCTGGCTCACACAAAGGGAATTGTTACCATATCGTCTCATCTAGTATCTCGAAGACTCATCTGCTGATTGTGCAGCCTTTCGCCCTGTAGATGGCACTATTTTCCGCCAATCTCCCACCGTCTCTTTGCCTTCGTCTTGTCATCTGTCTACAATGAGCCCATTGTTTTCATATCCGGTCTTACCCCTTCTGCCCAAGCCCCCCCACTCGCTTCTGTGACTTCTCATTCTTTCTTTCGACAGCCCTCCTCCTCTGTTTCTTTCTTTCCCATCTGATTATTTCTCGATACATCTCTCAGAATCTCTCCCGCTCTCTCCTTTTTTTTTTTTGTTTCTGTGCGCTATCCACCCAGGGAAAGGGCAGGCCTTGATTACGCCATCTGCGCGCAATAGTGGGTATTCAAAGAGGGAGGTGGACGGCCCTAGACGTAAATGCTGAAGAGGAGGTGGGAAGGCAGGACAGGAAAGACGCACTCACAAATGCATGCATGCATGCAGAGACACACACACACTCACACACTCCCATGCATGCACGCATAATTCCCAAGCCACCATTGTAGACTGGCAGGGGCCAAGAAAACTCTTCTCTGGAACACCTAATCCCTGGGTCGGGGCCAAACACCACAATCTTTATGCACAACTGACACCGACCACCAGAGACCCTCTTTTTTTTTTTTTTAAAGGCGTGTCCTGTTCTCTCTCAGCTCCACCGCAACCAGAGCACAAATCTTGAGAGCAAGGCACAGCGAACCAAAGAAAATAAATGATGTGGGTTGATACAGTTGTGGAACTGCCCATAGGTGCTCAGAAGCATTTTTGTTTGCCTTCAGGCTGTAAATCATAGTGTCCATTTTTATACTCTCTCTCTCACTCTACAGTATAACTGTGTGTGCATAATAATAAAAACAGCATGCATATACACTACAATGAAAAAAAGAAAGAAAAAAAACCCCACAGGTCTCTACAGTACCAGCTTTGAGCACGTTTTAAACTTCTAAACCTTTGGTAAATTGACTCTGACTCGATGGACAGTTTAGATCCTGAGGTTTGCCATGTAAATGGCAACTCTCCCACCTGCTAACTGGGGAAACACACACGAGAATTCACATTAAACAGCCGTGCTTCTTGAACGCATCACATTTTAAAACGTTTAGCATTTATTTTCCCATCTGGGTTCACTATATTATATTACAGGCAATTGCTCATCTGAGGCAGGCCAGAACATTCCCGTATCGTCGGACGCCAGCCAAATATACAGGCGAACCGGGAGAACGCAGCTCTGCATTAAAACAATCGTGTTTCACTACATTTATAACAATGCACACATCCATCCACACCATCAAATAAATGTAATTTGCTAAAAATAAATAAATCAGAACTCTTAGTATATCACACACAATGGCTAACGACGGCCTAACGCGAAATCAAGCACATGGGCTCGGCCTGTGTATATATTTGAGGTTTCCACTAGTGTCCGTGTGAGTAAGGGAGCGAGCAGAATGAGGAGTTGCAGTTCCCACAGTGTGTCAGTGTGTAAAAACTGCACACACGTGGGTTCAGGCCACTGGCTGGCGTCCGTCATGTAAACCTTCAACAGCAGGCATGTCCTGAGGAAGTGTTGTGCGTTTACAGAGGGGGATTAAATGCCATCTATGACATGAAAGTGTCGGATATGGGGAAGGAAAATATGTACATTTCACTGGGTTGTTGGTGGTATTATTATTATTATTATTATTATTATTTTGTTGTCATACCTTTGACAAACCGTACCTTACTCCATACAATAATGAAACCCAATATGGAGAGACAGGAGCAAATATATATTAAATAATATAAAAATATAAGCCATTAAAAATGTGAAATAATATGAACTCACAAATCGTCTATAATAAATGTCACAGGGGTCCTGGAGACTTAGGGCATGAAGCAGGGTACACCCTGGATGAGGTGCCAATCCTTTGCAGGGTATACACACACACAACAGTCAATTTGGGAACGCCCATTAACCTAATCTGCATGTCTTTGGACTGTGGGAGGAAACTGGAGTACCTGGAGGAAACCCTCCAAGCATGGGGAGAACATGCAAACTCCATGCACACAGACCGGATGTGGGAATCAAACCCGATCCCTGGAGGTGCAATGCCACTATACTTACCACTAAGCCACAGTGCTGCCACAATAATGTGCAGTCCAGTTAAAACAAAACTAGTGTTGTACCAGGGTACATACAATTTTTTTAAAGTCATTATATTAATGACTAATAATCATACTATAAAATATACACTCTCATGCAGCTGTCCAATCAGCTAATCATGTGGCAGCAATGCAATGCATAAAACCATGTAAATACAGGATATGATGATATCAAATATCAGAATCAGGAAAAGTGTGAACTTTGTGACTGTAACCGTGACATGTTGAAATAAACGTTGGACACAAGCTCAGTCTTTCTCTACATATCATCCGCCTAAGGTGACACACTCCTCAATGGATGAGATGGTGGAGACCGTCTTTGGAGATCAGGCCTTCTTTCATCGTCAAACGACAGCCAAAAAGTGGTTTCTTCAAGTGGTGGAAGAAGAAGTCAGGGTCATGGGACTAAGAGGGTTGAGGCAGAATTTCATACCCAATTAAGTTGCCCGCAGGTTTCATCGTTTCATGAGCTGAATGGGCTGGCACGTTGTCATGAAGATAGTGCACTTATATTTTTTTTTATCCATGTGCGCCATTATGGTTTTGACCCTCCAGCGCCATCTTGCAGAACTATACTGTACATCAGGTTTTTTTTAAACAAGAATAAATGTTCATGAATGTGCTCATTTACAGAGAGACATCATTTTTAGTTTTTTTTTTTTCATACGATAATACAATTTTTTTTACGACCGCCCCTCAGACAGCTTCCATATACTGGCTGATTGGATAACTTGGATAAATGAGCAGGTAGTCAGGTAGTTCCTTTAAGGTAGCTGGTACGTGTACAAATATTTTTTTAATTATGCATTACTATTATTATTTGCTTCTATCTTCAATCCACAGAAGCTGATCAGTGTTTTCAAGAGGACGTATTTTACCACGGGAACCACATGATACTAATATGAGGATTAAGGTACGAATTAACTGTGGAAAAGACAATGCATTGACACAAGAATATAAGTTAGCTGCAAGAAAATGCAATCAGTTCATGTAATGTGATATTCTTAACAAATGGCTCTTGTCCTGTTCCAGTAAAGTCGAATTCTCTTTCAAATTTCATGATCAAATCAGTCAGTTGTTTCACATGGAAAATGCTATTATGCTTGGGTTTTATAGAAACCAATGCTCAGTAAATAAGCCTAAACTCTGAAAGTGGAAAGCTATGATTTTAAGGAAGTGATTTTTGTGACTTCTATATTGAGTCAAGCTTTTAAGAACATGCCATTTTGGAACTCCCCCCCCCCCCCCTTCCCCCCCGTTCCCCTCTCCATCTGTCTCATCAGTGCATCCTGAATGCAAACTGCTTACAATAAGAGTGATGGCATGCTTGAACTGACAGGAACCTCCACCATTTGCCAGAAGAGGAAGCAGAGAACATAAATCTGTAACGCTATTATGAGCTCTGTGTCCAGCCATGGATCTCTTAAAGGGAAAGTAGTTCAACTAAACAAAGCCAATAAGCAACAATGTATAAAATTATTATTATTTTATTTTTTTTGTGAGTTGCAGAAAGAAAATTAGCTCGAAACTTAAAATGGATAATGGTACAGGAACTCTGATCCAGGTTTATTATGTATAATCTTAAGGGACATGATGCTGTAGCTGCTAAAGGAACTCTATTGAAATATGCAACATGTATGACGTGTGTGTGTGTGTGTGTGTGTGTGTGTGTGTGTGTGTGTGTGTGTGTGTGCGCATGTATGTGTGTCTAAGAAGCAAGGCATCATGGTGGCGCCAGGATGCCCTTTTCAACAGCAGTTCACATGAAATTAGGTTAAATCTGACAAATGCCGAATCAGAAGTTCATTGCCATGCTTAACTTGTCAGAGGTCGTGGTATTGACCTCTGTGAATATATAAGCAATTGTATTTGACATGTACTTAACATTTTTTCCTTAAACAGTACATTATTTAGGTTAAAAATGTTAGACTGCTAGTTATATGTTGTCTTTTAGCGTTAATTAAACTCCTACATGTGCATAGTGCATTCACTGAATATATCTATAGATATACATATTTGATGCTCCATGTTTTTATTTGACCTGAAACGTGTGGCCTAACCTGGAACTCTCTTTGTATTGCATTATTTTTTTTGTAGATAGCCCTACCACTGTACTCAAGGGAACAATAAAAACAGTGTGAGAGTTGGGGGGTGTTGGAGGGTTGGGGTGCTTTAGAGTGGAACCCCAAAGCTTTCTGTCAAGTACTGTGAGCCTATTAGGGAACTAGCTTTCCAACCAATAGTCACCTTATACTGTACGAGGGGATGTTCAGGTCAAACCGGGACTTTTGATTGTGCAGAATACCAGTTATGAGAGTAAAAACTACCCTTATTTCTCTATATAATCACCTGCTACACTAATGCACTGATCCCAGTATTTCACTAATGGCCCAAACATGTGGAAACAGTTTGGAGCAAGGACAGGACCATATGGTGGTGTGTGGCAGTAGGTCCCAGTCAAGTTCCTGCAACATGCAAGTGGTGCAGTGGGCAGTAAGAGGTCATGCATTGTCTTTCAAAAACAGAATGCTTTTGGTGATCAAACCAGGCAAAGAAAAGGGAAGCAGGCAGTGAAGCAAAAACAGTCTGATCATGGCTCTGGGAAAGTTTTTACCGAGAAGGCTTTCTACCATGATGGTATCCAAGTACTAGTGAAACTTTGGGATAGAAAATAAAAGTTGTTTTGACTCTTATAACTGTTTCATTTTATTGCGCACAATCAGAAGTCTTGGTTTGACTTGAACACCTCTTGTATTAATTTAGCAGAATTACTTGGTTTGAGCATTGGAGGATCAGTAGCAGATCCCTCACCTACCAATTAGGAGGCCTAGGTTCAGAACCCGGTCTGCGAAACAAATCCAATAATAATAATAATAATAATAATATATTGATATTCTATTCAGTCACATCCTTATGGTGGATCATGTTTAAAGCCAGTTGTTTGACAGCAGTGATAAATGCAGATTCATTAACTCTCATGTAACTTGATGAGACATCTGAGGAGAACCCTATGCAATGCTTCCAATCTACAGTAGTCCTCCACATGTGAATCGTACAGCTGTTTACTACTTGACTGATTAAAGCCTATCCTACAGCAATACCGTATCTTAGTGACGGAGTTAGCTGATGGTCAAGTCATAACAGACCAGAGGGTGAGTTCATTTGGTTCATGGTTCACTGGATTGTTTCTTCTCACACAGGCGCTACTGAAGGTCAAGGAAAATGCTTAACAACGGGCTGATGCTTGTAGTGCTCAGATCCTCAGATGCAGCCTGTTCATGTATTATTATTATTATTGTGTTAACTGCATTTGGATATAAAACTACAAATATATAAGATATAACCGCTGTAAAAGCTGATGTTCTGTTTCTCCATTGTTAATAGTAATTGTATTGGTTTCATGACCTGGACATGTACAATAACAATCACTAATTGGGGTCCTTTATCTCAAAAATGCAGTCTATTGAGTACATTTTCTCAATTCGCACAAACATACTGTATGCAGGGAGCTGTGGGGAGATACTGTATGTCAGATGCTGTTAAACTAGCAGGGCTGCCAAGTGCTGACAAGACGGTGAGGAATACCTCTGCCTCAAGGGAGACAATGTAGTTAGAGAGATTTCCTCTCATCGACCCCTCGGGACCGCTTATTTCCCCCTTCACATACTTCAAAGTTATAAGGAAGTTTAACTGAGGAAGATAAACTGATTTATAAAGTGCACATGCATGAGATTTTTATATTTGTGCCACAAACGTACAGCTACAGTAGTGTGAACAGTATATTTTGTCAGAACAGGTTTGTTGCTGAGTGCGAAATACACAGAGTACACAGCAGGTCTGAGTTTGAGTGATAATCTGAATAAGGGCATAATCTGAATAAAAATGCATTATTTGACCACCTCATTTGGAGCAACTCGGGTGATGAAAATACGTTTTTAATCAGAATGAGAAGGGTGGTGTAAACCTTTGATAATCCGTAATAGTACAGAGAAGCATCTAACCAATCATACAGTATGACTGTATACAAGACTGTATACAAGACTGAAATCTTGTAGGCAGAAATGACACAGAAGAAGGGATTTGTCAGAAAAGATGTGAAACCTAACCTAACCTCAGAGCTGAAAAAAACAACTTCTTCTTCTTCTTCTGTTACATTTTCATCAGACTGAACACTTCACAGTGGGCAGAACCACTTTGTGCATGTCAAA
>JAQMYG010000035.1:5599448-5617262 GCA_030014215.1 Clariallabes teugelsi
CTTCTTCTTCTTCTTCTGTTACATTTTCATCAGACTGAACACTTCACAGTGGGCAGAACCACTTTGTGCATGTCAAAAAAGTTATATTCTGATTAAATGCTTTATTCATGTAAGAGCTCATCATGCTGCGATGAAGACCATGTGGTTCCCGCTGCATCCTAAAAATATCAAAGAGAGAGATGGGAACGGGGTCAAAATGAATAAAATGTGCAATTATCAAGTTCATATTACTTCCTAGCCACATCCATGTTCTCAGTGCATCTATCATGTCACTAATTCACCATGTCCAGTACTGAGTTATTAGTAGGCAATATCAGGCATTTATCACTAGCCTACTACGTTAAATACAGCAGTACCTCTTTAATCAGTTCCGGAGGTTCTTAAGTTTAATTTCGTATTGCAAAACGCATTTTCCCATAAGAAATAATGTAAATGCTGATAATCCGTTCCAGCCACCCAAAAATATTACCAACATTACCAATTTTCAACACTATAATCATATTTTTGCATATAAAATCAATTAAAATATTTAGAAAAAAACATGCAAATGAAGTAAAATATGAAATCAACAGACATTAAACCTACCTTAACCCTAATTTAAGATTCCTCTTGGCACCGGCTGCTTTAAAAACCAAACTGAAAGCAGCTCACTTTTCTTCTTGCTACCGTCCTTGTTAACATTTGTGGGACCCATTAAACTATGTCTTCACTAAATCTTGCACAAAATGCAAAAACATAAAAATATGTAAACGCAAACATGTTTTGAACGGCTTCCGGGTGTATGAGCAACTTATCCGGCGTTCAGTTCGGCTCAGTTCATTTACTGTTCCCCGAAAATTTCTTGCAAAATTTCTGTTCTAAAGACAAAAATATGTGAGTTGGGTTCTTATGCCGAGGTACCACTGTACCATACACCTTGAAGTCATTGTGTGATGAATGGAATCCAGTATGTATACTAAATCTGGATGTGACATAGCCACACATATACTGTAACCTGCTTACTGAAGATAAGCGTCAGCTTCAATGTCTTGCAATTTCTCCCCAATCTCATGGTTTAAAATGTGTCTCCACTCAAGTGCCTCTGGGATTGGAAGAGGTGAAGAGGTCAGTCCCTATGCCTTACTTATTCTCCCTTATCAGCATTATTCTGTGTCATTCCCAGAGTTGGCCTTGGTTGGATGTTTCCTTTCTGTCACTCTGGTCAGCCATGGTCTCCTGATCTCCTTTCCTGTCTCGGTTGAAGCACCAGCTCTTTCACCTCTCTTAATCTCATCTTTTCTTTTTCTTCCTAGTGTCTGAGACTTAGGGCAGGGTACACCCTGGACAGGGTGCTAATCCATCGGAGGGCACACACACACACATACACACATACATACACACACTCTCACACGACAGGCAATTTGGGAACTCCAATTAACCAAATTTGCATCTTTGGACTGTGGAAGGAAACCATAGTACCTGGAGGGAACCCACCTCAAACCCGGACTCTGGAGGTGCAAGGCGACAGTGCTGACCTTCTCTTTTTTTTTTTTTGTTTGGGAGGTGGCACTGTGACCTGGTGTTTAACACCGTGGTCTATCGTCTTCCGGGGTTCTGGGTCTGAAGATCATCTCAAGTCTCCGTCTGTGGAGTTTGCATGTTCTCCCTGTGCTTGGTTGATTTCCTTTGTGTTTCCTCCCATAGTCCAAAAACATGCGGTGTAGGCATTTCTTGTCCATAATGTATGATTGGGTGTGTGAGTGTGTGTGCTTGTGTAATGGGTTGGCAACCTGTCTAGAATGAACACCGCTTTGTGCCTTAATTTCTCTGGGATAAGCTTCCGACCCCCGGGACCACACACAGTGCAACCGGTATAGACTTATGTGCGGTAATTTACGTATATATCGCCACACCGACTCCAAAATTATTATAATTTTAAAAAATATATTATTTCTTTATGTTTGAATTTGAGGTGGTAAAATGTTGAACTTTCTCTAAATCCCTGCATGTGGTGAGCCTAGACAGGCAGCAAAATACTGACATAATAAAATAAAATAAATAATATTAAATCAGGATGTTTATCCAGTATGTGATCAAATTGAACTGGCACCTGGGTGTTGTTGAAGTAATATCGTAATCCCTGGTGATTCCCATCCCTACAGATGACGGATGGATGGAAAAAGATTTCGTGCATCTTCCATGATCTGTGCCTAAGTTGTTAATATAGAATTCATAACACATCAGTATGAACACTTTGATATAAACCTAGCAGGCAGCTCTGAGGTATATTTTCAACAGTTAGGCTTTCACCCAACATTTGCAATATGTTGCATTATAGTGATCGTCTGGCATCATCATGACCAAGTCTGTTTCTAATGTAAAAGATAAAAATAAAAACTGAAGAGTAACTTACAGTACATCTGGTGTCAATTCTGTCCACATGATTGTTCTCTAGAGTAAATTTCCATACAGTATCTTGATGGTCTTTTCATCAAAGGCTATCGGCCACGTGTGATCTTCTGAGAATATTGACATCAATAAAGGTGCCAGTTAAACCTCAGATAGAGTTGCTTGCAGTGAAAATGAAGCTCCTGTCTGGTGCGGTCACGAGCCTACAAGGCCTCCGTCATGTCATGCATGTTTAGGTGATGGCCTGTTCTCGATTGCACAAGCTCAAGCTGTACAAACACAAATCCAAAAAAAAAAACAATGTTTGTTTCCTAATTTCCACATGCCCTTTGCTTTTTAGCCGCTAATCAGGCAAGTCCCAGTAAGGTCGATCTTTTTGATAATGGGGGGTTATTAACACAAAAGCAGGCCTGGTGCCTCGTAGTTCCTACAGGACTGATGAATGTATACAGTACATGTCTAATGGTGGAATAAAGTGTTGCGCGCTTGCTCATCTGTTTTTCATCAGGCCATGATGAGCTACCTTTTAGGGTCTGAGATTGCATGCAGCAATTTGGAGTAATAAGGCAGTTACTTTGCGGTGGGCGTCTGTGCGAGCAGTGACTTTTCTTTGAGGGAACCACAAAGTTTACCTCAGTAGGGAGCGGCGCGTTGAGTAATCATCCACTTTGAATGAAGGCAGTCGAATTTTCCACTGTAAGAGGCAGGAGAAGTCAAGGATGTATTTTTTATTTTCAGTCGGATAGTGCGTAGAAAGATTTCTGTTGTACAGTACGAAGACGTCTTCCAAGTTAGTCTGCGTTTCTCCGAAGTTCCTTTTCGTAACAAATAAATGCGGTGCAACCTGCCTGTGTTCTCTGAGTGTGCACTACTTTTTATTTCCCTCTTTGACCTATGCCTTTGCACAACATCCTTTACCAGACGTTCGAAAATAATCCAACCTCTGATTGGAGTCACCTCTTCCCTTTTAATTTCCTCATGAAACTATGAGAGAGGGAACTTAGGTCAAGCCAAGAATTGCCTGTCGCAACGGCGTCAACAGTGTGATTTACCTGGCACTGTCCAAACTAGGACCTTGGGGTGGTGAATCATGCTGATAAAGCATTTGGGGGTTCACTTTTTTTTTTTTTGCTTAACCTTAACTGGAATGCTGTCTATTAGGTTTCACAACACCGAAACACACGAAATGGCAGTTTCACCTCTGTCTATTTCTCCTTTTACCTCATTTGAGGACAGGGGTGAAGAAAGTACACTGATTGCAAAAGAGAATTACAGAGTTTTTAAGGGGCCAAATGCAAGGAGAGATATGTAGACCTAATGTTTGAGAAATAGTTATGGCAACTGTACAGTAGAGAGAGAAAAAAAAAAAAAAAAAGAAGCAGAACACTTTGTAGACTTTTGCCAGCGTTGTCATGCGGTGACTTAAATTTTTCCATTTAAAGGTCGCACTAGTTACCGCAAACAAGAAGAAAATGGACTTACGTTCATTTATGCCTACCTACACCCAGTATTATCCCTCAATCTTTAGCACTAAAACCATTCTTGTAGTAGAGAACTTCTTTTTACAAGTCAAAATGGAAATCTGGGCCACCACACACAGTATAAATGCTGTTTTATCTCAGAATGTGTGTAATCAAATTTTAAATGGAATTTTGCATGAGTGCAGAGTCCGGCTCTTTGACATCTGCACTCTTTGAGGCGTTTGCTGTATTTTTTATTTATTTATATATATTTTTTTTTTTTACCTCCATTTCTCATAACTCTCGATGCGAATCGGAAGTGACAGACAAGCCAGACGTAATCACGGAGGAAGGATGCGGGAAGTGAAAGGAGACGAGGGTTTGATTGGCAAGCTACAGACATTGTAATGTCACAATATGCCAAACGATAATAATCAGGCTTTTATTATTGCTATTTTATTTTTATCGAAACAGGTTTTTGGCAGCGTGACATGACGGATGAATACAGGACATAAAAATTCCCCATGTCTCCTAATGTCTCAGATGATTTTCTTAAGAGAATTCTTCTTGGAAGTGTCTCTCGCACAGCCGTAGCAGGTGGAGGTCTTGTTAGAGGCACGCTGCCATGCTGACCCACAGTAGGGATTAGGACTGCACCTGCTTTGCAGGAAATGGATGGGATGGGAGATGGGAGGGGGGGGGGGGGGGTTTGGGAAAGGATTTGAAATGGGGAATGAAAGGGGGGGTGAGGGGGGGGGCGCAAGCACCTGTGGACGTGGGTGGCTCCGGAAGCAGAGTGAGACCCTTAGGATTAGGCCCCATCTGCTCCTGGTTATACTCCAGCCTTTTCTGGAGCTACTAACTTCACTGTTGGCTCCGTGTTTCTCAGCGAGCACAAAATGGGATTTCCATGACAGCCTCTTCATGTACACACTAGCTCACATTTTCAGCAGCACTAAATGATATTTATTGAGAGCCAAGTGAATAGTAAAGATGAAGAATAGTACACGCTTTACAGGGTTTGGTTTGCTAATGTGGCAACAGGAGGAGAGCTTGGATTGCCACGAACATCCATTACAAAGCGAATAATGTTACCACTCCCGTGATACACCCGAATTTGTTATTAAAGCATTTTCTCATTCTAACAATAAGAACATCTCAGGACTGGAGTCTTTCCCATAAAACAGAGGAACCTAAGAGCAGAATGCGAATATGCTGCACTTTAGCCAACCTTGGCGTGTTCTCCAAGTAAAGTATCTCAAGTTGGACGGCATCGTTTGGCAGCCCAGGCGTGCAGTAACTTCTCAGCTGGATCTGATTCATAGGCCCTCGCTGAGTCATTTATTTTTTTTAATTTTTTTTAAGCATTGTGTATGTTTTCCAAGGCTTCCCTCACTGTGGTTAGTTTAGCACTAAAGCAATGCTGATCCAACTAAGCAAAACCCTTCTCCATGGATACACATCAGCAGCCATAACAACTGAGTTGTGTTCTGCCTATGTTTCTGGTTCATCTAAAGCTTCAACCTTTATCTCATGCCAGTCCATCTTGACTAACTTACAAGGTCTAATTAAGGATGTTGTCTCACTTTCACTCTCACTCACAAATTCCCACAGCTCAACATAAACCAGAAAACAACACAGTGGGGGGTGGGGGGATTAATACCAAGAAGCTGAAGATAATACCTTCTAACTGTTTACACGCTGTCTGGTATGGTTATTTTCAATGTCATATGTCACATCATCTCTTCTTCTTATTCAACTTTTATTCTTAGGGACGCAAGCAAATACAAATATGTTAATCAACTTGAACATATTGCTTACAAGAACGTTTCGCACAGCATGCAGGCAAAACAAAAGCTGTGCATCCACTTTGGGAAGTGGGACGTTTTAACTTTTATGTAGACATAGGAGGAATGAAAAAACAGTCCTCTAGAAGACCCCAATTATGAACTTGAGTGATGCTGAGGTTAAAGAACTGCCAGACCAAATTGACAGCATTGGCATGTCTCACTCTCTCAAAACTAGTGTCTTCCAGTAGTTGAACAGTTGGCTTTGTGGAAATTGGAATTAGTGTAAATATAAAGTATTCTCTTCACCTATGTTAGTATTGGTAAGAATTTAAAACAACAAGGATGAGTCAAAAATTTATCTGCGCTCCTGCTGTAGAATAAATTTTATTAAATGCTTTTCAATACACTTTGTCCATCTTTCAACAAGCTTTTGTTCTCCCTCGTTAAAAAAACGTTTCACGCTGAGCTGCGAGCCACGAATGTACCGCTGTCTTCACTCCTTCATCAGAAGTCAATCTTCGTCCTCGTAAGGCTGCTTTCAGGGCACCAAACAGGTGAAAGTCTGATCGAGCGAGATCGAGATTATAGGGAGGATGCTTTAACACCTCGAAACAAAGTTTTTGCAGAGCGTCCACAGTATTGTACAGTTGTGCATTGTCATGTGAGATCATGATGCCCTTGGATAGCAGTCCTCTTGTGTTTAATCCGAAAGTTCTGAAGTAAGCATCTCACTGTAACAGGCACTGTTGATTGTTGAACCTTTCATTGATTGTTGAATGTTTGTTCATATAGAATAAAATAATTATGTAAAAATCATGCAATTGATTCCTTATGCAGAGTATTTCCAAGGCCTGTGCTTTACAGGGCGAAATATCCAAATATTTGTAACTTTTACTAAAAAAGAAAGATCAACAAATGAAATGTTTTGTGACTAGGGAATAGTGTAATGTTTCTCAAACCATTCCTGAAAGAGGCCGCTGCCATTAGGGAATACGCTGCTATGATGGTTTGTACTTAGTCCGCAACAATATTTAGGTTGGTGGTAAAAACATCATCCACATGAAGAGGATGGTCAATCCAGCATCCACATGAATGCCATGACACAAGCTTTCCCAGCAGAACATTGGCACAGAGCATCACACCTTCATGCCTTTGGTGGGAAAGGATTCGACACGTTATTCGTCAGACAAGGCCACTTGTCTATTGTATGATCTTCCTGTGGTGGGCAAAGTCAGCATGGGCACATAGCTGCATGCATAACAAGCTGTGATGTACAGTAGTGTGTATTCTGACACTTTTCTATCAGAGAAAAGTATTAAATTTGTAAGCAATTTGCACCGCAGTAACCCTTCTTCGGTAGGGTCAAACCAGACAGGCCAACCTTCACTCTCCATGTGCAGCAACAACTCTTGGCTGCCATGACCGTGTCACCGGGTCACCAGTAGGTCCTAACCACTGCATAATTGGAACACCCCGCAAGACCTGCTCTTTTTGAAAATGCTCTGACCCAGACGTCTAGCCATCAAAATATGCCCCTTGTTAAAGTCACTTAGACTTAATATACTTTAATAGTATGGCTAATTGATGTATATACAATCTCACGGACGACATTTCTCTTCTGAATGTCTTAAAAGCATGTGTCAGTCTATTGTATTTTACTTTATTTTACATGTTCACTGTACTTCCTGTCCTCAATATTAAGAATTCAGGTTTGTCTGCTCTATTGTGAAGAACGAATAAAGGTATTTGTTTTTTTGAGGTTCCCTCAATTGTGCCAGAGACTCAGTAGGCACCACCTCTCACTTTCAAACCGTTTCACTTGCCGTTAGGCCTTTTAAGTATCAAACATATTCCCTCCAGGATGCATAAATCATTTAATCCCGATACTGCCACCTCTCCTGTAAGAACATCATGCTTAAGGTGCTGGTATTCCTTTTAATTAATTTTTAATGTACTATCCTATATATATTCAAGTACAGCCATCAATATTTCCTTCTTTAAATACTTAATATACGGGCCTGCTTCACTTCTTTTAACTTTTACACATGAGAAGTGCGAAAGTCGGAAGCTCTGATGTCTAAGTCTGCGAAACGCTTTAATGAATATTGAGAATAATGAAATGTAAATTATGTCTGGAGCAGACGTCACGTCTTCACCTGCTCAAGACATAAATACGCTAGCAATGTATTAATGATGAGCTACTGGTAGGGTTTCTCCTTTTAGTACATGGCAAACTGCAGCACTTCCATGTGTGGAGTGTTACTGTACTGTACGTGCTGCAAAAATGATTTTGAATAAAATCAACCATAAAGGAAACCTTGGCTTGATGAAGGCTACTAATTGGCAGGTTGTTAATATAATTGAAAGTGCAGAATTATTAAAATATTTTTTGTTCAGTTTTGAATTTAAATGATAGGAAAAAAATGCTTTAAAAACTAAGGTTACCGTTAACTGGTAACATTTAATGCATTAGAAAACCATTAAACAAACTATCATGGTCACTGACACCAGTCACTGTGACAACCCTGTATTAAATGATGTTTTTACGCCAATCGATATAGTTATTAACCAGTTTTAATAACGTCTATGAGTAAAATAAGGCTAACATTAACATCATAGTGGACATTTTAATGGTTGATAACTGGCAAACCATTCAACATTTGCTAATTGTTCAGTAATGACACCAATCAGCTGTAACATTAAAACCTTAAAACGTTAAGCCCACTATTGTGTTCCCCTTGTGCCACAGAAACGTCTTCGGCCCCTCGGGACACGACTCCACAAGACCTCTGAGTGTGTGCTGTGGTGTCTGGCACCAGAAGTTTAACAGCAGATCCTTTAAGTGCTGTAAGTTGCAAGGTTGGGGAAGGGGGGGGTGGGGGGGGGGGATGGGTCACTCCATGAATCAGATTTGTATGTCTGGCACATTCCGGTGAAACTTAATTGGATTGAGATTTGGATAATTTGAAGGCCAGCTTCAACAATCTTGAACTTTTTGAACGGAATGTTCTGATACCTTTTTATCGTAGCCAGCATTAACCTTTTTCAGCAATTTGTGCAACATTGGCTTTTCCATGGCATCGGACCAGACAGGCTGGACTTTGCTCTCGCCAGCATGAATGGGCCTTGGGTACCCATGATCCAGGCAACAGCTATATACAACAGATATAATGCTATTATTATTATTATTATTATTATTATTATTCAGTAAAGGATTTGAATTAGCATTATTATAATCTATAGGATGCTCAACAAACAAAATTTGCATTGACTAATAATTCTAATAATATTAATAATGCTAATAATTATTAATGCTAATCTTAATGTTTGTAAATGATTTAAATTGAAGGCAGTCAGTGCTTTTAAATGAAAAATAATGATTGAAAATTCTCACAAATGATTGCACGACTCACAACTTTCACTTCTTTGTATTTTTGGGGAAACAATACAAACTTTGGCTGCATTGGTCACATGGAAATGTTCCATCCCTTTGGTTTATCTCTGTGTATCTTTATGCACAAATACTCTATGGAGTTAATACATAATGTGGTCAAAAGTATACGGACACCTGACCATCATACCCATATGAGTGAAGTTGGAGGCACACAATAAAAAAATATTTATGCATTCTACACAACCTGTTCCAGCATGACCTGCCCATGCACAAACTAAGCCCCATACAGACAGCATTTGTCAAGGGATAAGTGGAAGAACCTGAGTTTACAGCCACACATCGTACCCCAGACCTCCTTGCCTAAATTCAAGTCCTGATCTGACTAATGCTCTTATATCTGAATGATCACAAATCTCCAAAGTCTACTGAGCAGCCTTACCAGGAGATTAAAGGTTATTATAACAGCAAGCGGGTCTAACGCTATATTAAAGGCCATTCGTTAAGAATAGGACGTTCAGCAAGTACATACAGTATAGATGTATGATGATCACATACAGTGTCCACTTATACCAGATCACATTAATAAAATTATTTAATTTTCTCATGTTAGTGCAATCATTTTAGAAAAAAATAATTATAAACCCTAATTGTTGTTTTTAATGATGATACTTTAGCTATTGATTATTCTTTTGCTCAGCACAAAATGAATGCTATAATTATTTTTTCTGTATTTGTAACTGTTTTCTATTATGTCTAAAGTTTTACAAAAAAAAAAAAGTTAATATCTTTATAATATTTTTCCATAACAGCAATGAAAAGCTGCACATGAACACACAGATTACGTTACACTGCTGAATAATTACAGCGTCTTCCCAAATGAGCCAGATCATCTATTTTTCCCTCGCGCTGAAACAGGTATGGCTGCGTCTATAAATAGACGACCCCTAATTAGTATCTGCAGATTACACACAATTAATTATGCTATGGATAGCTCCTGGTTGGTTCTAATTAGGTTAGTGCTATATGGGCTATTTAAAACTAATTACACCCCAATCCCAACTGTTTGTTATACGTAATAACCCTGGCTCTTATCTAATAGTCATATTCATTAGCATTTTCTTATTTAAATGTGAAGAGACATTATGTTGATGTGTGTGTGTGTGTGTTTCTTTTACACTGTATTGGTTGCATAATTGTTTCCACCACGTCCGACTGCTCTGCTTGTGCAGGTAAAGCCTCTGTAAAATGTCAGCATGTCTGGCCCTTTAGTCATGCTTCACTAGTCTGCGGTCATCCCACATGACATTTTTCACCTGGTGTGTGTCACTGGCTGGCAAATGTTTGGCTCCGTGTGCACCTGGGGCCAGCCCTAGTGCTTGTATGTGTGTGTGTGTGTGTGTTTATGCATGTGTGCAAGGCATGCTGTGTGACTGATCTAATATGTCGTCTCAAGGGACTAGCCAGCTCTTTATGTCTGCTCCATTACCGGCTCAGCTGAGGCAATCGTTTCAGGTTCACCTCAGCCTGTGAGAGTGTGTGTGTGTGTGTGTGTGTGTGTGTGAACGTCTGAGCAGGTTTGTGTGTGTGTTGTTTTTGTTTCTTTCTTTTTTTTTAAACCAGGGTGTTTGGTTGTTTCCCTGCTGGTCACTCTGAATTTATTTACACCACCGAAACGCTGACCATGAGTCCTGAGAATGTGACTGGGAGCCAAGGAAGTAAAGTTTGTCTCTGGGTGAGAGGCGTGGCATAATCTGTCTCTCTGCTGTCAATCAAGAGCCAATCATGCATATCCGTACGCTGGTGAGCGGACAGACTTTCGCTCAGAGTGTGTTAGACTGTCATTTTAATTGATGTATTTGTAGTTATAAAAGTAACACCAAAGTAACATCTCAGGTTTGATTCCCAGTGAGGGTAAACCATTTAGGGTCATTGTGGCTGAATGGTTAAAACTCTCCGTTATTGATAACAAGGCCATGGGTCCAAGCCCCAGCACTGCCAAGCTGCCTCTTTTGGCTCCTTGACACTGTATTAAGGCTGACCTTGCAGTCTGACCTCTGCTTCCTATCAATCCGGAGGGAAAAAAGGATTTCACTGTGCTGTGGTGTAAACAAATAAAGGCCTTTTCTTTGTCTTCCAAAACCATGGATGTAATAGTTAATGGTTAAGCTTTGTTTTTTTTTGTCTAGACATTTATGAGCTCTTAGTGCTGATGAGATTCGAAAGCTAATTTCATATAACTGACTTGATTATTTCATCCACATACAGTACAACTCGCACTCCTGGCTTTGAGTACACGCGAGCTTCGATTTTAAACATGCCAACTTTAAAATCCAACTTAAATCCATTAAATATGACAATGTTCCTTTTTAGTCCAATGTAAAATATGTACACGGGACCTTGGATTGTGCAGAATAATGGAACAGTTATGAGAGTAAAAATTCCCTTTATATCCCTTATATACTGTATCACTAGTGCTTGGATAACATCAAGGTATAACGTTTTCTCACTCTGCTGGAGCCATGCCCAGACTGCCTGCTTCATGTCTGAAACCCTGGCCTCCCAGGAACTCCTTTAAATAGCCCAAACATGTAGAAATGGCATGGACTGTATGGCAATAACTCCCAGCTGAGTTCCTGTAATGTGCAAATGGTGTTGGTGAATGATTGTGTTCATTTCCGACGGACAGATGTGTCCCTTTCACAATTCGGCGACAAGATATCCATCGATTTTCAAGGATCAGCCGTTCAAAACTCTCTGAATGTTTACTTGAACGACTGCAGTGGACTCAGAGCCACCATTAACAAATTCTCACCATTAACATGTTTTACTGCAGCTACAGTAAGAGCCTCATCACTGTACCGTGCTTGACGTCTTCTGTAAATGGTAATCAGTTTCACATCTTCATTCACAAGAAATTTCATCACAAGTCCCGGTTTGACTTGACTTCTATTAAGTCAGTATTCAATCTACTCTAGCTGGCAAAACAGATGTAGAGCATGCAAGGTCCTAGAACATGCACACAAAATTAAGAAACAAAAAGAAGCAATCCTTTTTTCAGCTTTCTCACTCTCTCCAACTCCCTTCTTTCATCTTCACTTGAATCACACAATTTGCGTAGCTTCACTTGGCTCTGGCACCTTCCTGTCCTGCAGGTCGAACTCAATTTGCACATCCTACAGAGGGCAGGTCAACTGGCCCAGGATCTGATTCATATGAACTGCGTGCCCCAGGGTCCTGATAATCTCTACTTTTTACTAAAGGTCTCTGTAAAACACTGGTGTGTAGAGATGGCTAACAGTTTATATTTAGATGTTAATTCCTCAGGCTGGCAGAGGGTTCAAACAGCCATGACAACGAGAATCTAAGAGTTATTTGAAGTTATTTAATGAGTTGTAATCTATTAGGAACATTCCAGGCATAACATCCTATGAGACACCATTGATTTAGTTTCCAGTCGTTACTAACAATATGATTTTAAGTGACATGTACAGTACATGATGTACAGTATATTTGTATAGCTGCAGCTTGACTTTTGACTTGAATTGTAAATGTGCTGCACTTTAATCTGGAAATCATCAATCTTCTCTATGGTGAGCAGTATATATATAACGGAGTGCTTCTCTTCTGCAGAATAACTGTATAAAAGGTGTCCATTGCCTCAAGCTTATCATTTTCTACTCTAAAAAAATCATAATGTATGACATTGAATGGAAAGAATCATCCATCCCTGTAGAAATGCATAAAATGAGAAGCCCATATGGTACTTCATGGCACTGCATAACCTTATTTGTAGTTTCTTGTTCTTCTAGCTACTGAATAATTCATGTATGCCAGTAGCAAGAGAGAGAGAGAGAGAGATCAGGAAATGCTCTCCTCCAGGAGCCTTTGCCCTAACACGAAGACCTCCAACTGTGCTGCCTAGAATCGCAGTTGCTCCACAGATAAAAAGCGAGGAGTCAAAAGGCCAGTGCTGTGTGCGAGAGAGTGATCTAGCACTGATGGAGGAAAAAACAAAACAAAAAAAAAAACTTTGGCCTCAAGCAAAGTTCTACCTTCCACTCCAGTGCAACCAAATCCTCTTGAGTATGTCATAGTCCAATAATGAAGCTCAACCTGGCCCTTGGCAGGTTCTGGCTAATGTCTGTGTGCAAACAGCAGGAATAAACAAGAGTCAGAAAACAATCAATACTTAATCCTGCAATTAGGATTTTAACATCGGTAATCGGGTTGAAGAAACAGCGATGATGATGATGATGATTGGAAGAACTGACATGCAAAGTATCAGTTGGTATGCAAGGCACGTACTGTAAATACATCAAGTTTGTTCACTCTAAAGACATTGAGGACACTTGGGCTGTGGATGATCAGAATAATCAAGAAGTAGTACTGTAGCTGACCTCATTAGGGGGTCACAGGTTCATGGGAGCGGTTTCGCGCGCGCATCATTTTAAAACTATTAGCGAGGAAATAATTACAAACATAGAATCGACTGGTTTTATACTGTATATACTACTGTACTTGCATGGACTCCCATTCATTTAGTAGATTGTTCATGCTCACTGGCTTTTAAGTGAGAGCAGCACCTTTCATAATGAGAAGCAGATGGTAGCAAATCAAGTCTTGTTAGCTCCATCTGTCAAAAGCAGCTTCCTGCCAATCGTCTTGGAGAAAGATCCACGAGTCAAGAACTACCTGACCCGAAACAAATAGCTTCATTTAAATATCTTCATCCTGCTCTGATATTCCGTTATTATATTACAAATAAATCATTTTTAATGAATACCTCTAACATATATGCTGAACTTGATAACAAACAAGGTCCAGCTAACAGCTTTTTTTTCCCTTCTTTTTTTTCTAGACATGTTATTATTTTTGTTTGAGATCCCTGCAATTATTTCTGTAAGATCTTTTTTCATTTTAGTATTAACCAGATGTTAAAACGTATATTAAAACATAAAATAATTAAAGAGCTTTGTAAGGGTTCACTCCTCATGTTATGAACTTCTGCATAATACGCACCTATAAAGATTTCCTCAGCAGGACGTATTTACAGTGCGAGGGGTGTATGTTCCCACCAGCCCTCATTTTCAGTTTGCTTCATGTTTGTATAGGTAATTTTATTCCTTTGATACATTTTTCTTATTTCTTTTTATTTCTTTTTTTTTTATTTCATTTACTCACCACTCATTCCTCGTTCTTGTTATGTCTGTCTAGGAGATGGAAAGCGAGAGGTTTTGCTCCTTCGAAAAAAAGGCCAGCACAAGCAGGGCATTGTGGGCCAGAGGAGAGACAGCCGCTGTCCCCGCATCTCTCTGTCCCTCCCTCCGCTCCCTGCCACAGCTGTGCATGAACAAGACCAGAGCCAGAGGACAACATATATCAGTGTGGGGGACTGTGGAGGGCACATCAGAGGTATCCCTGAATTCTGAAAGAATAACACAGAGACACACACGGGACATAAAAAGATATACAAATGTCATAGGCATAGTGTCATTAAAGCCATAACAAATACACACAAAAAAATAAACATTCTTGTCAATATTTCTAAAAATATGTGTTTTCCTCATCTTCTTGCTAATTATATAATGCGTAATTGAAAGGCTATATTAAATTAGGACACTATGCAAAATTACCCTCTTAGAATATTACAATCACAGTCTTAGAAATTGAGGAATTATTACATTAAAGATTAGTGCAGGTGCTGTATTAATTCATCCTTATGAGCGCATTGGGTAGATGCTTGAGATTAGATACTAGGATTTAAAAAAAATATATATATATACATATTTATTCATTTTACTTTTTAATTGAATCAGCATTTAATGAATGTGACTGGCAATACCTTTATATATTTCACTTCCAAAGGGCTTTCAGGTTTTGTTTCTCATTTGTTTCAGTCGAGTCCCTGTACAGTACCTGAGCAGTTTCAAAGGAATGTTCTTTGTTTGCTAAGTCACACAGTGACCTGTGAATCATTCAAGCATAAAAGAATCTTACTTAAGACATGAACCAGTGAGAAACAGGTGCAGATGATGAGAGATGGTCAGGCCGGTGATTAGTACAGTATACTGGTGATGCTGAATGCTGAGTGGTCGGAACAGACGAGAGGGGAAATGAGGTCGCTGCTGAGGTTGTTACATAAAGAGGCAATTTTGAAATTATTCTTATATATGTTCTTAAATTTTTTTTTCACATTTCCTAAATTTAATCTACTCACTCATCATCTATACCCCTTAATCCTGTATCCAGGGTCGTGGGGGGCCTGAAGCCTATCCCAGGAGACCCACGAGGCGAGGTACACTCTGGACAGGGTCATACACACATACACACACTCACTCACACACTATGGACAATTTGTGAACGGCAGTTAGTCTAATCTGCATGTCATTGGACTGTGGGAGGAAACGGGAGTACCCGGAGGAAACCGCCAAGCACGGGAAGAACATGCAAACACTCCATGCACACGAAGATGGGAATCGAACCTGGACAAGAATCTAACCCGAACGCTGGACGTGCATCACAACAGATTCAAACCACGGACAATTACTAGAGCTGTGAAAGAGCGGTGTGATAAAACCATGCCTACCATAAGAGTCTAAGGATTTTCCTTCACTCCTAGTTAGACCCTACTGACACAGAGACATGGTAGCGTGTCCCCAGGCCTTTAAGAGCTCGCACTGCACGCATCACCACAGGAGCCCCTTCATCACTGAGCATCTCTTTAGTACTGTCCATAATACTCATTTCTCTTGACTTCCTCTCCCTCCACTATCCTCTGGATAACTACTGTAGCGCTAAGGGGATATCACACTCTCAGGCCATGGAGCCTTGGCAAACATTTGCTGCCTGATGTGTAAGGAAAATAGGATGATGGTGTTTTGAGGACATGTTGGACTTGTTATACTTAGTAACTGACTTCTTTATGGATGTGTATAAGTGCATGACTAATGCTGGGACATAGAGCCAAGATGAGGGCACAGTGGCACAAAATCAAAATGACAAAACTACTGGATAAGAAACGCATAATTCTTAAACAGACAGTATTAGTTCTTGTGTACTGCAACTGAACAGTATTAAACTGTAGGGTTTATTTATTTATTTATTTATTTGCTTGTTTGTTTGTCTATTTTCTCCATATCTCTTGTAGTGGTTGTATGCATTGATCCACTACTTGCTCAACTTTGATGCGTTGTTCACAGTGTTTGTTCATTGTTGCATGTCAGATGCATCGTATATAATTTATTTGCTTGAATTGTAATATTGTACAGCAACTTTTACATCAAGAAATTGTAATAGTAGAAATCCCATCAACAGGAAACTGGAAGCTCGGCTCGAGACACTTAAACAACCTCGCTGTTGTGAGACCTTCTTTAACCGGCATGTGGAGAAAAAACAACTGGACTTGCCCCAGCATGCATGTGAGTGTGTTTGTGTGTGTGTTTTTTTTTTCCACACTCTGAATAGCACAGATAATAGTGCGATCCTCTCTTACCCCCTGAGGATGCGATTTTGGCCTTGAGATGGCGGGGGATTGGGGACAGAGGAGAATCAGAGACCCAGTTATGAATGTGCGTTTGATTTCATACGGCAGCGCACAGTGGGTCGCTTGTTGTAGCGGCGTCCAGATGTGCGGTACGCAAAGACGCCCTGTTAGCCCTGCTGGGGAGCAGCCTTGTCTAAGAAGACAGTGAGGGGCCCTATCCTCACCTCGCCCTGGACACACAGACACACACTTCCAAACACATACACACACACACACACCCTTCAGGAGCTGAATCAACTCAGTACCAGGCAGAGCAGGAGAGAGTGGACAACGTTCATTCAGTCATCCTATTCAGAGGGGATATGTGGCTTGGTCTGTAACGTGTGTGTGTGGGGGGGGGGGGGGGTACTAACTATTCATAGCATAATGAATTAGGCTTTAAAAACAAACCGAACATATCATGATTGAAGAATTTAATGATTTACAAGCAGTTGACCTATGCGCAAGTTCTAATTAATTAATTCTAATAATTTCTTCTGATCTTTGATACTTTGACCTGGCATGTCCCATCATTATTCTAGTGGTCATATACTGTAGCTTTATACAATAAAAATAATATAACAATAAAAAAACAAGGTGCACCAGTTACTTGCTAGAAAGTCTACAAATGTAATTAACTTTATGTGGAATCTATTTATTTATTTTCAATGCGTGTTGTAACCCGGTCAGGGTCGATCCTTGAAACACTGGATGCAAAACTCAGAACACACCCTGGACAATCCATCAAATATAAAGTATACTCATTTACATCTAAGCAACAATCCACCTACTAGAAAGCTTTTGGGAGATACTGTAGCTGGAAAACAGAGAACTTGGAGGAAACAGGACTCAAGGAACACATCCCCCTGACCTACAATACCAGTCAAAAGTTTGCACACACCTTCTAATTCCATGGTCTTTTCTGATTTTTATTTCTTTCTACACCGTAAAGCAATGCTGAAGGTGGACAGAATATGCAATATCTCCTTTAAATAGTTGATATTGAGATGTACAGTATCTGCTACTTATGCTGTGTAAAGTCTTCATAACGGCTCTAATCTGAGGTGCTGTTTGTTAATAGGTGATTTCTGCAACTGGTAACTCTAAATGAACTTCTCCTCTGGAGCAAAGGTAAGTTTTGGTCTTATTCCTGTGATGGTCTACATGAGAGCCAGTTTCATCGTGGTGCTTGATGGGTTTTGCAAATGCACTTGACACAATACTGTTCTTGCAAGAACTTTTCCAGAACTGTTGACCTTC
>JAQMYG010000035.1:5632123-5652941 GCA_030014215.1 Clariallabes teugelsi
CCCCCCCCCCCCCCCCCCCCTCGTGTTAACTTCACTCAAGTGACTGTTTATTAAGTGAAAAAAGGGAATGACTTGTTTATTTGACTTCATTTTTTAATAAAACAATAGAAATATTGGCAAAGCGTTACTATTTTCCCGTATTCCATCACATCCTGTTGTATTTCTTCCATATGTAAGCATTTATTTAAAAGTGAGCACAAGGGAATGCAACCATTTCCTATGTTTAGTTTTCTTCTTCACCAAAAAACATCACCCTCCCTACTGTTTCCACTCAATTCCAAATTAATATTGTTGTTTTTCCAGGCATCATTATGACTAGTCTATTGAGTATCAGTCAAAGACTATCAGAGGTGGCACTAGTACGCAAACTCAGTATTGAAGTAAAAGTACTGGCATAAAAATGGAGTCTAATACGAGTAGAAGTAATAATAATTAGAAGTAATAATTAAATAAATGTATAATTAATTGACTGTGTTCAGATGTTTTACATTTTTGTAAATCCTTGTAGGCAATCCAAAAGATAAAATGTTATATTTATTTAAAATTTTAACTCCAGTTATAATAATATATATTTACCTGGTTGGTTTAGACAGGGCTGGACAGAGAGGAGTAAACATCGCATATTTTTTAGACAAAGGACATTATACTGTACCTACACTAAATTGACATATGTATTTGACTAAACCTGCAATAATATTGTATCTAAATACATATATTTTAATATAGAGTTGGTCCCCCTTTTGCAGCTATAACAGCTTCCACTCTTTTTGGAAGGCTGTCTACAACATTTTGGAGTGTTTTTGTGGAAATTTGTGCCCATTCATTCTGTAGAGCATTTATGAGGTCAGGCACTGATGTTAGACGAGAAGGTCTGGCTCGTAATCTCATTTCCAGTTCATCCCAAAGGTGGTGGATGGTGTTGAGGTCAGGGCCTTGTGTTAGGGCCAGTCAAGTTCTTCAAACCATGTTTTTATAGTCCTTACTTTGTGCCTTGGAGCACAGTCATGTTGGAATAGAAAAAGGTCTTCCCCAAACTGTTGCCTCACAGTTGGAAGCATAGCATTGTCCAAGATGTCTTGGTATGCTGACGCATTAAGATTGCCCTTCACTGGGGATAAGGGGCCTGATTGAAACACCTGAATTCAATAATTAACAGGTTTGGCCAAATACTTCTGTCCATATAGTTTATAATGTTAATAATGTTAATAACTTTCAGCATTGTTGAGTTTTCTGGATAAAGAAGAAACCACCATGCAATGATGCAAGTAACTGCTCTGCCATGCTTGCAGTTTTATTTCTAGGAAGCTGTGGATTTTCATATGCTAAAAATAAACTGATGATTAAGTTTGTTAAAAAATTAAGTGTTTCAGTTTCTAATAGTCACGCCTGTAGTCGTTCGCATTATGCCATGAAATAAAAAAAAATCTACCTAAATAAACATGCTTTTCTATGCAAAAAAAGATAACTGAGAGATTATTAAATTACTAAAGCTAAATGAAAGGGAGACCGTTGACATGACACAATTACTTGATAGTGACAAGATTTGACATTAAATAATTAAATGGTCAGCAGCATTGTTAGTGTCTTTACTTAATTACATCAGTAGCTTAGCATGGGCAGTTAAACATGGGCATACTGCGGGCATACAGAATATAATGTAGTTAAAGGATGCGCCAAAACGTTATAAGCTTGTTATAAATAGCAACATATTTTTTTGGTGTAAAAAAACACAAAGCACATCTGTATGAGGTTCACACACTTTTGCTCAGTATGTTAGCTAGTTAGCTTAACAAGTGCACCTGTTGAAGACATTTGAAAAAGGAGCCAGAAAAATCTGCAGCACAGAGCCCAAGTGGGCGGGGTCCGTTGCCTAGCTAACCGGCAATCACTTTGGTGCACTTTCATAATGACCTGCCAGGAAGAGTGGATTTTTTTGTTTATGGAGCTTAGGTCACAGTATGGTTTGAGTGACAGAGTAAACGCTTATGTTTAGATTTGAAAATCGATACACTATTGTGTGATTGGTATCTGAAAACCAACGAGTTTTTATTTAAAATGTAGGGAGTAAAAATACAGGTTTATTATCACAAGTAGAAGTAAATAGATGGAAACTACTTACTGAAAAATATATTTACATACATAAGCACAGCATCGATGTATTTGTACTTTGTTACTTTCTATCCCTGCTGACTTTTTATCCTATTACACTAGTATACTCTCTAGGTGACCCCTTTCACTGATCTTGGACGCACTTGGACCCAAACTTTTACAGTGATTGTTTTTTGAGCACTGTCCATCACTCCACCTTTCATTCAAACCCTCAGCCGTGTCAACATTAGGTCCAGAAAATACTTAGGGGAGAATCCGAAAGCTTCAATCTTCCAGACCCGACAAGCCTCTTCACCTCAGCATGAAGACATTTTGATGTGGATTCTGCTGATTTGACTAGTGGGGATTTTTCGAAGCCTAAGCAAGGTGGGAAAGAACAAGCTAAGCAGACAAATAAGTCGAGCATTTTTATGTTTAACATCAAAATGACATGATTGCTGGACATGACTTAAGAGTGCAAAGGCCCTCGCACCGTCCTCCAGCCAAAGCATGAGCCTTATCGTATGAGCCGACCTCGAGAAGAACATGCATTCTGTCACGACTCTCTTGTCTAGTTGAACCCTCGAGACGGAACTTAATTTCTTTTTTGGCTCTGAAGTGAACAGTCATATCAGAGTATACAGGAGGTCAGTGGTCTCTGAGGAAATACACACGAAAGCTTCCAGAGTAACTAAAAGTGTCTGTGATGGGTGTACTCCTATGGACAAATGGTCAAAAAACAGATACAACCTGCTCAGAAATTGTAGAACCTGGCACTCTTAGGGATTCTCAGTATTTATTTGTCTCTTGTGTTTTGCAGCATAAGTAATAAGGTGTTAATACAAGTTGTCAGAGTTCAGCATAAAAAAATTGCTGATGAGGTGCTGACAGTGTTACAAGAGCATCAAGATGATGTGTTAAACAGACTTACACTAAAAGAAACACACTGTTTTGGAAACAAGAAGGACTAAAAGTTGGACGGGTATGGCAGGACGGCAGATTTTTTCTGGCAATCGGAACAGAAATATAATACGTGTTATCAAGGGCTTTTTGCAACACATTACTCACAGCGTGAGTGTTTCAGCGCTCTGACACAGGTAATGCTTATTTTATACATGAGAAAAAGCAGGAGTTTTAAGTGAGACCCACAGTCCTTATCTGATCTCTCAAATCCAGGAAATAAGAGATCATATCCAGACCCCAACAAAGTGGATAACGCTAGGGCGGGCTTATCTTTTTACTTTATAGCATCAACTATGTTTATGTTCATATTTCTGTTTCTCAGCCACTGTAGTTAAAAATGACTGGTTATGATGCAAACACTTTAATATGACCATGAATGAGTTTTACAGTTTTGCTTTGTGTGTGTGTGTGTGTGTGTGTGTGTGTGTGGGGTGGATTCCCATAGATAATAAGAACATGTCAGATAAACAAAATAAATTTTAAACTAAACTAAAAACATTTGTGCTCCACATTTGTGGGAACCTCGGACCTCTGGTAGGCCGCGGTAAACAAAGCCATTTGACTGAGCAAAGCAGGAAACCGTTTAAGACGTTTCAAGAGCGACGCGAACGCTACGTTTGTGTGACCTCGCGGCCTTACAGTGGCGTAGTGGGAAATCCTACAGGGCAAAATAAAAACCTGTTTTGGGAAGCATTATTAACCTCCCCCCCACCCCACCCCCACTCCCCTTTTAAACACATCTGTCCATGTCTGGCCTTTCCCAGGCAAAGCGTATTAAAGGGCACTTTACATGCACACTTTTAATGTATTACCTTTTTAAAGCCTTATTTACTTAGGATTTACTAGGACACTTAGTGATAGACTTTAGCAAGGCTTACTGGTGATGTGTGTCAAAATATTAGTAATAGGTTACATTTCTCCTGGCAAAATAACTTTTTTCTTATTAAGAACTACATTGCAAGAACTACATTTCTTACCCTAGAAAGAGAAATGTCCAAAGAATTGAAATATACTACTACTACTATTACTTATAATAAATAAAAAAAATAAATAAATAATAATAATAATAATAATCACTGTCTATACAGCTTATCCTGTAGGCATGAGGTGTGATGCCGATGCCAGGGGTCTTAGGGAATTAGGAGGGGTGTCAACACACACTCACACATTTACTCACACACTGCAGGCAATCAGCCTACTCTGCATATCTTTGCACCATGGAAAGAAACCAGAGTACCTGGAGGAAGCCCACTAAGCACGGGAAGGACATGCAAACTCTATGCACACAGGCCACCCAAGGTGGGAATAGATAAAGTACTGTATATAATCCAGGATGGTGTTTCACAGCCCAGACTGAGAATTACTGCTTGTTCATTTCCAATAAGAGCATGTCCGAAGTGTTTGGTCAAGGATTCTTCTTTCGGGCCCAAGCACTATGACATCAGCCCTACAGTATGTCGTCATAGTGCGTGAGGGATCTCTTCATCTTCTAAGGATTGTTAATTTTTTTTGTCCAACATCCGGGGCTTTTTGGTGGTCTTAGCATTCTCGAAAAGTCATGAAAATCAGGTGTGGCACAAGGCCTTCACTCAAGGTTTTGCTGCATAGCTCATACACACTTGCACGTATGCACATAAAACCCGGTACACATTTAGAGCTCATTGAGCTGAACAACTTTTGCATTGCATTTCATGAGCTCTGCTCAACAGGAAGTCAGTTATTTTGGGTTGTTTGCAAAACACACCCAATGGATTTTGATTTACTCCTCATAGGGAATCTGTACGATCGACACCAAATCGTACCAACTACAGTATGTGATCTCAATACATTGAAGATGCAAAAGTTTTTGATATCCGCCGTGACGACGCCTTAAACATGCTGAAATGTGCCTAATAACTTTAAAAGTGTGATATTGAGTGACATCACACTGAATGACATCTTAGTGTGTGGCTTTTTTTAAACAGAAATTTCCCTTATTCTACAATTATGTCATAATGGTATTGGTATGTCCCTTTTAAATGTCTGTTTCCATGCTCAAATATCAAGTGCTTGGGCCCGCTCATCGTTCCTTGCAACTATATTCTTATTCGTATTCTTTTTATTATTATTATTATTATTGAAGAAAGACATACATTTTACCTCTGTATTATATATAATAGTAAGAATAATTTCAGTGAATCATTTATCATTTTAGGTATTGTATTATATGTACAGTAACTAATGAGGTTTACAGTACAGATATGGGCCTAGATACTGTAACAAGTGACATTACATCATCACAATCACATTATGTTGCTTATTATTCTTGTTCTGTAAAGACGTACTGAAAGACAAAATATGGCATGAATAGACTTCATTAAATGGGTAGCTTTGATCTGATTTTTTTTTTAAAAACATTTTTTTGCACAACTTTTAAAGAAAAGTCTAGTGTGAATCTGATCAGGGAAAAAAAAAAAAAAAAAAGTCCAGGCATTGGCTGCTAAAAATCTAAATGATTAAACTCTCTCAGATCTCCTTGTGTTTGAGTTCGTATCGCAGCCGTGTTCGTTTTCCCAAGCCAAATGTTGAAATAAATCTTCCAGTTAAACATGTTGAGATTCATCCATTTTTAATTACTTCCACCTTCATTAACTCGGAGCTCTCTTAATGAAAACAAGTGTTGAATTTATTTGCAGCAAGTGTCTATTACGTCTTTGATGGTCTCAACAATTAGAGAACATCAAAGCCTAGGTTGGGCAAAGACGGGAGCTCGTTTGCATAATTAAACCAACCTGCAGAAGAAACTTCTCAAATGAAGCCGGCTGCTTAAGCATGAGCATGGAAATAAAAAGGAGGATGGGGAAAAATGATGTTTGTGTCCTTATTAGATAATTATGTACCTTGTATTCAATTAGAAATGTGTTAATTAACTTGAAGTTTACATATAGTCAGGG
Organism: Clariallabes teugelsi; assembly: GCA_030014215.1. Taxonomy (NCBI): domain Eukaryota; kingdom Metazoa; phylum Chordata; class Actinopteri; order Siluriformes; family Clariidae; genus Clariallabes; species Clariallabes teugelsi. The sequence goes on from JAQMYG010000035.1 coordinate 5,638,108, forward strand.
AATTTGTTTAGCTGCGCTCCCTGTGTTAGTGTTTATTTATTTATTTTTCTTTTTTCTTTTTGGCGTTCTCTTCAAGTCGTGCGCTTAAAGCCTGCGAAGTTGATTTATGGATCATGAAATCCATCATAACTCGGTTTCATCTTTTCATCATGATAGAAGCGGGAGACGGCCACACACAGAATTTTGATAGGACGTAAAAGGACAGTTCGGGAATTACAGCTTGAAACAAATGAATTGCTTTCTAATGACCTTTTATTGTTCTCGCAGCACTTTTATAAATATCCATCCCTCAATTTGACAACGTTCTCATTTGAGCTTTGAGTTGCTTCCAAAATGTGCATTGACCTCCTTTCTTTCGCTCTCACACACACATATACAGTACTGTACTGTACACACACACGCTATGTACCATCACTTTTGACTCGAGTGTGAAGTAAATGATACATTTTCTTAATTAATTCTTTTTCATTTTGTGACCCTTGTTCAAATGTTCAAAGCAACATACCGTTTTTTTTTTTATATAAATAAACTACTAGATTCTTCATATCAGCAGGGAAATGTTGCATCTTCTGCTTGTCCAAAAAAAGTCATGTTCAGAAGTTGTTATGCTTGGCCTTGGCAACACATATTAGACCCTAAGGCTCACTCGCTCTGACCTATCCTCTACTTTTCAGTATCGACCCTATTAACATTACCCAACAACTAATGAACCAGAGCTTTATCTTACTCCCTCCCATCTTGACACAGGGGTCTTGTCATCATTCCCCTACAAGCATCAATTCCTGCACATTGTAGCGTTTAATCCCCCTCTGGCCTTCGCTTATCGTGGGAAAGACGTGCTCTGACTATCTTTCCCCACTGCTGGACCCAAGACTTTGTCATCCTTAAACCCTCAAACGACACCCTGCATCCCTTCTCTCTCCTACTTCCCACGCTTCAAATAAATCGTCCGGAGTACAGGAGCGCATGGCCGTGGCTCGGAGGAGAGCCTTCCTGTCTCCAGGGTAGGAGGGAAAAAAAGTCCCTGGAGGCAGTGAAGGACACGGGGTGTGTGTTTGCGTCCGAGGCAGTGAGAGGAGGTGTCGTGCAGCGACTCCCAGTTTTTCCCCTCGAACATGAATAAAATCGGCGCCCACTCGTCCTTTCTCAAGCCCCCGTTTGCACCGATGGTCCGAGCGATAGCACGGATGTGCAGATATCCGAAAAGGAAAAAAGGGCTTAATGATGCCGAGGTGGTGTTTAAAGGCTGGCTGCAACGTCCTCGTGGGCGATTGCGATTCCCATGCCCCGCTGCATTCCTCCCTCAGATCCCAGACGCGTTTTTTTAGCCACTATTTGTTTTTCCTAACCCCCCCCACCCCCACCCCACTCCTCATGCAGAGACCAAGGCGGAGTGCGAGTGCATTACTAGTGACCTGAGTAGGAGGAGAGGGGGGGACAGAGGAGCACTCCTGCTCACACACACACACACACACTCTTGCCCAGTGCCATTAGCCTGTTCCCCATGGGCATTCACCCTCCTTTCGAAACGACAGTGACACCACGTGCACTGGCCTTTAGATGATTGTGGAGCAACTTGACCTATCTCCTGCTAAAGTCGCTCGGATAATCCCGTCATTAACGTCTTGCTCCACACGATATTTACAGCAGTTCTTTAATCTTTGATTCACCTCAAAAGCCCTTAAAAAGCTACACTTTTTTTTACTGTAAATTTACTGTTTAACAACTTTGAAAGATATTACAAACATGACATTGTTGTACTTTGATGGTGGGCTCGTCATATAACGTCCATAATTCTGTAAAGACCTGTTTCAGATGGAACACTCATTTTTTATTTTTTGTTTCCTCTTTCTCACTAACTGGGAAAGAGAGCAATGAATTACTAGAAGCAACAGCTTATGCTGTGTTTTGCACACAAACATACATACATACAAAAAAAAAAAATCTGAGCACATGTTCAGTGTGGTGCTGATTCACTATAGCTGAGGTTGAAAACATGGAACTGAAACTCAGTGGGAAAGTAAAAAATAGATGTCATGGAGAAGTAGTTCCACATCACTTCTTATCTGTTTATAGTCAAACCTTTACTTGTACACCTAGGCAAAAGACAAACTTAATTTTTACCAATTTCATGTTACTGTACAGTACATTTCTAATCCGGAATTAGTGTGAATTTCACAGTAAAAGCTCAGAGACCAAGATTGATTGCAGCTCGTATTAATTTGATTGCATTTCCAGTTGTTCCGAGGTCTAGATGCACTCTGTAACTCTTACATAAATACTGTATTTCCTAAGCACTTAAACTTTTTATAGACTTTATAAACTCAATATTTTTTATAAATTTTGAGGTAGAATTGCTTAGAATCATTTTCCCTCTAGGGACCACGTTTTTAACATCCTGCCTGATAGCTCAGTATTTCTTCAGTATTTTTAGATAACCCTCCTGCACTATGACATCATGTTTTCTGAAGTGCACCAGACCGTTTTCCCAGCAAAACAAGCCCACGACATGATGCTGCCACCTCCATGCTTCACATCTGGAATAGTGTTCTCTAAGCTTCATATCTTTTGCCCTCCATACAAAGCATTGATCATTAAACCCAAGCATAAAGTGATCACCTGGAAACAATCTTAAAGTAGGGGCTTGGTGCTGTTGGTCTCTCTCTATTACTGGTCACTGTACATACTTTATTACCGGCTGCCTCCTTCTCCCTCCCCAATTCCTTTGTTGTTGCTTTGGGGTTCAGCTGAACCTTTTTGGACTTAAGTTCCTGACTGTTAAGTTGTGCCCTGTTCCTGGATGATGCAATGTCTGTGTAGTCCCATGGTCTTTATATTTGCATATAGTTATACTATGTACACATGCCTAAGAGTTTGTTTAAGCTTTAGTTGTTTGGAAATCACTCCTAGGCAGGACCTGGACTTGTAGATGTCCACACTGTTTTCTTGAAGTCCTGCTTTATTTGCTTGGATTTTTCCATCGGCAAACAGGCCCTGTTTCTGGGGGGAAAATGCTTTTTTTTTTTTTTTTTTACAGCCACAAGTACAATCCCAATTAACTCCTTTTTAATTAAGGAAGAAAATAATGCATTCTTGGATTTTCTGGCATTTTTTATTAGAAGTGAAAATATTGTACAATTTTAGTTGGTTCAATTCATTCACTCACTCATCGTCTATACAGCTTTATCCTGTTTACAAGGTCATAGGGGGCCTGGAGCCTATCCCAGTGGACTTACTGTATGGCACGAAGTGGGGTACACCCTGGATACACCACATACACTCAGACACATGCTGATTCACACGCTACAGGCAGTTTGGGAACGCCAATCAGCTTAATCTCCATGTCTTTGGGCTGTGGGAGGAAGCCGGAGTACCCGGAGGAAACCCAGCAAGCACGGGGAGAACATGTAAACTCAGTGCACACAGGCCTGAGGAGGGAATCGAACCCAGACCCTGAAGGTGCAAGGCGACAGTGCTAACCACTAAGCCAGCTAGGCTTGGTTCAATAAAATTTTAGTCAATATAGTGCTTTTAACAATAGTCAGAATACTAAAATATTACGGAAATAGGTTTGAAAAATTTGAGTAACTGTATGTAACTTATAATAATTATCTCTTTGTCCCGAGGACGATCCTCATCCTCAGAACCCATCCTCATTTATGGAGTATCAGAAAGATATAGCAGGGATTGATTTGCCATCATACTGTGTGCTATGAGGCTTAAAGTTCAGTATAACATGAACAAGTTAATATGTTTATGGGAATTTCAGTCCAACTATTGAGCGACTGTACGTAGTAACACATCATCAAAGAAAAACTGTCTGCATCAGCTGATTCCAAGAACATCTTCATGGTCGAGGGGAACCATACTCAGTCACTACACGCATCCCAGACAGACCACACAGGGCCATTCTCAGCAGCGAGCCAGAGAAGCGCCATGCGATGAGAACTCCATCTCCAGATGTGTGGCACCAGGATGTGTCAGACAGATCTGGAGGATAGAGGAGGTTGGGATCGCTGACAACTCAGGAGTGCCATGTGGAGGGAGAGAGAGAATTGGGTAAATTCATATTTAGGGGTTACTGTTAGATGATTATAGTGGCACGGTGTAGTTGTTAGCATTGCGGCCCCACACTTTAAGGGTGCACCCTGTACGTCGCCTCATTCCCTAAGTGTCCTGCGATAGGCTCCAGGCACCCTGTACAGGATAAGCAATATATAAGATGAATGAAAATATGAAATATAAGATGATTATTTGTGCTTTACACAAGTATTCACACCTAGATGCACATTTTGTGGTGTAACAACCTGGAACCGAACAGGGATTATACATCATCTACACACAACCCCAAGTTGAGTGCAAAGTTATTTACCGATTACAAAAGGAAGCTTTGTGATTGCATAAGAAATCGCCCACATTGGTATGACAACCCATTAATTTGCAACAAGTTTCCATCAGAGGTCCCATAATTAGTTAGGGTGAATACAGTACATAAGCAAGGCACTCTATGGTTTCTTTGCTAGATCCATTTATCCTCGCTTGTATATATGACTGTACATGAAGTGAAAGCTTTAGGAGTCCCCATGCTCTGTATGAAAAAATCATTTAATGCATGGAGTACATGAGAAAAAGGAAACAGGCTCCCAAATCCCCAGCTCGTGAGATATTCCTAAGGCTCTTCTTCCTGGGAAAACATGGGTCAAACCAACCACCCCTCACTTTCTCAAAGTCCTCACGATCTGTGGCTCACACACCGCCCCACTTCCTGCCTTTCCCACCTCTCTCTCTCTCTCTCTGCTGGAGGAGAACAGGATGTGAAGACCCCCAAGGTGATCGGAGAACGTGGGGAGGACATTGCCTGGGGGCCTTCACGCTGCGCTGTCATAACACTGGCAAGGTTCACACGTTCCTGACTTCCTCCGAACGATCTGGCCTAGTGACGTAGGATATTTGTGTGTGTGTCCAAACACAAGTTCTCCCACTTTTTCAAACGTTTTCTCACGTTTTTTCGATGGGAGTCTGCTGGCCCTGGATGATGATTAATGAGACCTCGGGCTCGTTTTTCTTCAGAATGTGTGTTATTGTGATTTAGTGCAACCTGAGTCATTTTTTCATTTCTTTCGACTTCCAGAAAAGTGATGCCACTACCATTGACATACTTCTTTTTAAAGAGTCATAAACATTTGCTCTCTTATGCACTTGGTAAACTGATGGCCTAAAAACAAGCAGCTTTAGTCACTCTATAAATCTATATTTAGCTACCGCTGTAGCTGGAAGTCATTGACCTGGGTTGTCTTTAGGAGGAAGAAAAAGAGGGGAGAAAAACATTTTAAGAGGGTGAAAATGTATTTTTGCTGGAGCACATATGGGATTGGTTATGCTCTCTGAGGTAGGTATTAAAATTAGAAAGAAACACTAGCTTTTCCCAGAGTGTATGCCTTAGTTACTCCAAACAAGGCAGAACATTTACATTTCCGTTCTTTTTTTTTTCTAGGACAATTTACAGTTAAGCTACATGTACCAAAAAAAATGGAAGCCCTTTTGCTCATATAGGTGTCACAATACGACTGGTGGAACAAGTGGTCAGAACAAGATGGAAATGACCAGGGAATCAGATCCATACATTATAACATGGATGTTCTGGATGTGCGAATGATGCTCTTCAGCAGTTGGCCATCCATCCCTCCAACTAGGAACCTCTGTAGTCCAACTAAGGACCATGGAGGTAAATGGTGATCATTATACAGTATTTATTCCCATTTTTTTTACAACTGTGTTAGGGCCTCAGGTCAACATTCATACACGCATTAACACACAACGGGCAATTTGGGAACACCATTTAGCCCAATCTGCATATCTTTGGAATGTGGAAGTTACAGTAACTTGAGCATCTGGAGGAAACTCGCCAAGCACGGGGAGAACGTGCAAACTCCTTGAACATAGACCACAAGGCAGGACTCGAACCCGGACCCTGGAGGTGCAAGGCGACAGTGCTAACCACTAAGCAACCGTGGCGCCAGTAGTTGCCCACGTTACCCTTAAATTAGGAGGTTGCTAAAACAATCCCTTTTTATTTCTTTTCAACAGGCATCTTGATATTTCGACGCATCTCCACGTACATGATGACCAAATGATGACACTCACAGACTGGCAAGTTCATTAGAGAAATTTTCCATAGGCTTAAATAAAAAATGGCTTACTTGGATGAGAGAGCAGACACGTCATGAAGAAATGCCACTTGTGACACTCCATGCCATCAGCAAGTAAGAATTGAAAATAATTAGCCTGTGTTAGGGTTTTTTTTTTTTTTGAGAGTTACCAGGTCTGACAGCTCGGCAGATTATTAAAAGGAAAGAAAAAAAAAGTAATGTGATGTTCAGTAGAAGATTATCTTGGAGATCTCCAAATATTTGCTTATACAGTATGAGGGATAGTATGATGTTTTCTCAGTCAACATGACAACAAGCTTATCATAATGACCATTAATGTATATATTGTTAATCTCATTTGATACATCTTACTGAATTACCTTAACTACAAATATATACAGTAAAGGGTTAGAACGAGGCCAGGTAGTTTGTCATGACATCCAACCATCCAGTTAATTTTATTTGCCCCCTTACCATCTTCATGCCATTTATGATGCATACAATAACTAGTTACATTTACATTAAGCATGTATGTAAATTCTTTTGAAATATTTGAACCTTGAAATATTTCTTTCTGTAGACCTCCTTAATAAGGATAACATTAGACCTTTTTATTTTTATTTTATATTCCTTGGTAATCATATCGGATACATTTTCTGTGCATTCGTTCCTTTTTTACAGTATCTATACATTCTGTATGATGTAAAGTCATACCATATCACTTTTTCTAATATATATATATATATATATATATGGTATTGTGCAAAAGTCTTGAGGTTCGCTTTTTTATTTCATATTAAATGAAATTAAATGATGTAGATTCAATTAAAATGTAAAAAGAAACAAAAACAAATGTTTTCCTGCGACAGTCTGTAAGCTGCCTAAACATTTAAACAATTAAAAAATTGGCAGCGTCCTCATTTCCGCTCTTATTTCCCCTCTCGTCTGTTCCAACCACTCAGCATTCAGCATCACCAGTATACTAATCACCGACCTGATCATCTGTCATCATCTGCACCTGTTCCTCACTGGTTCATGACTTAAGTTAGATGTTTTTTTCTATGCTTGAATTATTCGTAGGTCACTGTGTGGCTTAACAAACAAAAAACATTCCTCTGCCGCTGGTCAGTTACAGGGACTGAACTGAAATTTAGAGCAAAAATCTGCCAAAAACAAGAGCCAAAAAAGTAATTCAGGGAAGCCTGGTGAACTATTCCTCAAGATTACATAAAAAATACAAGAAAGTCTGGCATTTGGAAGCAAAATATGAAGAAATAAGGGGTGGCTCAAGATTTTTGCTCAGTACTGTATATTATTCAAAATCCATCAATCTTTCATGATTAATAATGAAGATGTCTTGGTGAAACTTGGCACCCATACTCAAAGGCTTTGTAAGTGTTAACAGTGAAATCGCAGTTTTGGCATAAGCCAGTGAGTGCCATGTTTTGTGCCTGATATCAGAAGAAAATTGATGGACATTAGTTGCTGCTTTATAATGAAAATTAGTTTTACTTGATAAATGTGTATTTCCTAAATGAAAAGTTTTCATCAGGCGCATTATTATTTTATCTAATGGATGTGCACAGTATTGCTTCATATTAAGGTTTATTTAACTGACATCATGAACCTCAGCATTAATACTCACATTGTATAAACCTGCATTATACAACAGTTAGTTCCAACCGAGCGATCTGATTGGACGTTCCACAAGTGGTCATAATGCCACTGGGACGTTTGACTTTCTATATCACTACGCGTCTTAGATGTTGTAATAAAGTTAATTATGATAACGTTTGGTCACCAGCACGGGTGAAAGTAAGTCGGAGTGGTCCACAGTACTGCAAAGAGGAGTGAGTAGCTGCCTGCCAAGACCCACAGTGAAAACCTACAAGAAAGCACATCTGATAATATTATGTCATATTAAACAACACTTTGTCTACTTAATAACTGCTTGGAAAATTGATAGTTGGAAAAGTCATTCCAAATTGTTTCTGAAGCGTTTTTTTTTTTTTTTTTTCAATGCATAATAATGCTAACTAGCCTCTAAAACAAGGCTGAATCCCAAATCCCACTTTAACTGCTAATCAAGTGCACTACTTATTTCAGAGTTTAGAATAAGTGATTATACATCTTAGCTCACAAGCTTTCCATTTTACAAATTGTCAGATTGGCCAAAATAGAGTTTGTTGACTATAATTAAGCAATGTCACACTCAATTGTTCTGTTGTGCTGGTTATCAGCATGGATACGATGCAGTCATACAATTCAAAACCTTGCTGAAAGCCTTTTCCAATATGTTTAGGTAAACCTGATGACATGAGATGAGGTCACTTATCAATATATTGTAGCAGATTATTGAAGCTATAAATTCTTGCTTATTAAGTGTATATTAACTTATTTTACTTCAGGAAACTTTAGGTCTATGCATGTTTATACAGTATAAGTACCATCTAAACAAACATATTCAGTTCCAGGTTGTCTTTTAATATTTATTAACTAACTTCTGCCGACATGGTGGCTTAGTGGTTAGTGCTGTCACTTTGCACCTCCAGGTTCTGGGTTCGATTCCCTCCATGGAGGCTGTGTGCAAGGAGTTTGCATGTTTCTTCTGGGTACTCCATTTTATTGTCATTTCCAAATTGCCCATAGTGTGTGAATGAGCATGTGAGTATGTGTGTGTGCCCTGCGATGGATTGGCCAGGGTGTACCCTAAGAGATATGAGATCCTGAGGTATGCTCCAGTCCTCCCGCAACCCTGTATACAGGATAAAATGGCATAGATGATAAGTGTTTGTGTGAGTATCTTGGTAATGCTAAATTTTATTTCGGCAATTAATATTAAAACCTTTTTTACTTCATTTAAAGCTTCCCCATGTAACATGAAGAAATGGGGATTGGTTTGTGAATTCAGATTGAAGGATTTGTGCTTATAAATAATGATTTTACAGTAAAAGTGGCCACAATACAGTGTATTGTTCCCCATAAACAAGGTGTAAAACTCATCTAGCAGCGAGATTTCCCCAACAGGTGTGTCTGTGTGTGTGAGGGAGAGAGAAAGAGAGCTACAGTATAGCCAAGCTCGGCCTGGAGCAGCCTTTATTTCAACACCTCTAAGAAGTCAGTACAACTTAACGGGCCGCCGGGGCTCCATAGGAAGAGCACTCAGCTGGAATTATTAGTATGTACACTCAGGAATGGACTCTGCTTCCTCTAATTCATTTCCCACCTGTGGAGTACGAAGGTCCAGCATGTCCTCCGCTGGGGAACTCAGAACATTAAGAAATTCTCCAGGGACTTAATAATGAATAGTACAGGCTTGGAGAGCAACCTGCTGGCTTCCTAATGGACAGGACCTGAGAGAAAACAGCTGGTTTGTAAAGGCTGAGAACCTCTCACCCTTGACAATTGTACATGGCCTTTTTTTTTTCCTTTTTTTTTGTCCAACTGCCATTAAAGGTCCTTGACTCACCTTCTGACAGGAAATCTTTCATAGTCTGCCTGATTCTCAAGTCCCATAATTCCATTTTTGGCCAAGTTCATTTATTTTAGTGAGGCCAAATGTTTTTGGGGGATTTTTTTTTTTTAAAGCCTTTCCAGTAAACAAATGAAGAGATGTTTTATATAAATTTAAATATGGATTATAAAAAGCATCAGATCAAAGCAAATGCCTCATTATTTTTTAAAAGAAATAAGCAAGAGATTTCAAGGCTAAAAACACACTGAGACACACACTTACAGTACGTGCTCACTTGACCTCTAATCCACATTATTATATCAGACGTACTGTATTACACCAAAACACTCAAGGTTTAACCTGCGTAACAGATTTGGATTCCCCCCTATTTAATTATTAATGAATTTATTTATTTTATCATATAGACTGTTAACTTGAGAAAAGCTCCTAGGATATTTAGTACGAGAGGTAAGGCATTTACAGGAGAAGCTTTATCTTTATAAAAAAACAAAAAAACAAAAAAACGGATCATTCTCTTAAAAAATCTCCAAACAGATGTTTTTTTTCCCCCTCTTCTGTTTTTCCTTCCCCTGATCTGGCAGCAGCAAAGCCCTTTTAGCATAGGATTGGGAACACTATGCCACCTGTGTCGACAGGGAACATCAAAACTAATCTGGATGTATACAAAAGGAGTTCAGGATGCTCTTAAAAATAAATCTGACCAGACTGGCGTCTGTGTACCGGTAAAAAGACTTGTAGTGTCGAGATTAAACAGGAGGGATTTTTCTTTTCTTAATCCAAGTTCAGAGTGACCTGCACCATAAATGGTCTGCAGCTCATGTACTTAATTAGGCATAGAGACTCCCATGCTTCCGAGCTCGGAAAATGTCTATCCATATACAGTGTGTTATACATAAAACATAAAGCAGGTCATGAGTGTTGTAGAGTGGGACAATACATCAATTCTTTCTGCCTGTAAAACTAAAAGAATTGGTCTCATTTAACAATCTGTAAGTAAAGTTTAGTATGAATGTGTGTATAAGGCAAACCGAACAGATATTTTCTACCAGGATAACAAAAGCGTAACATGCGTGTCTCGTTTGCATGTAGTGACGGCCATGAGACTATCAAAGGTCAAGTGCACGATCAGCTGCGAGCCTGAAATGACTGATCACAGTAAATGCTAGAAGGCTGAAGTGGAAATTATTTTTTTGTCACACTTCAAAACCAGTAACAATTCTTAATAACGTATTATTAAGAGAAAAAAAGTAATGCCTTAATCTAAATAAGTGACAGTATTTATTTTGTTAATATTTGAACTATAACATAACATAATTAAATAAACTATATATATATATATATACCGTATGTAAAAACTCGATAATCCATGCAAAAATAAATCTAAACACCTAGATGAATTAATTTATAAATTTATTTATATCCAGCTTAAAAAATTAGGCCTTTTAGCTTTTGATATTGCTTTTTAATCCAAGACTATCTACCAGCCAAGATTATGATGCCGAGGCATTTTGAGGGACAGTGGGACTCGAGACAGGGAATTTAGTTCTATTTCCATATATTATTGATAGTAGAAAAATACATTGCACTAGCCAACACTATGAGCTACCAGAATACACAAGTTTATTTACAAGAAAAAATTTTTTTTACGGTGATGAGGTCAAAAGTATGTGGACACTTGACCATCACACCCATATGTGGTTTTCCCCCAAAACAGGGGGGAAAAAAAAAAGAGCTGAAAAAAAAAATCTAATTTTCTTTTTACAACATCTGCCCTATGAACAAATGTTCGCCGTCTGGCAGGATGACAGAGACGTGTGGCTTGTTTGAAACTTTTTGCACCTCAACAAATATTTGCCCTCACAGCATTAGGCCAGGGAAAAGGCATCTGTTCAGAGATGCACAACGGCCTGATCCTGATCTGCAATGGTGGGTTTAAATTCCCGACAACAGCTGTACTGAGGTCAGGATTTAACAGAAAGTTCATCACTGTATTCACAGACAGTATGGTTTGATTAGTGACCTTACCTGCTTTGCATAATCAGTTGCAAATTCCCCAGAAAACTGAGGGTGAGGATGATGAGAATGGGATTTAATTAAGTATGAATACTGCATCTTAAATATATTGTAATGTGAGAATAACATTAAAAAGTGGCTTGAAACATTTGTATACTCTATCTCTGTTGAATTCTTGAATCGGATTGGTCAGATGGTGTTGATTACTTTTCTATAACGGCAGCTCTGACGCTAGTGCTGGCTGAAATTCTAAGCGTTTACATTTATACTGCTGCGCTCATTCTAATATGCAGTCATTTCTGTAGTAATAACTCATTCATAGGGAATTGAATGGCAGACATTCTTTATACTCCAAGACTTATACTGTAATTAAAAAATTTGTTTATGGTAAATCTTTTTGTAATGAGATTATGTCATTACATGACATATGTGAGGACATGAGTATCAGAACTGGACCATGAATCAGTGGAAGAAGGTCTGGTCTGATGAATCACATTTTCTTTTATATTATGTAGATGAACATATGTGTTACCTGAGGAAGAGGTGGCTCCAGGATGCATTATGGGAATAAGGTAAGCTGGCACAAGCAGTGTAATGCTCTGGACGATGTTCTACTGAGAAGCCTTAACACAAAGCACCTACTGGACCTAAACTACAGTAAGTACACCCCTTCATGGCAACCGTATTGCTAATGGCAGTAGCCTCTTTCAGCAGGATTATACTCCCTGTGACACTGCAAAAATTGTTTTGAGAATAATAATGATAAAAAGTGCAAGGTGTTGGCTTGACCTCCAACTTTTCCAGATCTTAATCTGATAGAGCATCTGTGGGATGTGCTTGACAAACAAGTCTGATCCATGGAGATCCATGGAGACTCCAAATCTTAACATACTGGACTTAAAGGATCTGCTGTTCATGTCATGTCTTGCCAGATACCACAGCACACCTTCAGGGGTCATCTGGAGTCCATGCTTCAACAGGTCAAAGCTGATTTAGTGGCATAATGAGGACCTACATAATGTTAGGCAGGTGGATTTAATGGATCAATGGCTGGTTGATCTTTTAAATATGTTTATATTTTACATATACGGTCATATTTTAATTCTGGGTGTTTTTGTGTAAAAACCAAAATTAGTAGCAAGTCATAGTATTAAACAAATAATGAATAACAACAAATAATTGTTTCCCCCATGCCATTATCTATTTAACAAAAATGAAGCCAAAAAGATAAAAACATGTGGGCAATGTTAAGTAGCCCCTTACTGCTTGCATTAGATTTAAGTTGCAGCCAGGTGCTGCTAATCATCAGCCCTAATTGATCATTAGCAGGTCTGCAGAGCTCTATAAAAGCAGAAGTTTTCTCAGACCCTCACGTACAGTAGCATGCTTAATGTAAAAGTCCATGAGAGCACAATTAGAAGAAGACTGATCCAGTACAGTTTGTTTAGAAGTGTTGCCTGGAGAAATTTCTTCAAAAACATGAGGCTCTCAAAACTGCATCTGAACAAACCTCAAGAATTCTGGAACAAAGTCCTATGGACAAATTGGAAAGTAAAGTTTGGATTAATGCCCAGTGCCATGTTTGGTGAAAACCAAACAGCATTTCCGCAGAAACACTTCATCTTCACTGTTAAGAACGGTGAATTAAGAAATAATCAAAATTTTGGAATGGTCCAGACCTCAACACAACTTAAATGCTGTAGCAGGACCTTAAGAGAGCTGTGCATGAGCAAATGCCCAAACAGCTCAATTAACTGAAGCAATGTTGTAAAGAAGAACAGATGAAAAGACTTCAACAACAATGAAGAGAGAGACTGATAAGTAAGTCATACAGGAAACAATTACTTCAAGTTGCTGCTGCAAAATGTTTTTTTTTTTTTCCACATTTTTTTATCTTTTTGGCTTCATTTTCTTTAATTAAATAATGGCATGGTGAAACCTTCTATATGTTGTTATTCATCTGAGGTTGTATTTGCCTATTACTGAGATCTGCTATGGTCAGATGTTTTTTTTAATAAAAAAAAAAAAAAAAAAAAAACTAAACACGATTGTATTTGTGTTGATGTCTTCTTCAGTTTGTTTTGTTTTTTTTTACTCTAGAGTAAGATTTATCTAGTGAATGTTGTTTACATGCTCTCATAGCTATTTGCATGACTCATAGGGAAAGTTACATCGGTACATAGTTTAGGGTTAGGTGTGGTGTTGATATTCATAACATCATTTTTAGCAATTATATGAAATCCAATCATATATCTTTTGTTAGTTTAAATGTTTCAAGTTCATTTATCATTTGGAAAGAAAATACATGGGGAAAAATAAGAATTAATTTATTAGTTAATTACTAGCTAGAGATCTCTTCCACATTACCCACGGCTAGTGATCGAAATTTTCTAAACCGACTCGAAGACAGTGGTTGGGGGACGCTAACCGTCGTGGTTGGGCAGTCTTCACCGAGCTCTTCAGAGAGCCTGCCAAACCAAATAATCCAGGCGAGTAAAATTAACTGAACGCTGATGTGCCAGACCTCAGCTTCTGCGCTGGAACGCAAGAAACTCTCCTGGGGAACATGATAGCCTGCAATGCCTTCTACCAGTCCCACCCATTGCACACACGGCCCCCATGACCTGTCTGTATGTGGAACTCCTGCTCCACTCTCATCATTGCGAAAGCCCTCGTCCTGACTGTTGGGAGACAAAGAAAAGAGTCGTTCCAAGAAAAAGATCTTCAAGCCTTTTATTTTTACAGGACCTGCACAGAATGGGCCTGCAGTAGTTGATACTTATTTTTATAATTCCGTGGCTTCGCGAGGCCCGAGCCTACGCTCGCATCTCATGTTTACGCAGCGGGGAGGCGAGGATGATGGACGAGCACAGAAAGTGTTGGGGTTTGAATCGAGCCTGTGGTAGCGCCGACACATCTCACCACACTTTTGGTTGGCTGCGATGGACACCTATGGGTTTACACAGCATGCTGCATATTTGAGCGTGGTTTGCGTCCAGGAATACAAAATGGTCACTAATGTATAATCTTTCTCCTGTGGGCTGGCAAACTCGAAGCTATCGTGTTGCTAAATCTCAGCTGTTTTAATCCTGCTATAAATTTGAGTTGTATAGTTTATATACCAAAAATGATATAATTTTTTTTATTTTTATAAATAAATAAATAAATAAATAAATAAATATAGATAGATATGTGTA
>JAQMYG010000035.1:5662366-5673006 GCA_030014215.1 Clariallabes teugelsi
GTGTGTGTGTGTGTGTGTGTGTGTGTGTGTGTGTGTGTGTGTGTGTGTGTGTGTGTGTGTGTGTGTGTGTGTTTGGAAATGCTTTTATTTTCATTATTAAACATAGCTCTGGTTTCTACTCTCATGGTTTTTATGATGCAACTTCTTCAAGTATTTAAGTGTTTTCCAATCGTGGTCATTATTATTACTTATTATTAAAAACTTATTATTAAAACATTTTCTAACGCCGTTTCTCCTGTGAAGTTGACGGTTCAGCATTATCCTTCCAGGTCTAAATAATATGTTGGACATTTCTTAACCCAATTCCAGGAATTTCAATTCTCTTTGTTTTTTTCTTGGCTTGACACAGGCCAATAATATAACCCTTCTAAAACAGCAGGTTTTTTATTATTATTATTATTATTATTATTATTATTATTATTATTATTATTATTTAGCTGGGCAGTGGAAAGTATTTTTAATTCTAAAAAAAAAAAAAAAAGTAACTGTATTTTGCCCTAAGAACATTAAGAAAGAGTATTGATCTGTTGTATAATGTCGTTGCTACTGTTTCCAGTAACCGTTGATTTATTATATCAGCAAACGAACAGTGTACTCTATCATGGTACATACAGTATAAACAACCGTCAAACATGTATGATCAGGGGAGAGGTGTTGCATAATGCACTGAGATGTCCGGACTCGGCTGTAGAAACGAGGTCACCTCAGGCAGAAGAATGGCTTGGTTGTGACCCAATGACCCTTCAAGTGTAAATGAGTGAGGTCTTCCATGCTTCCATGCGTTTGACACTGTTTGTCAGAGCAGAAAACTCCCAGCAAAGCGCTCAGCACTGGGGATGTTATCCTTTCCCCAGGTTCTAATCATTTTTGGCCGCTCAGCCGCTTCCTGTTCGGCAACGAAACGGCTAAGGAATGCCATTCCTCTGATACGAGAGCACGGCGAAAGGGTCTGGGAGGAAGTCCTCCTACAATATGTGTGTCTACTCGTGGGTGTGTATGAGAGACAGGGAAAGCACACAAGAGATAGTGACACTGACATATAAATGTTTGAATAGTGATTGCCCGAATGTTGTATTTCGAAATCCCTCGGGTCGGTAATTGCCTCTCTCTCTCTTTCTCTCTATCTAGTCCGCACATGCTTAACACACGCTCTAGCTGCAGCTTCTCTCTCTCTCTCTCTCTCTCTCCCTCTACTCAGGATGGAATGCATCAAGCGACAGGATAGCAAAGAGGACAGACTTTTCCCACATCGGAGGCATGACAGGCCATTCGACCCAAAAATAGCCGCGTTCAGGTCAACTTTGTCGATCCTCCATGTTTGAAAGCTTACTCCGAGACGCCGCCGTCTAAGCATCCATGCAACTCTGCCATTGACACAAACGACCTTGGTACTGTAGCACACACACAAACACACATCTTATTTTCCTTCCAGTTTTATTATAACTCATTATAAAGCACGCTGCAGTATTCCAACAAGAACATCCCAGATGTTCAAATTCACTGCACCCATTCTGACACTCAGGATCTGATTTATAGCACCACGTCATCCTCGCTGCCTCAGTGTTGTGCAAAGAAAGATCACGGTGAAAGGCTTCCTGAAGCGACATGATGTCTTGCGAGGATTCAAAGCAAACACATTATGCCCACAGAAGTTTTGCGTATGTAGTCTGCTTTCTTTTCTCCCTTGAACCTTCTTTCTTTTTTTCTCGCACTCTTAGGTGCACACACCCCACACACACGCACACACACACACAGACACACAGACACACATCCCACTGCCATTACAGGGGTGTTGACGTGTGTGCGGTATACTTTCATTCAGCCTCGTCCCTTCCTGAAAAGAAAAAAAAAAAACAGACTCCCCGATTGGTTCTGACAATGTTTAAATAATCAAGGAGCCACAAAAGCCTTTGAACCAGTTTCACAAGCAGAGCGAACCAGATGTGGCGTCACGTTTCCGAACGTGGAGCTCGAGTGCGAATGAGAAAACGTTGACTTTTGGAATCTTTCAGGGAACGGTTTGCGTTTATGTATTTTAGCGCCGACACGATGGATGTAAACACACGATGCACGATAAGTAGCCCAGAGAATGTGAAAATCTCCAAACAACTCCACGAGCTACTCTTCAGATCTTCATCATCTTGCATGTGAACGTGAATTCAGATGCTTCTTTATTATTATTATAATTTATTTAATCATGAAATCTTTACATTCATCTTCATCTACATCTACATCTACGATATCTTCCTCCACCTCATGTGTTTGTAATTCCCCTACATGATTACGCTCCGAAAATGTGTGCTCAACTTTTTCCACCTCCTCTTGGGTGTTGAGCAAAATGTGCTCCGCTGTGAAAAATCCTGCACAAAGAGCAGCGGATCGTCCCAAAAAAGATTTCATCAAACGTTTCATTTGTATTTGTGTTTGTAGGAAGGCGAAAAAAAAAAAAAAAAAGAGCTTTAATTTAACAATGATGAAAAGTCGGGGAGGCCTGCGTTGCCTGTGGCAGACGTCGAAATTGCAACGCTGGGACGTGTTTCAGCAGTGCTTTTTATTTGAGGGCCTGTAACAAAGTTAATTTTACAAGGTTTCCGTTCATTAAATGCTATTCAGGTGCAGCTCAGAGAGGCGCATATGTGCGTAAACACTAACAAACACACACACACACACACACACACACAGATGTGCATGTATCAACCTTTCAGTAATCAAAAATGTCATTCATGTCCTTTGCTAGAAAAAAAAAAAAGAGGGCATGATGATGGCAAAGTGTATAGAGTCGCCTCCTCACAGTCCTTGGATCGATCTTGAGCAGCGATCTCTGAAAACATGCTGCAGGTGCATTATTATAATTTATACACGTGTTAGTTTTAACCGAATAATCTGATTGGATGAGAGGTATTCCATGCGTGGTGATAATAGGTGGTAACAGCACTGGGACGTATATGTATCACTCCACATCACCGGTGTTCTAACAATCGTAAACTGTCGTTCGCCAGCATGGGTGAAAGTAGGTCGGTGAGTCGCCAGTATTGGAAAGAGGGGAGAGTAGCTGCCTGCCAAAGTATACATTCAGGGAAACACCTTCAGCAAGAAAACACATCTGGTAATGTTATCTCATCTTAAACAACACTTTATCTCATTTCTAATTTAATTCTATGTCATTCAGGATTGCCTCTAAACCATCCATGTTGGCTGAGAAATCCTAAATCCTTCTCTAACCCCTGATCAAAGGCACTACCTGGTGTGTGGAACACCCTAAAGTACACACTAGATTTCCATTTAACGCTAATTTGGGATTTAACCCCAGACTCTGAAGATTAACAGAGCTGATTTTCTAAAGCGGAATAAGTGAAAATAAGATTTGACATTTTCAGGACTGTCCATCACCTCCATGGTTTATTCTCTTCACCGTTTGGCTACATTTCCGCCAATCACAGAAGGATGTGTGTTGGCTGAACAAAATATCTGGTTAAATAAACGAATAATAATCTGCTGCTGATAAATGGTGCTTGTGGGACTGTGGTATAAAAGCTATACCACACTCGAGGCCGTGCTGTTGTACTGAATATCAGCACGGCTGTGACGCGGTCATGTGCACGAGGGTGCAGCGTGACAGCACTCACTCTCATGAGATATTGCTTTATTAAAAGCGTGTGAATGTGTGTCCCCATAGTGCCCGGAGTGTACTGTATCCCCACCTTGCCCCCGGTGCTCCCTGGTTCTGCTGCAGTCGTGACCAGGATGCAACTGTTACTCAAAAATAAGTGACTGAGTAATAGTCCCTTTAATTATTTAATAATAATAATAATAATAATAATGAGAATACAAAGTAAGATAAACCATACAGTTTCTAAAGCCTTCACACTAATTCCTCTTGGCCGGATGCAAACACACACACACACACACACACTAAACTACTCCACTTCTGAACCATGACACGGAGAATGTTGAACCTGAAAGGAAAATAAACAGGCCACTTCTCAGCTGCTGAGTCCAGTTCCCAAGCCCTCGCCTGAGAAAAACCTCCCGAACGCGCAGGAGGAGGTTCGGTCTTACTCTCAAGTCCATCCTTCTCATGTTCCTGTGCCATAACATACCTTTAATCTGAGCTATTTTTATCCTTTTCCTGTCTCTTCTCACTCTGTGTGTGTGTTTGCGTGGTAAAAGAGGCAGAGAGAGAGAGAGAGAGAGAGAGAACGAAAAGTCCCAGAGGACATGCTGTTGTAGCATGGGAAAAAATGCACCTCGACTTGTAAAGGTTTTTGGGAAAGGAGGAACAATTCGGATTCGGTCTGCCTGAAATTCCCCAAGACAAAGTCACCAAGACTCACAAAACATCTTGCATCCGTATCTGAATCACATTCTTTTGTGGCGGGAAGTTAATAAACCCTACTTATAAACGTCAGTCTGTTTTTATTGTTTCACAGGCTTTTGACACGCGACACACAATCCCAACGTTGGCGAGGAGGACAGTGGAAATTGCCTTGACAGATAAAGTAACTTTTCAAACGTTTTTAATATGTTAATCATAAACGTAGCATGAATTTCACTGTATTATCATGTTTGAAATAAAAGCAGACAGATTTAAATGATAACACAACTCAAGAAATACCGTGCTATTTATAATTACACTCAGGCTATGAAGCTCATTTGTTGCTCATTAAATGCTTAAGGTGAGGATGCGAAAGGGGTTTTGTGGTGGAGCCTTGGCATTCTGGACTTGGCCACTTCTAAACAGAGAGTAATATCAGCTGACGACGCCTGGTTTGGGAAAGAAAACCAGAAAAGTGTCACCCGTCCAGATGAGCTGGCGTGAGTGGGCATTCGCTTCAAAGGAAGCATGGTAATGAATGGTAATGTCCCGTGACTGTTATTCAAACACGGAGAACATAGAGGAGAGAACAGAACAGAGGATGAGAAGAGGAGAAGAGGACAGGAGGAGGATTGAGAAAGTTGGGAAAGGAGACATAGAGAGAGAGAGAGAGAGAGAGACGCCCTGCCAACAGATGGTAACATCCCGTGAATGTTATTCAAACATGAGGGCAGAGGAAAAAGCAAACCGGGAAAGGCGAGAGTGTGAGAGAAAGACGAGCAGAGGAAAACAAGGGAAAGAAGAGAAAGAGAGAGAGTTAGAGAGGAGGTGTCTTTACAGACGTTGGAGCCTCGCTATGCTGCTCTTGGCCGCACATTGGCCCGGTTCGGTTTGAGCCAGAGGCGTCGCGGCGCCACCTCAAAGAACGTTCTGCTCACTCGGGCGTTCTTTCGCAGCACATGGCATTGATTTGTGTAAAGGCTGGCCAATTAGGAGGCCACAATCACGCGGCATGGAACTCCTCCAACCCTTGACGGAAGAAGCTCCACACACTCGATTCGCTCTCTAGAGTGTTTCCTGAGTGAGATCGTGCTTTGCTCGGGCTTTGAAGCGAAGACGAACCCAACATGCTTGGGGCCAGATTTGTGGTGACACGGATAATTAAACATCTATATTACGCCTACGTCTTTTAAAATATTAGAATAATATCACAAACGCACAGACTCTCATATCAAAGCAATTATTGTTTCTTTTTTTAATGAGTAATGAAAGCATTTAATTTCTCAATCGGACCAGATTTAAAGATATTCCCGAATAAACGGGCCTTTCCCATCATTATGTTACATTACGTGATCCTTTGATAGCTACACAGCCGAAGCAGTGACAACAAATACACTTCCTAATACCAGGAATAGTTTCTCACACTCCCTGCCGACTTTTTAATGTGCCTCTGCGAAGGTTATTTTGTTGTCCAGTTGTTCGTTCAGCTGTCACAGTTAGGAAAGTGTTTCATTCTAGACTCTGGGAAGTTGAAGAATGGAATGCTCGGCGGTGTAGAGTTCAGGATGCTGGTGAGATTGAGATCCAGGAGTTTCTCCACAGCAGGTTGCTCCAGAACACCAGATTTAGAACCAGTTGGCGGAAAAAGGGGACACAAGTTTAAAAAGTCTGTCCATCTACTGTATGTATTTGTGTATTTGTTCTGGTGAGTCTGAGAACCGCAGAGATACGCTAAATCGAGATTTCCTCCCGGTGTGATGCAGAAAGCCTGATTCCGACCCAGAATTGGAACTAATTTGTGTAAAACTGGCCTCGTAAAAGTCGCTAGTGTTTGGTATTTGATTTATATCGTGCTGTCTGGTTGAGTTTCATTGCTCTCTTAAAGCTACCCCCCTTTACACCAGCACACAAATGTGTTACATTACACATTTACTGTAATTATTCCCTATTAGTGTCATTCGTCATCAAATACTATACATACAAATGAGAACTTCCTCGAATTTTATAGTCACATAGAAAGTGTGGGGTCATTACGAGCTCCAAGAGCAAAGATCTTGGCATGGATTTTTCTCTCTTGAACTGCACTGCAAGGATGAACGCTGAGATTCTTTAAAGGTATTCTTTCATTAGGTGTTTTTAATGGTCACTGTAGAGAGCGCTATCTAACACATCATTCAAAAAATTTCCGACAGGGGTTTGATCAAATTGTGATTTGGTGACCATAGCATAAGATTTAGATCATTTCAATCCCTATTACAAATTGCTCAGTCAATAAGCCATCCTTATTCTATGGATAAGGGCGAGGTCATCCTGGGAAAGACCACTCCCATTAGGATTGTTAGGACTCAAACCATTTATTTAGACGAAGACATTAATCGAGCCAGCAATTTGTTTCAAATTCGTCACGTATCTGTATATTAGTATTGTCGCCAAACAGATTTATTCTACAATATACACTCCCGGCCACATTATTAGGTATACTGGATTGGACCCCATTTTGCTTCCAAAGAATTAAGGCATGGATGCACCTTGTTACATGTATACCACTAAGAATTAATGCAATTCTTAAGGCACAGCTGCAACAAGGTGCTGTAAACATTCTTTAGAGATTCTTAAGAGAATTTCAGCAGATCGTCTTGATAAGGTCTACATATCTAAATGCATGAAGTTGCTGCCATGTAATTGGCTGATTAGATTTTTGCATTAACACACAGTTGAACAGGTGTACCTATTGAAGTAGCCAGTGAGTGTAATTTTGTACAATTAAAAGTCCATGAAGTTTTCAAGTCCATGCTTTTATTATTTTTATGAATAAACTACACATGCACAAACAACATAGTTCAGGCAAAAGACTGACGTACCTCAGAGTTCATTAGGGCATTACAGCTGCTGATCTCATGCTCTTGGCTGAGCGAAACATTGAAATGGAGGGATTGCAAACACGCCTAAATCATAAAATTAAGTCAGAATCAAGATGGGCAATAAATAAATAAATGGATGGTTCCACGACTGGGTTGCCCTTTTGCCCTTGTAACTCTTATAGGCTCTTAAAGTTTTATCAGCACTCAAAAAAAAAATCTTAACCCTTTAATGCAACAATATCTGCTGTATTTGCTATTAAGGCAATGATGGTAAAAATAAATTACTAAAGAAATAAATGTGTCTGTCAACTATCCATACTACAGGTATAAAGGTTGTATTTTCAAAGTGACAACATTCAAGTGAAATAGTAATTTATTAATTTAAAAAAATAATTAAGGAAAAAATTAAGTGCTCTAAAGGTTTAATTAAAGCTTTTATTTAAGTTATTTCTATAAAAATGCATTATGCACACTAAACCTTTATTTTACTTTTACATATACACAAATACACACATTTTTGGCATCACAATTGTGGAAATAAAATTAAATAAACTGATTTCGAAAATGTGGCTAAAATGAAAAATGAACTACTCGGCAAAGATCTTACCCTTGTTACTTTATGCACTAAAACAGCACTTCTATGCAGTTCTCAGTGCACTGCACTAATTGAGAGCATATTGCAAATGCATTGTAAAATATTTTACTGGTATTTACGATTTTGCTGTCTTTTAAAGCAGTTGGTGAATATAGCTTATTAGAGTTTAATATAGTTTTACTGAGAGCATTTTTAATCGCTAATAAATAGCTGAATGGATTGCTTCCTAAAATAAGCACTGCATACTGAGTCTATTGTCTACGACTTCACAAACCCTTGGAAGAAAAGTTGCATTTGTCATCAGTTTGACTGCTCTAACTTTAAACACCAATTTTTTTTTGGTCTTCCTGAGGACACATTTACAGTAGAAACGTCACTGTACCATAAATCGTAGCCATATGTCATGCTGGTTTTGATCCGTCCTCGATGAGAGAGGATGTTAGACTCTCATATGGCAATGCAAAGACTTTCACAACAGGAAGATATTGTACCGAATCAGTCAGAGAGACAAATCCCAGACGGCCACTTTTACTGCATTAGCGTGATGTGGACGTTTTCGCTGCGTTTCAGAGTGCCGCCGAAAGCGATCTAATAAAAATACAGTGAAACTGGGCGTGTAAGGGAAACCTCGGATCCCGTCTTTTCTCCCATCTGTAAAGCTTTTAATGAGATAATCGTATTGTAATCAGGATGTGAAAGAGACCAGGGACGAGCTGCCGAGGTAGGAGAGAGGGGACAGAGAACGTTAGAGAGACGATAAGACAGAGAGAGAGGGAGGAAATGTAACATGACGAAAGGGTCTTCCAGCAGACTGCGCGACGCCTCGCAGCCTCCTCGGACAAATATTCTGGCTGAGCTCTGTTTGCCTGGCACTTACTCGCCTTGCACGGCCACTGCTACGGCTACATGGGATACGAATGATGTCACCATAAAACAGGTGTGGTAGAGTCTAGGTTTAGATTCACCAGGGAAGTTTAAGATTACAGGTCATTTCTCAGTCTTGCTCATTGCTGTCCCTAATTCTCAATCCAGCTCTAATTCTATTGTTCGCCAGCACGTACATAACGGTTTAGTGGGATCCACCAATTATTCTGTGAAACAGCTTTACACCGCCCACGTTATGAAGAAAAGTAATGGCCAGCGTGTTATTTGCTACACGTATCAGGTCTCACTACTGACGGTGAACGAGCACAGATTCAGAAATCTGTTGGTGTTTTTCAAGTTTTGGGATTCATTTGTGAAAAATACCAGAATTGGCATCATCTCGGTGCATAATATCCAAAGGAAATATTTTCCGGCTGGACAAAAACCTGATCGCTGAATAGGTTTCTGTCTTACAGAGGCAATTATTAAACTATATATTCCGACAAATTGGAAACAGGTATTAGAAATCGTGAAAAGCCGAAAAAGACCGAGTGTTTTAAATATTTACATTAGAATGATTATTCTGCAAAGTAGCAAGTATTTAAAAACGTATTTTAGAAATTAGTAACAAAACATTGGAATGATTTTATTTCCTCTTGGCTCTAATTTTGTTTTGGAATTCGATATTAAAACAGGAGTCCGACATGCTGCCTGGTACTTTTGCCACTGTGAAATGTTTTCTCTTCAAGAAAGGAAAAACAAAACAGTTTTGTTCCTAGTTATATAGAAAGCCATTAAAAGGACTATTGAGATTAAAACAAACATCGGCAGCAGCCATTGAGCTCGTCGATCAAACGAGTTGGGAGACCACCAACATGTGCTTCTTGGCTGCCGTCCCTGCATGTCCAGCTTTTGTGTGTGTATCCAGAGATCTGGTTATTTTTTCACATTGAAATCCCCAGAGACAGAAAACAGAACATGTTTACCTGAATTAGAGAAAAAAAATTGAACTATTTTTTTTTTATCTTTCATACAGCTATAACAAATATAAAGACTTCAGCTGGATTGGAGGAAAGAATAAAACTTGTCTCCTTTGACTTCTGTAAGCCATCCGAACATTAGAGGAACATAATCTTTTTGGCTTGGCCTTTTAAAACTGTGGCCTTAAACCAACACTTCTTCGTCACCCCCCCCCACCCCATTGAGTCAACTACTAACACAGCCCCACGTCTTTCTGTGTCCTCTTTCACTGGGTCCCTCCTCCTTTTCTTGGCCTTGCGAGCGCTTGGGATATTACTTGTGGTTCTGAAGCAAATAATCAGGAATTAAAAAATGGATTCCTCGGGCCTCACGCCTAGCAACGGGCCTTTCGCCATCTGCTCAGCCCAAAGGGGCGACCATCGCCGAGGAGCCTCTGTCACCTGTTCCTGTGCTCATCTTTGTCAATAAGATAGAGATCATTTCCAAATACAAAGGTATCCATGGTTGTCTCCTTAGACAGGGCCTCTTTATTTCCATATAGCCCTTGTAAAGCCTGTTAGCCCGTGTACACCTGGTAATAATTAAATGATAGTGTGAGAAGATTTAACGCCCTTGTGGTATTGTTACAGGTTAGGAATATTTCAGACTCTTGAACGTGTGTGAATTTACAAGCGAAACTAATAATCTCTCACGGATAGATGAGTTTAGTTTGGTTTTACTCCGTTTAGTTTATATTTATATCTGGTGGAAAAAAGTGACAGTAAAAATGATCACATTAAGTTTTTCAGGATTTCCCCAAAATGTTACGTTATCCTATAATTAGCATAATAACTAGTTCACTAGAAAAATTTACTTATGAATAAACCAACTAAGGAATAAATAAAAAATCAGAAAGAGAATGTGTATAAATCAGTTTTATATTTAATCACTTAATCAAAAAGCACATACAGCATGTTTTTTAAAAACATTTTCAGGAAGTAAGAAGCTGAACAGACTGTATATTTTCAAATGGTGATGAATGTGT
>JAQMYG010000035.1:5673118-5703118 GCA_030014215.1 Clariallabes teugelsi
GTACATGAAATCAACGTATATTATAACAACAACAACAACAATAATAATAATAATAATAATAATAATAATAATAACATTGTTGTTGTTGTTGTTTGGATTTTTTTTTTAGTTTATATTTTTTTCTTCCTTTTATATATATTTTTATATATATAATTTATTCCTTAATAATCCTCTTTAATTAAAGCACTTGTTATTCTGGATTACTTTTCTAAAGATCCTGCTCAGACTCGGGTTTCTCCAGGTCCCACTCAAGCTCCGCTGTACAAACACTACTGACACCCGTTAAAACCTGTGTCAGGATTTATTTGTTGGTTTTTCCCTATAAGTGGAGCCACTTTTAGGACACTATAAGCCATTAACTACTTAAAACATCATTTTAAACGCGGCGTCATACTGTACATGATGTTCATTGAAATCAATTGTCACCTATTTTGCACTTTAAAAGAACTGAGGTTAAAATAAGTAGTTAGCCAACAGTGTTTTTGTGCTGCTTTCATTTCAGTGTACTGTTCAAGTGAGATGTGGACACACACACAAAAAAAAATCCACTCTACTACATGTAATGCACATTAGTAATGCATACTTGTCTCTATCAATTTAAGGCACAGCCAGTATACTTATGGATCATTGGCCTTTCCAAGTCTTTTCTATGTCTTGCATGTGCAGAAGCTGCATTTTAAGCCCTAGCACAATGTCTCATGAGTTGTTTGACAACCCCTAATATTATATGGTTTGTTTGTTTTTTCACATTAATCCAGGTTTTGTTTTCTGTCTACACGTTACATCGTAATCTATTACATCACAGATTAAGCACAACATACGGACTTAACTATTTAACTGGTGTCATTATAACTATAGTCCATATCTCTGCAGGTGATCTAAAGTAATACTCTTCTTTCAGCTGAGCACAGATAGTGACCATGTGCTTTTTCCTCATTTTATGGTCTGGTCTTTTGTGGCATTGAAGCCTAAGGGTTTGAAACACTGGCCAGGAAAGTATTAAAGCTTCCAAAATTTACAACTGCAAGAGAAAGGGCCGAAACTTGAATAAAAGCCTTGTATTGTCCACAGCCCAGGTTCTGAGATTAATCATTGACCCCTTCCTGGTAGGACATGGAGACAATGGGAGGAGAAGTAGGCCAGGCTGTGTCTTTATAGCCGACAAAGGCAATCTCAGACAGCATTAAGCCATAGGGGGTGTCGTTCACCTGGGGGGGATGAACAGCTGCTGATGCCCACTCACCCCCCCCCAACCCCCTTTTTACCGCACCAAATCCAATCTGAAATGTAGACGGGCATCTGAAACCTTTTCCATTAACCCAGTGACTGTAGGTGCACAGCTTGTGTGGATCCTTGACTCTGGGATTCTCTGCTCATGTTACATTTATCCATATGTCCTTCTGTTGTGTAGTGTAAATGCAAAGATGTGGGCTGGTAAAGACCTGGATATAGGGATGACACTTTAATGTGGTTCATTTACAAACTCAGTAGTGTGGTGGAAAATGGTAGGATGATGGGTTCACCACTGGGGGCAGTAAAGTGACAAATCTTAATACACACAGAGACTACACAGACTAGGTAATCAAAATGTAAATAAAAATGAAAGTAAGTGTATATATATATATATATATATACTGTATATTTAAAACAGCTGTATATATGAGAATAGAATAGTTTGGATAAAAAAATAGAGTTGAGTGCAAAAGTTTACATACCCTTAAGATAATTTGTACCCCAAAATGTTTTTTTTCCCTAGACATGCAGGTGTTCCTTTATTATGAAAAGTAAGAGAAATAGTTAAAGTTTGTTTCAATAAATAAATTGGATAAATGTTAATTGGTGGATGGGGTTAAAAAAGTTATCATTAAAAAAAAAAGTTTACATCATTCTTCCATTTGTTGTTGTTAGTCTTTCGGCCCATCTGATTCACACACAACTTGGCACAGGTTTTACGCGGAATGCCATCCCTGACGCAACACTCGTAATTTATCCAGGCTTGGGATCAGCACTGCATCCAGTGGTTGGGGTTTAGGCGTTGGGAGGGAAACAAACCCAGTCCTGCTGCATGGCAGGTGAGAGACCAGTGTCCTGCAGAATCTAACATAAATATTCTCTCATAGCTCTACAAACCTTTTTTGAAACGCTTGTGAATCTTTTCAGTTTTTAAAGTTATATTATTGGTATGCATATATATATATATATATAATATTAATATCATTATGTAATTGATTACATGCATAAATGCTGACACTTTTCAATGCTTTTTCAGCTGATATTAACAAAGACACCTAAACTTTAACAGTGAACCACTCATTTTAAGTACAGTATAATAAATAGTAGTCCAGATATAGTCTTATTCTAATCCCATTGAGTCAGTACTGAATCAAGCTCGAGGTGATGTTTTCCAGCATCTGAGTTGAAGACAACATCTCTTTCCATGGTTATCCATTTAAGAACCACTTTACGTAGTCATGCGGTTGATAAAATGAAAGAGCTTAAAAATCTCAAATACCTCTTGCACAACTAATTTAGGTAGAACCGAGAGATAGCTTAGCAGCCCTTTGATATATCAAATCAAAAAGAACTTTGGGTAAAGATGTGACAAGAGCCATATTGAACCCAGATGGGAGGCTGCCTCTAGTTAAAGATCTGCTCATCAGTGGAATCGGAGCAGGGCCCTTTCATCTGGACTGAACTCAGGAATGTGTTCATTTAATCTACAATCAGCTCTGCAGTTCTGTGGGTGGGCAAAAAAAGAGAAAAAATACAGATGAACAATATGGGAACGTGACAGGCACCCATATGAGGATGAAGAGACTTCATCAAGAGAAAGAGTTCGAGTAGATGAAGAGCAGTGAGGAGATGACGCAAAGCTCAGGCGCAGTCAACAGGACGGCAAAATCGGTTCGGCTTCATCTCTAAAATAGTCTGAAACCAGGGCTGGTTTGGTCATGGACATGGAGGTGTTACTGTGTTGCTATTGCAACCTTTTTGAGTACCTGAAGTGATCTTCACGATCACCATAAAAAGTGGATATTATAATATGTAGGTGGTATTATTATTATTATTATTATTATTATTATTATTATTAAGAAAAATACCATGTTGCTCTGTTGTTGTCAATGAGCTGTAGCGACAAATTACTAACAACTGCAGTTAATTAGACTAGAGAAATCCTGCTAATGCTTTAGCAAAACCTCCTCTGACCACCTACGCATGTAAAATAAACAACTATTTCAACAAAGAAGAAGGGCAACATATGAAAAGCGTTCAAGAACGCTCAAACCGGGACTTGTGATGAAATTTCTTAGCAATGAAAGTAAAACAACCAATTAACGTTTACAGGAAACTGCAAGCACAGTACGGTAATGAGACTCTTTGCTACAGCGAAACATTTAAATGGTGGAAACTCTTTAAAATGAGCCGTACGTCTGTGAATAACGAAGTGGCTCGGAGCACACTGCGGTCGTTCCTGTGAACACCTAGTCAACACTTGTTTGTTGAAAATCGATGGTCACCAACTTGTACACACAGTCATTCACCAAATCCACGTGCACGTTACAGAAACCTGTCTGGGAGATATTGCCACATCCCTCACATCCCTCAGTTCTGACCTCACTCTAAGCCGTTTCCACTTTTTCGGTCGTTGGGGGTGAGGAGTTCCTGGGAGGCCAGCATTTCAGACGTAAGGCAGGCAGTACGATCAAGGCTCTGCCATACGTACTGAGAAAACGTTTTACCTTGATGGTATCCAAGCACTAGTGAAATGACGGGGATTATATAGAGAATTAAAGGATTTTCATTTTTTTTTAATTCTCATAACCGTGTTCTTTTATTCAGTGCAATCAAAGGTCCCACTTTGACTTGAACGCCCTCGTACATTTGCTGTATTGCGTGTTCTCAAATCCAGGTGACCTGAAAAACATTTCAGGTTTACTCATCACACTCTGGGACTTTTATTTCACTAGTTTTAGGATATGAGTTTACTCAGTACACATCATTCCACTAAGACATGACATACTGTACTGTACATCCCTCACTGTTTCACTATCTACTGTGTCCATAGTACTTACTGTATTTATTTGCATGTTGTCTCTTTCTACAACATTTCTTTTTTCCCTGAAGCTTTTGAGAACGTTATTTCATTCTAGAGTTTACAATAAAGTTTTCTACTCTACTTGTAAACTCCACTATGCTTGTTATTACTTTTAAGCTCTGCAATAAGACACACCCACATCTGATTAGGTAATGATTTGGCTCGTGAACCGACTATGTGGGCCGTTCCTTAAAGAGGTTTTCTGGTTCCTGGCTCCAGCACCAGCATCTGATCTTCAGCCCACATTGTACATCTCTTACATAGACTTGAACAGTAAAAGGTTGTGGAAATATAATACAACCAGTCAAATGATTTCTTGATTAAGCATGAATTATTGTGGATGGGAGAGGGAAAAAAAGTAAAAAGCAAAGACAAGTTACCTGTACTAAGGTTTGGATTTAAAATTGTAAAAAGAATGAGTGAAAAATGAAAACGGCTGGTTGTTCTTGCAGTCGGAAATGAAGTGTCAGCTTCCTGATTTAACCTGTGATGGCTTGGAAGCAATTAGCAAAGTGAAGCCTGGTGGTAAGCCCAGTAAAATGAGATAAGAATCTTTTACAGTCCTGAACATGTGAGGGAACTCATTATATGACATTCTAACACATATCTGGAACAACGATGAAAGAAAGAAAAGAAAGAGAAAATAAAATTATGTTTATTAAGTATAAACACTGGATTTATGTTTATACAGTACACAGGAAATTAACATGATAATTGGTTGTTTATCTGCTAGTGGTTCTTTGTATCTATGGATTTCTCCACCGATTTTCATCCCAACTTTGCCGAGCAGCATCTTCCAAACAAGTCTACAAATTGATGTTTTCCAGGAATGGAAATTTCTCAGGTAATATACTGTTTAAAATTGATCAGAAACTCCATACTACATTATGATACATTATGTGAGTGTGTGAACAAATAAGACCCAGAAGTGGTCTTTTTCTATAATATAGTATACTATATATGGGCTCCAGCCGCCTGCAGATCCTGACGCCCACGTGCTACCATTACAGTACCTGCAAATGAAGTGTGCACCGGTCACATCGCTGCCGCTATTCACGCTGCTCCAATGTTTCAGCAGATATAGAGTTTGACATAAAACTACTACTGTTGCATTCAAAGACACTACACTGGGCACCCAAACACTGTGCACCAGAGGCAGGCCAAACTGAATTTCTGTTTTATATTTAGGGGCGTTAGAGGTAGGTTTCTCACCTACCATGCAGAAGGATTGGGTTTGATTTCCACCCAATGCCCAAACCCCAGCCAGTGGACACATTGGCGATGTCAAACCTGGATAAAATGGGAGGGTTGGGTCAGGAAGGGCACCTGGTGTTGAAGCCTGAGCTAAGTTGTTGTGTGGATCGGATGGTCTGCAACCCTTCAATGGAAACAGCCAAAAGTCTAATAACATTCATGAATGTTACTATTCATATTTACATTTTGGCAGACACTCTTATTCCAAGCAACTTCCTTTTTTTAAAATCTCATTATACATCTGAGAACTTGAGGGTTAAAGACCTCGCTCAAGGGCCCAACAGGGGAAACTTGGTTCTCGTGGGATTTGAACCTGGAACCATCCAAACCATCATCCAATGCCTTAACTACCGAGCTGCCCTTGACCCTCAAAGGCTTAACAAATACATTTACATTCAGGCATTTGGCAGATGCCCTTTTCAGATCAACTTACATTTTATCTCATTATACATATGAGCAGTTGAGGGTTAAACGCCTCGATCAAGGGCCCATCAGTGGTAACTTGGTGGTCGTGGGTTTTGAACCTGGATCCTTCCGAACCGTAGTCCAATGCCTGCTTATGACTGCATCGTAATGTTATAAATGTGACTCTGTATCTTTTGAATGTAGTGGGTTGACATGTAGTGGGTCACAGCCTGGGATCCCTGGTTTGATTCTCTGGGCTCGGCTTAGATTTTACGTAAATATCTTTTTGGAGTTCCTCGGGTTCTCCAGCTTCCTCTCACCTTGTAAACGAGCCAGTAGGTGAACAGATTAGGCTAAATTGCTCCAGGTGTATCTGAGTGTGTTGTGTGTTGTGTGATCCATGCTTGCCTGGTCCTGGAGTTGTTTTTTTGGATCCGTTACAACCATCACCAGGAGTGAGTGCATACTGAAAATGAATGAATGAATGAATATATGTAGTGTGGTTTTAATTTTTTTTACCTGAAACACAGTTGCGTTTGTGTTTGCTTTTTATGAATGTTACATTCAGTGTTTAAAAGAGAAGAAAATGCTTCGAGTGTGAACACGCTTGTGATACTAGTATTTGAGAGACTAATTATTCCTTATGGTGACAGGTCCTGGGGTTGTGTAAGAATAAACCATACACCACTGTAAAATCATAAAAGGTACGATGTAAGAATTAATGAAACAATAATTAATTTATTTGCTTTAGTTCACTAAGAATGCTTGTTATGGTCATGAACTGGCCAATAATGGGAGGACATGTTCCTAAAGCCGTTACTGTTTGGAAGATCCTGGTGCAAAGGGGAAAACTGGTACAAGGAGATCTGTTGATCTGTTGCATGGATGTCTGTTCAGACCTCAATAAAGACCAGAAACAGGAGGCAAATTGACCCCTCAGGCAACAGAATGCTGGACTAGGGTGAGACAAAGACTGCGTTTCTTTGCACTGGAAACAACATGCCGCTATATGTCAAGGGGAATTCTCTAACTGATAATCATAATAAATGACATACACTTATTTAAGCGTGAGGATGGTGGATCTCCTGACTTATTCTCAACATATAGTAGTACTGCATCGTCCATCGTTTCTGTGATTTTCTTTTGTTGCAGTTTTACAGTTTAAGCTAAAGTCGTAAGTTTTCCCCACTTATAAAGCCACCTCTGTTCATCGAGCGTGAGGCGACGTGTAATTGTGCTGAGGAATGTATGACAGACTGCCATCCACAAAGAGCTCATCTAACGAGTGACAGTGCAGCGCATATTTATAGAATACTGTCCTCACAATAAGAATTCATCTGCCCACGGATTGCTACGGCGCAAAATGTGAGCTTGGCTTTGTTCCGAAATGTGGAGCATCAACAGCGCATCTTTGGCAATGTAGCAAGATCTAAGCAAGTTGAAATGGCGGTCTAATGCAGTGTGCGTGTGTGGTGAATGGAAGTTGAAAAATGATGGCACAACTTGCTTCTGGCCTTTTTCTGACTTGAGGAAACTTGCCTAATGCTGCAGATTAGAAGAGGGTTTCAGAAATACGTTTTTTTTCCATATCACCATTATCCTCACATTTTGTGCCAAATACACTCACTCACTCACTCACTCACTCACTCATTGTCTAGACCACTTTATCCTGCATACTATGTCGAGGTGTCCTGTAGCCTATCCCAGGAGACTAAGTGCACGAGGCAGGGTACACCCTGGACGGGGTGCCAATCCATCGCAGGGCACACACACACATACACACACTCACACGCTCACTCACACACTACGGGTAATTTGGGAACGCCGATTAGTCTAATCTGCATGTCTTTGGACTATGAGAGGAAACCAGAGCACCCAGAGAACATGCAAACTCCATGCACACAGACCGCAAGGTGGGAATCAAACCCAGAACCCTGGATGAGCAAGGCAAAAGTGCTAACCACTAAGCCACCCTGCCGGCGTTACATAATGTTTACATGACCTTTAATGAAATGCTGTTAAAAATCTAAACAAAAAATATATATATAGAAAAAATATGTAGAAAAATAAGCTGCCACGTGACTTTTATTTTAGCTTATCTTTGTGCTTAACAACTTATAAAGTTGTTTCCTGTGCCAAAGCCAATCCATGAAAGACAAAAACCTCATCATCATAATAAACACGTATAGGGTTCAGGATTGTGCAGTATAGCGTGACTTGTCCTTTTTTTCAGCACAACATAGGCAATATGATAAACTGAATTTTATTTTAATTTAATTAGAAAAACATGACTGAGCATAAAAAAAAATTAAATGGGTCACATGGACAAAGAGATAGCACAGGCACATACAGTATGATTACATGTTTTTATGGTTGCTTTTGGTTGTTTCTATGATCATTCTTGAAGATTCAACATTTTTGCGACGTCATTCCCATATTCTGGTAGTGGTAAAATACTGTATATGCGTTATAAAAAATAATGATAACTTTTGTTCTACCTGACATGTCCGAAAACCCAAACACACAGTTTGATGTTAAAGCCTGTCCGTTAACCGGCAAGACTTCCATATAAACACACTGTATATATTTTTAATCGTAATTGACCAATTCTGTGTTGCCGGCACAGATCTGTGCCACTTGGGTTTTAAGGGATTTAAGTGACTAGAAATAGAAATCTCATACTTGTAAAGGAGTAATAACCATACCATTCATTCGTTGTAATCAGTTAATATTTGCTCCTTGTCACCATTTCATCATGTCTTGTGAAAAGGAGAAGTGGGAGAAACACGTCCCTTCAGGCAAATGAAACCAGGCTCCAATACAAAGTCTTTCCACCAGACGCAGTGAGAAACACATGAAGCGCCACATTGTGTGATCGCCACAATGGACACTCTGTCACCATCCGCTAATTTTATTTGCCCGCGAGGTATCGTAGAAATTCCCCAAGAATTCCTGCCCTATGTGCATGCATGTGTGCGTGTGTGTGTGTATGTATGTGTGTTTGAGTGACTGAATGAACAAGTATAGACCTTTACTCTGTGTGACGTTCTTACAAATAAGGTGCTAACATGTTGTACATGGAATCCGCTCGAATAAGTGATCCAAGTGGGATGCATTGTCTCTATGGGGCGTCTCTGCACATGCTAGATAGAAGCTTATGACAGATATCTGACCAGGTTAAGGAGTCATTACATGTGGAGAAGGGTGTTAGGAGCATTTCCTATCGTCATCTTATACCACACATTATTGATCACAATAATACTACTAATCTAAGATACACCTCGTTTTTGTTTTAATTAAGTGTATAAAGGAAAAGCACTTGGTGGTAGGGTTTTACATAGAACCTTTTAAGGTTTTCCAGAGATGATCCAATTGAAACGATGGCTAATAAATAGTACCACAATAATTTGGGTTAAAAATCAGGACTTGCCTGGTCTGCTTTAATGATGCAAAATTTGACATTATCATTTAGTGCTAAACTAACGTGCTAAGAATGAAGGCACTACACCATTAGGAGTTCTCGGGCTTATCAGCCTGGGCTAAGTCCTAATTGTTATATTGAGAATTTGACAAAGTTATAAAGTGTTTTAAAATTGGAAATGGTTCTTAGTACAAAAATTAGAAAGCTAAGAACTCTTAACTATTCAATAATGGACATTTATGAAAATATTCAATGACCTATGAAATGTGTACACTGTATGGATGTGTATGGATGTGGTGCATCGTACGCCATTCAAGACAACACACTTTCTTTTCTGGATGGATGATGGAGCTCACAACTTCTTTGTTTCTGACCAAACTTTGTAATGTATGATTAAACTTTGTCCTTTCTAGTTTTCGTATTCTGGATCGGTTATCTATGTGAAGTTTCTGTGCACGTCCTACATAAATTTTCATCTTTGTTCTTTTGGTTTTAGAAATAGAAATTGGTACAGCCCAGGATGATCTAATCTATCACTAAACTACAGCATATACAGATCAGCTATAACATTAAGACCACTGAACTGAACAACATTGATCACCAACTATATACCAGTAAAGTCATGGGCTCCCAAGGCTCATCCATGCCCATGGAGGACGAAGGTCAGCCTGCCCAATCCAAACCCACAGAAAGGCCAATGCACAAATCAACAAAAAGAAATGGTCAATGCTGGCCATGATGGAAAGGCACCACAGCTCACTGTGCACTGGGCTCAAAAGGCAAAGAGCCCAAGACCTGGTGACCTCCAAACTCCTCAGATTCCTGTCCGACCGAGCAGCCATGATACAAGCAAATGATCCGCGATGGCTCCACTCCACAACCTGGCACCGCCAACTTCCTGGTGCCAGACACCACAGCACGATCCCAGAGGCCCCATGCCTCAAGGCACCAGAGCTGCCCCGGTGGCACAAAATGAACCCAAAACATTTTTATTTTAAAAATTTTATGTTATAGCTGATTAGTGTGTGAATTCAATAAAAAGAAGACATCATGTTAGCACAACAATTTGAAAACATAAATTCCACCAAATTCTCAAACTCTCTAACAGTACTTTAGGTTAATCATGCAAATGCATGCTTTATCATCCAGCCATTTGAAGGATGTTTGATTGAAAAGCCTGAATGCTACCTGAAAAATGAAAGCTGTAACGAAAAACATTCTGGGATTTGAATGTGAAACTATTGAGACCAGGTGAATAAGATTCAAGGGAATGGTAAAATAAAGCAGTGAATGTGTCCGTCCAAATTAAATTTTAATTTTAATTCAAACATAAGTAATTAAAAGGGAGTGACATGACTCAGTTCTCCATTCTTGCGGAATATTAGTACGATCATACATCTAATTATTTTCAATTATCTGCAATAAATAAAATACAGTTGTAAATAACTTTTAGATTCAAAACAGAATTAGAGCCAATGTGTCCATGTTTATACTCAAGTCATTTATTGTGGCCTTGCAAAATAACAACAACAACAAAAAAAAACACTCATCCCGCACAAGGATTTCATTTGAGCTCTTTATCTCTGACAACAGCCATGCTTGCAGCGACTTTAAACTGCTGCCATGACTTCAAAAATACTAATCATATTCCCCAAGTAGTCTAACTTAGTTTAAGACTTGATTTATAATCATAATCCAAATTATATATAGCACATAAAAAATGCTTAACAACATTTTGGGCTATTTAAAAATGCCATGGAAAAACATATCTATCATAGTAGACACAAAACTAAAGTTTTACATGAGAATTCATTTTTAATTTTACTTTTAATACTGTTCCAGCTGCTTACGAACTTTAATCAATATGTGCCTCTACACGGCATAAATCTAAAGCATGTGCACAATGTTAAAACAACAGCAGTTATAGGGTTACATCATGATAAACAGAAACCTAAGTCACATAGCCTGATCACTTAGAATTTATAAGAATGTATCTAGAGGTTGATTTTATCTTTAGAAATGAGCAATAGAATCCTCGTCGGAGACATTTGCAAAGCACAGTTCATCCTGGACATGAAAGAAGGGAGTCTTACACAACAGCGTGTTGTCTTGAGTCTCTACAACTGTTGTAATAGGATTTCAGGCATCTGTCTCTCCTGTGAATAAACCAATGCAAAGGGAAAGAAAGGAAAAGACATCATGTGCCCCCATAGACGCTGATTTCTTTTCCCTTTGACATCCGTAAATAGTAAAATATTGGTCACACATGCCTTTACATAAGGAGACCTGTCCATCAGAAGAAGTACCTTTCAGTTGAGAATAATTTCAACGTGCTTAGCTATGTCCCTTGAAAGTAGGACTTACTTTAGTAGTAAAATATGTTACAGTATGTCTAGTCTGAACAACATAAACTATTTTGAACCCATATTAAATTATTCCTTATTCACCTGCATAATATTGTGTGGGTCCCACTTGTGTTACAAAAACAGCTCTAATCCATTGAGGCATGGATTTCACAAAACCTCTAAAGGTGTGTTGTGGTATCTGGCACCAAGACACTAGCATCACGTCCTATAAGTCCTGGAAGTTGGATCAAATTGGTTTGTCCAGCATATCAGACAGATGCTCGATCAGATTCAGATGTGGGGCCAAACCAACACCTTGAACTCTTCCATATTGGTACTGTAGATACTACTAACCACTGAACATTCAGGAACACCCCACGAGACCTTCTGTTTTTTGTCTTAGACAGTCCTTATGCTCGCTTCCAACACACTGATCGTTCAGTTACCTGCAATGATGTTTAATTCGCCTGACGGTGGTTTTAATGTTAAGGCTGATTGGTCACTTAGACACTGATAGGTCACTAAGAGTCACTTACACACTTAATCAGTATTAAACAACAACATCACACACATGATATCGCTAAGAGCCGAGCTGCAGAGTGCTTTGTCTTACACAAACACTGTCTGGACTTCATCATACAGCAATCTGCCTGAAGTATGATATAACCCAGGGTTTTCTCTTATGGAATGAGTTAATTAATTATTAATCATTTCTGCCAAGGTGTCAATTATCACCTGCGAAATAACATACAGGGCGACATTTTGAGCTGTTCTAACAAATCTCAATGTGATTAAAGTAAATGATTTTCGAATGCATTGTACTCTGGGAACTCGATCGTCATTCACACTCTCACACACCTCCTTTTCAGCTGTTTTTTCTATCCCGATCGGCACACGGCACAAGTGGAGAATTTTGTTAAATAATAAAGGTTTTAGAGGTTTGTCAGGGGTTTTTGCTTGTTTAATTGTTTTGTTTTTGTTTTACAGTATGAGGAATGGTGATGTACTGTAGGGTTTAGCACTATCAAGGAGTTGCAAGCTCCAGGATGTTATCACTGGTACTGTAAGTGAACTTTCATATTTCTGCTGTAAAGGAAATATGTATGTTAATAACTGTTTATAACTGGGGTTAATGAAATGTCGAGCATTTCATGTAATATACCGGATGTCTAGTTCCAAGCATAGCACTTTATTGATTATCATAAATCCTTCCATAGGGATCTGTTGAAGGCCATCATCTTTATCTGTGGTGTTACCATACTGTACCAAATCTTCAGCTTTTTCATGCCTTCACATTGTGACACCATATTTCCCCTACACTCTGCCTTCTTTCTGTAAGTTTTGACCATTTAACGTTTATTGCAATCCTGTCAATTATGATTAAACTCACTCCTCCATCCACATACAGTACCTGTGACTAGTAACATAACCACCTCTGCTTGTTGTGCCCTGACTCTTTATCTTTAGTTAATATTCCTTTTTCTCTTCACCAGGTTCTGCTTAGTGAGTCCCTGCACACAGTATATCTAACTGTGGTTTCCCTACTTTCCCTACACTTCTCATGATATCATTCTGTTAAACTGCTACTCCATGGCAATGGGAAATATTTCTTTATATTTCTTTATTTTTTTTTTATGAAGAATAAGAATAAGATGACCCTTCTCATAACTTTTAAGGCCATGTTCACTATCCCGGTTTCCATTAGCTAAAGGTGGAACTGCTCACAGCTGTGGCCAGCCCTCTTACCTCATGCCACAGAGCGTCCCAAGAGAAAGACGGCGATGATGAAACTCTATGAGGGTGAGGTTTCGCTGCAGCCAGCTCGTCTCACTGCCAGGGGACGAAACCCGCAGTCTGGGAACGAGCCAGTGCACGGGGCCTGACAGAGAAAACAAACTACTGCAAGATTCAAGAGCAAGGCAGTGGTACTGTACAGTAAGTTCATCTTTGAGAACGATAAAGCTGCTTAAAAATCTACATTTGTCTAATCTACTAGGCTTGAATAGTCTGTGGAGCATGAAGCATGGTTTAGGATTACTACTAGCCACGGAGTTTGACCTTGCTGAGGACTTAAAGTCATTTTACTTAGGCCTGTATCAATAAAGAGACTAAACTGTAATGGTTTAGGCAGTTTGTGCTGCTTTTTCATGCTGGTGAGATGCCATCACACACCACCACACCATATGGATGCTTATAAAGACTGGGCATCTGAAGGATGGAGAAAGACAAAGTGATGATTTTTATTTATTTATTTTCAGTTCTCAGCCCACCAGTTTTCTTAACCCCATTCTCACTTGCCTAGTTTCTTGTTCTTGGCGAACAGGAATGGAAATGTTTTGGGTTTGTTATGAGTTTTGAGGTGTGGTTAGTTCTGTTGTAAGTGTTTTTCTGCTCACCATGATTGTAACGAGTGGTTATTTGGCATTTCCGTGAAAAGCACACGGGGTAAAATGTTATCTTGGGGAAGTGGTGGCTCAGTGTGTTAATGCACTAACACAGAAGTTACTAACCGTAAGGTTGGTGGTTCGAGCCCCAGCTCCACCAGGTTGGGCCTTTGAGCAAGACCATTAACCCAGTCTGCTCCAGGGGCTCTGTACGTCATTTGCTCACATATTGAACATTCAGGAGGAATTGGCAGCATGGCATTCTGAAGAAGCATCCCAGCAGGGTTGACGAGGGCTGATCCATGGCCACTTGTTTTCTGTGAGTACCTGTGAGAGCCTGGGAGTTCGGCCAGGGCCTGCAGGCCATAAAGCTGTCAGTGCTCATGTACCCCAGGTCACCTTTGCCACAGTTTGTGTCAGGAAGTTTCCTCTGTCTCACTCAGCCGCTTACTCACCAGGTCACAAAAACACCAAGACTTTTTTAGTGTTTGGCAGGAGAATGAAGTGTGATGTGCAATAAAATCATTTGACAACAATGGCTGGTTGTAAATGGCTGTAATGTAATGTTGTGTGGCCATATATCTTTAAATAATAAAGGACGTTTCACTTTTTGAACCTTCAGGACTAATTAATTAATTCCTCATTCTCCAATCTTATTACTATAGAACTACTATTCATTTTGCCGTGTGATTTATAGTACAAAAAAAACAATAAATTAGTAAACTTATTTTGATCATTATAAAGAGTTTGAATTTATATTTTTTGCAGTAATCTACTATCTACTTACAAAATATTTGCACAAAATATTTGTTTCACATTAGCAAATCAGAAACATTTTTAAACCAAAAACAAGCATTACACATTTGTTTCTGTATTTGTTCAAATTACTTGTATTTTTATTTACAATAAATTTTATCTGCATTTGTAAGCACTAAAGGGAATAGTTTATTCCTCTCATTTTGGACGTGCTTGTTTTAAGGGATTAATCAGGAAAGCTACGCTGTAGCAGGCAGTTAATTGGCTAAGGATACGTGTGCGTGGACTTTTTATTAGCGCTAAATAACTCCCTGAGAGTTAAAAGTTTGTGGATGGGTTGGTTTCATGTAAAATACAAATCAAGAATTTGCCTGCTTCCATACTAAATATGTCCTTTTTTTTTTTTTTTTTTTTTAATTTTGTACACTTCAGTGAATTCCAGAATATTTCAGAAAGTCTGCATGCATCTTAAATAAATGTCTGTATATTTGTATATTTTATAAATGTTGTTGAAATGTTGAGATACGACATGTGTAGATGAAATATTCTTAAAGCTTGTATCCGGTTTGTTTGGAAACCAAATGAAACTGACAATTTTGAAGTACAGCTAAGACCTCCACTTCTAGTTCAATCTCTGAAACTCATTATAGCGACAGGTTTTACTGTGACTGCTCATCTCTGGATCTGAAATCTACATTCTGAGTCATTTCTTTGAGAAGTTCTGTAGCAAACCCCCCAAGGCGTGTTGTGTTTTTAGTGGATCCTGAGAACATGGTGACCAGAAGAGAAAGGCAGATGACAGATGTGTGAGAAATCCTGACACAAATAGAGAAAAGTAAGATGGTGATAAGCATAGCTTGTGGAAGGGATGTGCACAAGTCCAGTAATTCAGTAACACAATAGATAAATCCGGTATCTAAAGGAGATGCTGATCATTTTATCTGATCTGTGAGATGTGATGTTGGCCCAGGACTGACTTGACGTCAACCATACTGGATGCCAACCTTGAGTCATTTTTGTCTTTTGGGTCAACATTGGCACAATTGAAAAGAAATGTTCTCCTTGACCACCAATGGGGCTCTATGTTGGCCCAGGTTTGGCTTGATGTTGCATAGAGATGGCCAACTCAGCCACCCAGAATAGACATACGGCCAACGTCACTATGCAACCTGGGGTGTATCAAATTGGGGATAGATCCTGACTCTTGCCATCTTTTACACCAATCCAAGTTCTAACTGCCTGCAATTTTTTTTTTTTTTTGATTGAACTCCAAATTGCTTGATCCAAATGTGAATAATATTTAATTAGTGAAAAAGCCAATTAACTCTTCGTATTGAGTTTATTTAGGTAATTATTTATTTATTCATCTTCTATACTGCTCACCCTATACAGGGTCACAGGAAGCCTGGAGCCTATCCCAGGAAACTTCGGGCACAAGACGGGGTACACCCTGGAAAGGGTGCCAATCCATCACAGGGCACACACCACACACTTACACACACACTGCAGCCAATTGGGGAACATCAATTAGGCTAATCTGCCTGTCTCATCAAGCATGGGGAGAACATGCAAACACCACACATACAGAACCGAGGCGGGAATTGAAGCCTCGACCCTGGAGGTGTGAGGCAACAGTGCTAAACACTATACCACCGTTCCACCCTAGGTGATTATTAATTAATAAAATTAAATGAAGTAAAAAAAATTAAAGCTAATACAAAATAATAGGGCCATCCGTACTTTCTTCTCTCAAAAGGAAAGAAGCTAATTATGCAGAGGGCAAATTTTTTGCCCACCCACACAAGTCTGCAAGTGAAAACATGCAGCTTGTCCAGCTTAGGAAAATAAACCAATGTGAGATACTTTAGTGAGTTCTCTTCATGTAGAGTCTCCAGTCCTTTACTTCT
This sequence comes from Clariallabes teugelsi, assembly GCA_030014215.1. NCBI lineage: Eukaryota > Metazoa > Chordata > Actinopteri > Siluriformes > Clariidae > Clariallabes > Clariallabes teugelsi. The sequence continues at coordinate 5,689,687 of JAQMYG010000035.1, forward strand.
TCTGTACATTATCTCTACTACAAATGTATTTGTTTTGCTTTTTCTGGACTTTCTGGTTTGTTACATGGAAGACTGATATCTGGTGTACACGGTGTTGTTATCTTATTGTAATCTACAAATACGAGGGGTGTTCAAGTCAAACTGGGAATTGTGGCGAAGTTTCTCGTGAATGAAGGCATACTGTAAAACCGATTGACATTTACAGACGACTCCAAGCACAGACTCTTAGCAAAAAATATGAATTTTGAAAAAGTCCAGTTTTAATCACAGGCCAAGGTGACTCAGAGCCCACTGCAGTCGTTTCTGTGAACATTCAGTGTGGAACGCCTGATTCTTGAAAATTGACAGATAGATTGTCGCGAAATTGCAGAAGTGCACACACAGTCAACCACTTGCACATTGCAGGAACTCAGCTGGGACTTTTCGCCACATCCCCCATACAGTCCAAGCTATTTTCACATGCTTAAGTGGGTTCCTGGGAGGCCAGCGTTTTTAACATGAAGCAGGCGATCCAATCATTGCTTCAGCGTACTGAGGAAACTTTCTTCCTTTATGGTGAAACGCTGGGATAAGTGAATTAGTGTAACAGGCGATTATATAGAGAAATAAAGGTAGGTTTTACTCTAGTAATTGTATTTTGTTATATTTTGCACAATACAAAAATCCCGGTTTGACTTGAACACCCCTTACAGTATATTGACCCACTTGGTTGTTTTGTTGATATTTTTACATTGCGATTTGGGCTTGAATGTGTATTTCTCATATTGAGCACACCGGTCAGGGTTTTTTTCTTGTGTGTGCTGTGTGTGAGATGCGGATCAGCGTTTAACAGCTCGCTTCTTCAGAACTTGCGCTGTGCAGTTCAGTGCAATTATTTACTCAGAGAAGTTCCTGTTTTGAGCAAACCACACCTGGGAACACACAACCTGCTGTCACCCACTTTTACATGCGGTCACCTATGGGGCAACGTCCTGTTGAGTTAAGAGCTCCTGCAGAGCGTTGTCTTGTTTTAAAACAACAAGCTTTCAAGTGACACTGTAGGTAGACAAGCACACATCTTGGACAATATGTATTTAGCTGTGCACGCTCACTCGAGCTGGTGTCGAAGTTGCAAAATTAAAAGAAGCTGATCACTCTGTGAACACTTACCTTTCATAAAGCCTACTTTATTTTTTGCTCAGCATTCTAGTGTTGATCCGAGCGTTTATGCCGATCCAAAAAAAAAATACAAAGTTCGCTAAATACAATCACCAATTTTATCATGAAATGAAGGAGTTGTAATTTCTGTACACTTTATATTCATCTTGAAACATTTCACAGTTTTAGTGTCTTTTCATCAAGGATGAGAAATATATTGATCATGTGCCTTTACTGACAACATCCTCTGTTAATGACCGCATCATTATTGTATCTTGAGAACGTTGAGAAAGCTTTCAGTCATCTTTATCTTCAGCCATCTTCTTCCACTGCTGCATGCACACATATGCAACATGACATCATCATCCTCATATGGATGATGACTGAATTCCCTAAGTTTGCTTTTTTTGCAGGCTGATTTCATAAATGATTACAAATATGTTTTATTGCAAATTATGCTTTGTGTTTTTATTTTCCATCGTACCTTTATGTTTTACAGTTCACATCCCACCTCCCAAAATCATACAGGTAGATTGCTAAGCTATACTTTGCATTGCACCTAACTATATTCAGGTCGTCAGCTGACTTCATTTGATTGCCACATAACATTGCTGAGCCATCTGACGCAACCCCAGATCGTAACACAGCCTCCAAGTCCAATCTTTATGCTTAGTCTGACTAACAAGTAGTTTTTTTATGCACACACAGCCATTTAGTTCCAATCCTTCGAGTTCTCATCACATTGCGTGTGTGTATGAAAAAAATACTTTTACCTTCACTTTTAAACATAGCTATTTGTTTTTACTGTTGATTTTTTTTGTTTACCATGCAATTTTGCCACATGTTTAAATGATCGCCATTCATGTTTTTTTTTTTTTTTTCAGCACTATCCATCATGGTTTTGATAATGTATTGGGTTCTTATCCAAGTTCCAGTAACTTCAAATATGATTAGTTGTATTCCTTGCTTGATGCAGCCCAATAATTTCACCCTTCTGAAACGGCCACTATTTTTCGCGCAGGCAGTGTAATATAACAACTTAAAACCTCAAAACATTTTAAGCTGTTGTTTTTTAAGTACTTTTTTTGGGTTGGGGACAAATGACTGGTTTTCATAAAGGCCTAGTTTCTGTAGACAGGAAGGAACACACGAACAGTACAGACCGCTAACATCTGACCAATCAGGCTAGTTAAGCATATCTATATCTTCCTCTAAATTTATAAAGCTCCTCCTCTTGTCCTAACATTTACACTTGTGCCTGCGCACTTGTAGGAACAAAAAAAAAGGTTTATGTACAAGGGATCTTGAGTAGTCTTCAGTTTGACTCTCTGAAGAACATCTTACTTGTTTGATGTACAGGCAAAACCTACCGTAATGTGTTCTTATTCAAAAGCAGATTAACAATAAGTCCATCATAATCAGAAAAAAAAATGTGTTTGGCTGAGAGTCTTTTTTTCAGCAGTCTATTACGTATTGTGTGCATGCATCATCTTGGGTTATTTTGCATCAAAGGGCAAATAAGTTTAGACAGTGATTTCCTGTCTAGCGGGCTACTTTTGACTCATAGCAATGATATATTGATAAATATCAACTTAAGTAAAACATTGCATGCTAGTCATGATGCGATATCATCTTTTGCCAATGAATTATTTCTTTGTATTGCATGTGGAAAATCATATTTTAAATTTTTTTTTTTTTTTCTGCGCATAAGTCAGCTGCATTATTAAAACCTGGTGTACAATCAGATGAGGAATTAATAGTGCAGTGACAGGAAACCTCGGACGCCCACTTTGTTGTGTGTTTGTTTCCTATGACCCCGATCTCATTGCTAAATTACAACAGAGTTAAAACAGTGTTAGTCATAGGGTAAGAGGTTTGCAGAGCAGACCGTCCATTTCATTTCCTGTTATGCTAAATCAAGTAAATGCCGTGTTGACTCTTTTTTCTCTCTGTGGATGTCTTCGAAAAAAAAAAAAAAAAAAAAAAAAAGTTTAAAAGGTTTTCCTGGACACCCAAGAAACACCTATGAATCTAGGAATTTGTAATGTCTACTTCCGCCTTCATCGCTTTCATCTCAGCGAAAGAAAACAATAATTATTTCCCCTTCTTAGACCTCTTGGCTACCACTAACATGGGCTCCTGGCCCACTGCAGACTTTCCATATAGAAAGGATTGCCCTGGCATAAAGTCAAAGCCCCTCTGTGAGTGGCAAGTTTTCACAGTCGTAATTGTTGCCTAAAATGTGCCCTCTTCACGTGAAGGGAAATAGCTAGGCCATTACTGTCAGGGGTTGCGTTTGATGTGATTGGTTACTGTAGATCTGGGACCAGTTTGACATTCCTTTGCTGCTTGTTTCAAAAGGAAATCAAATAGACGAAAGGAGTTGCCTTGTAATGGGTGAATGACATTGTGGTTTACCTTTCTCCTAATGCCAAGTTTACTCGCTGTGCTTGAAACGGTGTTTTCCGAAGGCTCTGGTTTACCTTCCAGCTCATGACAAGAATGGATCATGTCATCAAAATTATGATCACTGCTTCAGCAAACCACAAAGTGATTCACATCATTGTCATTTGATGTGACAGCAGTGACATCAGTTCATGGGATTTCGGCTTTATCCATCGATACGATAGCTATCCGTGTGTCTTTCTTGACCAGAGTGAATGCTGCCAAGATAACAGCTACCTCTCGAAAAACTTCAGCACTCAACTTCTCATTTCTCTCTCAACCCAGTCCTTTGTATCTTCAAAACCCGACTATAAATATGATCCCAAATTATTACCCCTCTCACAGAGCCTGACTCCATTAACCACCAGTGGCGATGGCGTCTCTTACAAGGAAGAAGAATAACAAAAGGATCGTTTCCCACTATCACACATCGGACACTAAATCCAGCGTACCAAAGAGGCTCACGCCCAATCTAAACACATTTGGTCATAACTCAGAAGCCTCTACCTTTTTCCACAGATAAAATGTGGAGCGAAAGCTGGATTTCAAAATGTTTGCTCGGTCAACAGACAAGCTTGGGCTGTTAAGAAAGCCTGGACCCTGAGCATGGAGGAATGAGACAGATATAGCCGGCTTTGATTTGTTGTTCCAGCGACGTGGCATCTCCAATCCCCTCACCAATCCTGCTGGACTTTTTTCCTCCTTGGTGCCAACAAAAACCCTGATTTGACAAACTTGTGCACCCCACCACCCTCCTCTCACCCAGTCTCCATGTCATATGCCATCTCTCTGGAAGCAAAGCTTCCTTTTTTACTTCTCCTTTTGGACAAATTAAAGTACTAAGAATAGTGTCTCCATAGAAATCTGAGGAAACAAAAACATTGTGACTCTGTGACGAGAAAATAGATTCAGTTACTCCCTCGAGTCGAACAAAAGAAGAAATCAAGATCAGCACTCCTAATAAACACAGAACGCAGTCACGACTCCCCTCGTCCCCACCATTCATTATTGTTTATGACTTATGGTTAACTTCACACTCTGAACTGATGAACTGAATGCTTTCAGCGGCAAAGCTACTTCCTTCTTTTTCACTGCCGAGAAAAACCTTGGGAACGCTGACACTGCCGTTTCCATGACAGTCAGTGAAAGGTGAGTTTGAGGGAAAAGCAAAGAAAATGGACAGAGTTTGAAGAACTGCAATGACTCCATGTCAATCTGTCTATCTGTTTATTAGGATCCCATCAGGGGTGTGAATTTCCACCTGGCATCACATGGCAAAGCCTTTTACTTTCCAGCATGTGGCACTTACTGTACACAGAAAGGACGCAAGGCTTGGAGGTAAAAAGAGAGGCCTCTATAGGAAGCCATCCAAGAATAACAGAGCACTGAGAACATGACCCTGATAGTATGGTTTATTCCAACTCTCATTCCTGGATAAACAATATGTGTGAAGAAAGGCGTTTAAAAGGATTTCAGTTCAATCATGGCATGTGATTATAATGGATGCTGTAGAAACTGGCCTTCTTGTGTGACACGGACTCTAGGTGTGTTTTCAACAACTATGGCATAAACTTAAGATAAAAATCAATACGATCTTCATCCTATACGACTGTTTGAATTCATTTTAAACACTCAGTAGTTTCAATTTCAATGGACCGTATATTTTTCTAACAGCACTCAAGTCGGTTAAAACTGCGGAATTCCATGTCGGTAAAGAATTTCTCACCAGTTGCATGACAGCCATGCAGAATATATGCATGTTTAAGTTATCAAGTAAAATCAAGTTATTAATGCAATAAGCAAGGGGTGAATAGGTCTCCTGAGGAAAAGGTACATTCTTTATGGGTAAATAATAAATGTAAGAAATGCATATCTAGAAAAACAGCCGTAAAGGTCTCCTTCGGCCATTCCTCGCCTCCCGCCGTAGCTATCCTGGCTCTTGCCCCTTTCAACTCTGGTTTATTTTGGCTCTGTCAGTGGGGATCTGAAGTTAAAATGGGACACCTGACCTGGGATAGTCTGTAATGTAACTCTCACTGGGACAACCCACCAGCAGGCCAGGGATACTGATTTCATGGCTCAATGGCTCTGCATAATTTGCTTGGTTTTTAGTGCACTTTTTTTAGACTCTATGTGATCTAAATAGGTAATGTGTGTTTGAGTAAAAACAAAAATGGGCAAGCTGGGAGGCTTTTGCATTTGTTCTTATTTTGTTGCATGGTTTAACTTTTTTTTTAATGTGAACGTATGTATTTACTTGCTTACTAATTACATAATATCTACATTATGGCACCTTAATGGCTTAACAGTAAATAATGTGCATTATTTTTGCTCAAACACTCATTTCGCACAAATTTCTCCATGTAATTTCCTGGGTAAAATGTTAAAGTCCATCAGGTGTAAAAGATAATGCTGTTGGAGACCCTAAACCGACCATGTGGTAACCTGTTGTCAGTGCACACCATTCCAATGATGTCTCTGCTGCTTGCTTGATGCTAGGACTTGGGCTCCTGAGTTGTCTTGGACACCAGGCAATCATTTGCCCTTTTTTTGGGAGATGTTTTATTTGAAAAATAAAATTCTTCACTGGGAATTTGACTCATCAATTGTAGATTATGAGTGTGTTCAGCTTCTCTGTGCCCTGTCTGTCAATACAATAGGTGTATCTCTGCTTTTCTTGTAAAAAAAACCAGGGTTTGATTCCCTGCCAGGGACCCCTAGTCATGACGGAACGCAAGCCCATATAAGATGAGGGGGTTGAAACCTGTGCCAAATAAAAACATGTGGATCAGATGATCTGCTGTGGCAATAACAAGGGGTAGTTTATCAGCACCCTGTATGAGAAGTGTGAATGAAGTGTATAATTTGACCAGTGCTGCGCCAAGAGCAAGTCAACATGAAAGGTTTGTTTTGCAAACTCGGTACCAAATAAAGTGTAACTTACCAACCTGAAGTTCTCCTGGCCCTTTCACCCTGCTTTCCCTCAACTTTGATTTGGATCAGTATTATTTTCCTTGGATAGGCGCTGTGGTGGCTTAATGGTTAGAACTGTCGTCATGCAACTCCAGGGTCTGGGTTCGATTCCCGCCTTGGTGGGTTTCCTCCGGGTACTTCAATTTCCTCCCATAGTCCAAAGAGATGCAGATTAGGCTAATTAGCTTTACCAAATTGCCTGTAGTGTGTGAATGTGTGTGTGAGTCCTGTGATGGATTGGCACCCCATCCAGGGTGTACTCCACCTCGTACCCTAAACCTCCTGGGATATTCCCTAGGCCCCCAGCGAGCCTGTATACAGGTTAAAAGCAGTTTAGACGACTGGTGAGAGTGAGTGAGTCTCCTTGGATGCAAGCTGATTCATCATGCTCTAAAAATGCAGCATTGTCTCTAATCCATTTTGAAGAAAAAGTGACAAAGATTCATGATTGTAAAACCAATCACATTGTTCTCAATTGTTCAAATTTGCATAAATTTTGACAATCATTATATACTCTTTTTTTTTTTTGGCCCTACATCAGGAACCAGTTTCCTTCAACAGTCCCCAAAACATGCTGGTGGGTTGGTGGATTTGCTGTGTCTTGTGATGGACCAGGTGAAAGATGAGGTGAATGAAGGATGGGACAAATTGCTTATCTTAACCTAAAAGTTTATTCCTTTAAGTTGAAAGGTGATTTCTGTAATATATTTATATTAATATTATTTATCCATAGTTTTTCATTTAGTACATAGTTTTAGACTTGTTTTTCCCATCCTCTGTCTCGCTCTCTCTCTCGCTCCATTATAACGCGACATGCTGTTAAGCTCAGCTACACTTCTTTGTGACTGACTAACCTGATGTTGTTAGAAATAGCACCTTATTCCTCTAGCTGCCCGAAAGCACTGTGAAAAGCCCATTCATTGCTGTTCTCCTCCTCCCACTCACTCCCTCACTTATCATCTCTGCTGCTAAATCTACCTGACAGGCCTCTCACAGGTACGTCTAATCCTCCCCTCCGGCCATCTCCCTCTCTATCGCTCTCGCTCTGTCTGTCTGCACTGTGTCCTACTGCGGGATCGTCTACACATCTTTTACTTGGTGCAGCAGGCTGTTTTGTTCACACAGCAGGCCTGAGCAGGGTAGTGTCGTGTAGGAGTAAAGCAGCCCGGTGGTGATGTGTGTGTTTGCCCTGCATGACTGCCAGTGCCTTGGACGGTAATCGGCATGTAAGGAAGTAACATACTTCCTTAATTCACAAGCACGTAATCATGCAGTGCATCAGTGTGACAGTTGAGACACTTAAAAATGATAGCATGGGCATATGATAGCGTTAAGATTGAGTTAGGGCATTTCTATGTTTTTATAGTATCAACAACAACAACAAAAACGTGGCATGGTGGTACACCAACTCATAGCAACACAGGTCGACAGCTCGCATCTCCAGCATCTGTGTGGTCACTGCGAGACTCTTTTTAGTCCTCCAAAAAAGTGGTACTAAATTGCCAGTAGGTATGAACATCAGCGTGTCTAATGTTGATTTCGATATTACTTCCAGACAAAATAAAGTGACCAGGATACACTGTTTTCTGAGCATTAATGCATTTAAGAGTGAATAAATAATAACAGTAGACAGTAAAATTCTCTGTGCAGGTTGAACATACTGTATGAGTCCAGCTGACGCTATATAAACAGTCCACCCAACCGTCAAGGACGTCCAACTAGGGATCATGGAGGACAATGGAGACCATCAGGATCTCCGGTCAACATTCACACGCACATTCACCTTCCAGACGCCAATCAGCATGTCTTTGGACTGTGTGAGGAACCCGAAGTTCATGGAGGAAACCCGCAAACTCGACGCACACAGACCCCGAGGTGAGAATCGAACCCGGCCCCTGGAGGTGCAGGGCGACTGTGCTAACCACTAAGCCACCGTGCCGCTAAATAAACAGAGTACGGTGTTAATTGAACATTCTGGGTGTTAACTCGATACTATAATCATTTTTATAATCCACTGTAATAGAGGCATCACATGCATAACATGTCTTTCAGGTTATGGCCTGGGCGCTTTGTTTTTCCTCAGCACTTCTAATGCAATACATAGCTTCTGTGGTCAAACTGACTGTGTCACATTCCTTTGCTCTCAGCCTCTGCTGATACAACCCACTGTGTTTGGCTATCATGCCTTAAACGCACTTCCGTCTTGAGCAAGTTTTCTCTGATAATGACCTTCATACCTCGCCATATACAGCGTCTCCGCGCACACATACAGGGGAGCGTGGGAGGTGCTGACGGCTCTGACAGGAGTGTGTACAGTAATCAGAGGCCAGTCACATCCTGCTGACTTCCCTCTCAGGCCCATCAGGCCTCACCTCTCGGTTTCCTTCTCTAGATTAGCTGTCCTGTTTCCTGAAGAGCGATTAAGAGAGTGCAATGAGACAGCGAAGCTTGACTGCAACTCAACAGTGTTTAACTCATCGAATTTCCTTGAGCGATATTTTAACACCTCGATTAACGTTCTGTATATATTATTATTATTATTATTCTGTATATTATTTATGGAGCTCTTTTAAATCCATTGATCACTTTTAAATAATGTTATTGTCTTGTGGATATGATGTGTGAAGAAATCAAAAATCTCTCAGGTTTCTGAAGACGAATCACCTCATTAAGTTTTATACTGTATGTGATCTCCTGTGCTAAACCTCATGCCTGGTATTTTCCAATAATTATTACCTTTTGGTTCAGGACAGCTAGCTTGATTCACTTCATTGTACATCTGGTGGGAGCAGATTTCCTGTGGCACTTTGGGCTGGTGTTCAGGGACACCATGCACACACACACAATCACATCGCACGCGCACACTCACACACACACACACACTCCAACACCGAGTTCCTTGCCTTGTCATGACACTCGCACGTCCGGTCTGGTTTATCGGTAAACCTTGGGGCAGCATTGACAAGCCTGAGGAAGCACTCCCGACCGCTATGTCAGTAAATTCTGCTCTTCAGCTGACAGCCTGTCTTCGTCTGCCTGATGGCAGAGTCACTCGTAGCTCTGGACCCGATTGATTACGTTTCCAGGCCTTGCTGCGTGCATCGTCTGTTATTTCCTTAACACCTTCGATGTGCAAATTCACCGACCTTCAAAGCAATTGCAAATTCAAGAAAGAAAGTATACAAAGCTGACACGTTTTTTCCCTACTTGTGGTTGGAAACAGGTTACTGTTTCCGATTATGACTTTTAGGAAGGGAAGTTTCCCACAAAAGCTGAACGTGTACTTCTGCACTAGTCTGCAAATTTACAGTAGATACCATGTGCGTGTGTTAAGAACTGAAACTCTGATGCATCTTTCTATCGAATCACATCGTTTCAACATGACAGCTACTTTTGTTTCACATTTGTTGCTTGTTATAACTTATTGTTATGAAAATGAATGTTGGTGGTAAAAAGTACATTCGCTGTGTATTCATTATCAAAGGAGAAATATTAAAATGTGTAGATATAGTGCATTTTTCGTGGCTTTTATTTGATTGCATGTACAGTATGATAAGATCGATTGACGATTCTGCCTTCGCATCATCACGTTGCACCAGTAAGTTGCCGGATATGCAGAAAGGGCTTTCACATGCATTCCTGAAAAAGCATGACCTTTCAAGCCCACTTCTTGCTTAACAGGTTTGTCACTTGCACTCATGTCTTGTTATTGTGTTTGTGCGTGTGTTTCTTTCTTTCTTTCTTTTTCTTTTTTTCTTTTTCGGGGTGGGGGGGTTCACATAAAGGCCCTGCTGGAAGTGAACGCTAGCCGTACAAAAGCTGCCTCGCCACTGAGTCAAGTGGCGAGTCGCTACTACACTTCAGGTGAAGTGCTTGTGATGGAGTGACTAAACATGAGGCTTCTTCAGGTTCTTTAGAAACACAGAGGTGGCGGAACATACAGTACCATTTGCACTTGTGGGCTGCGTTATTTGCTTGTTTTTTTCCAACTCTTTTCGAGTGCTTGGTTCATTTCTGCGGTTGACGGAGTGTCCTTTGTTGTTTTATAGCTGGCTTGGAGAACTGGGGAAAGATTAGTCACTAGCCAAAACAGGCACCGTTGATTACAACCCACTGCATTTTCGAGGTTTTGTCAACAACTTCCAAGGAATATTTATTGGTGGGCTTCGTAAACATTTTTAACGAGAGATTCGCAGAAATTAAACAAACCTCAATGGTTGAGATGTTCAAGGGTCCTTTACATTTTTAAAAAAAAAACTTGAGTTTTGAGTTTGACTTTGATTTTTTGAAGTTAACAGGGAATACACTGAAATAAAGCTCAGATAACACCAGGATTCGGGCATCTCCGAGACTTTGCGAGGCACCATCTGGGAATCTCAAGCTGTTGCCTTGTGGTTATAGATATAAGCCACTTCAGTATTTCATTATAAGCACAGCTCTTCAGACTACAAAGAACCTTGAGTGAAGCTTTAGGACTCATTGTGGGTGAGCAAAACTCCACCCTATCTAAAGACTTCTATCCAGTTCTGCACAGACCCATGAAAAAAAAGCTTAAAAGCTATTTTTACAATAGTGCATGAGAACTTTGTGCCAGTATTGACCACAATGATGTTTCATAATAGCAGTCCCTGTAGTTTAATATGTATGAATCAATCCACTTCTCTTTGGTTTTTCAACTAATTTAAATAATCATGTACAACATTTTGTCGAAAAACAAGCCAAGGTGTGTGGTGGCAAGAATATGTGTGTGTGTGTGTGTGTGCACGCAAGTTGCAGAGTGTCACTGCCTGGTGTGAATCACTCGGTGATGGGATCACAATTGGTGTGTGGGAGTACGATAAACACCCTAGACTTTTTAACAGGTGCAAAAGTTTGAGTTTCTGGCCCAAGTTAGACCTCGGAAACGCCTGACACCGGTATGAATCACTCCGCCTCTCCATGGATTTCTAAAACCTATATACTCATCCACAAGCCATGCTTAAAATATGTACAGTATGTACCTGCGGATAACTGCATCAGAGCTGTGAGGCCTTTCACAATTGTGGCCAGCGGTGACTTTTTCATCATTTTTTTTATGAGAATGGACCAGACGGGTCGGCTTTTGGCCACCACAGGCATGGATGAGTCTTGGGTTCTCATGATCTTGTCACCAGTTTGCTGGTGTATAGTTGGTGATGATCAGTTTTGTTTAGTTCACACGGACGTGGTGTTGACATTATGGCTGATAAGTGCATGAATACATGTGCCCTGTCCTTCCATTCAGCCATGTATTCCCAGCTCATATGCGGTACTTCCGGGAAAAGTCCTAGATCTACCACAATACTCATATTTTGGCTGCTGTGGATAATTTGGCTACTGGAGATGTCTAAGTGAATGCATGTTTGCAGTGAAGCAAAGGTCACACATATTCGTACCATATATTGTATTTTTTCTTTTTTAGAGAGAGGTTTGTTGCAATATAAGCTCCTACATGTTGCATTTATTCGAGCATCCCATGGAAGAAGCACAACTCGGCTGCACCCCAAAACAGAACTAATTTCTCAATCCTTTACTGGAAGTCAGACTTTTACCTTGACTTTGAGCTCGAACCCGATAATGTCTCATGCCTCACAAAGACCCACATTGGGATTTAAGGGCAGAGTTCAGGTCAGTAAGTCATCCCCCACTTAGATTAATCCATATTCCTTTAACAAGGTCAAATAGTAGAAAAAAAAAAAAAAAAACAGAATATAAAATTATATTGATTTTGAGGCTGCTAATATAGAATACAACTTTTGTTACTGTACGTGAACACAAACCGTATAAGCACCAGAGGTTCCCCTGACTCAATCACACGGATAAAACTCTACATCAGCTGGTTCACCATCAGGTCGCCCTGAAATGGAGTCTTTCCCAAGACGCCAATGTAATCAGCCCCATGGATGCTCATCCAGAAGCACAAATCCTCCTGTATGTTGTAAGCTGATACAGTAACCATATGCCACGAAATATCACTCATTCGGTTTTGGGGTGGAACTTGGTCTTGGCTTGCCCTCCCCAAAATGGTGTTTTATTTCCAAGGCCTTGGTATTAAGCTATGCTTTTCCCCAAGGATTAGTGGAAAGTGTGACCCGTGTCCATCCCATCCCTGCTCTCCCAGTGTCTCTTGCTCTGCTTCTTTTCCACTAACGATGGTATTATTTCAGTAGATTAGTGATGTGTTTGTGTTGACAGCTGTTGTGCTGATGCCGGATTAGATCTTGCATGAAGTACAGTTTGTGTGCGTGTGTGTGTGTGTGTGTGTACAGGTTTTTAGCCTTGTAAATGTTGCTATTCAAATGGCAGTTTTTACCTTGTTTATTATGTCTGTTTTTTTACCTTAAATATTTATTGATATTTTCTCGGAACGGCCAAAACACTCGTTTATGGATCCATGTTAAAGGTAAGATGTAGGAACACTCTATTCAATAGATGACTGTTCTTTTGGGTTAGTTATGCTCAAACCAATTAAAAAGGACGTTCTAGTCAAACCAGGACTCTTGATGAAATTTCTCATGAATGAATGAAGGCGTAAAGCCGATTGACATTTACAGACGACTTCAAGCATAGTACGCTGATGAGACTCAGAGACACAGTAGAACATTTAAATGGTGCAAGCCTTTTGAAGAAGGTGTCTCGGACCCCATTGCAGTCGTTCCTGGGAACATTCAGCTAAAGTAATGCCTGATCCTTGAAAATCACTAGATAACTTGTCACCAACTTGCAGAAGAGAGGCATCTGTCTGTGGGAACTGTACACACGATCATTCACCAACACCACTTGCACATTGCAGGAAATCGGCTGAGAGATACTGCCACATCCATTGTACAGTCCTGATATGTTTGGACCATTAAAGGAG
>JAQMYG010000035.1:5707541-5755723 GCA_030014215.1 Clariallabes teugelsi
ATTTATTCCGAGATTTCTACATTTATAAGCTGACCAATTTGTTATTATTATTATTATTATTATTATTATTATTATTATTATTATTATTAACTTTTTATGCAGCCTTCTTATGCTCATCTCCGCAATGCTATTTCTGTCTATAATGTTTAATGTTTAATATATTTTTTAAAATAACATTTTAGTCTGTTTATTATTTCTGTTCCATTTCTATAATTTCAGCTTTTGGAGCACATCGCAGGTCTAATAGCTCCAAAATATGTACAATCAAAATGTAATAATTATTAATATTATTATTTTTACTTCTGTCTCTTCCATCATTTCTAAAACATTTTTTATTCTGTGTTACGATTGAGCAAACCACTCTCAAAAAACGTCCACTCTCACAATCTCTCTCTCTCTCTCTCTCTCTCTCTATCTACTGTATATATGTATGTATATATCTATCTATCTCTATCTGTCTGTGTGTCTAAAAAAACCTAATGTTTAAGCATTTTTAAATCATCAAAGACTTAAATAGATACATTGAAAACAAAACAAAAAAAACAAAAGCTACGTCATTCATAAACTTCATATAGTTTTCTCACTATAGAAAAGGAACCGCTCGAATAAAACCTGATCGCGATCATCTCTCTCTCTCTCTCTCTCTCTCTCTCTATCTCACACACACACACACACACACACACACACGCAGATACAGTTTCTTCCTCTTTATAAGTGTGTGATCTGAGATAGACGTATGTTGAATCGACATGATTTTTTTTGTCTTGTTTAAAAACTTGTAAAGAAGGTGTGTGTCTCCATTTTTTTTCCTGTGCCTGTCCCCCACCTCTCCGCCTCCTCTCTCTCTCTCTCTCTCTCTCTCTCTCACTCCTTCTGCTGTCCGATCAGACACTTCAAAAGATCAGGAGAGGCGACGCACGGCTCTCCCTCCGAGCGCGCAACAAAACTTCATTTTTCGGGACTTTCAAGTTCTTTTTTTTTGTTTTTTTTGGTTTTGGTCCTTTCTCATTCTCAAAGAATTATTCTTATATTTTGCGTGTCGCGAACGACACACAGCCCTGTAATAACCTAGATAAAATAGGAAGAAGAAGAAGAAGAAGAAGTAAGCCCAGTTCAAACTGTTGGCGTCGTTGTGTTTTGGTGTGGTTTAGATCCTGGATGGAGTTGCAGTGCGCCTCTTATCAATGAAGCCGGAGATCATGGCGGAGGGGCCGCGCTGTAAGAGGCGAAAACAAGCCAACCCAAGGAGGAAGAACGGTAAGGAACGAGTCCTTTCTTAGACCACAGAGTGCTGTTGAACTTTAGGGACCGGTGCTTGTGAGGGGACAACTCGCAGTGTGTGTATGCGAGTGTGTGAGTGAGTACGTGAGTGAATGTTTGATTGAAACGCGTTACCAAATAAATAAATAAAAAGTCATGAAGGAAGTTTTTATTTTATGTTATGGCATGTCATCAGTGGTGGTTAGGATGGTTATATGTGTGTCTGTGTGTGAGAGAGCGAGAGAGAGTTGAGAAGTTTAGTCAGAGAGACAGGGAAGCTGAGTAGCGGTCCTGCTTATCCTACGAGCACAAAACCGTTATGTGAGTGCGCGCACCCGTGTGCGTGTGCATGTGTGCGACATACACAAACTGAGGTAGAAAGGGTGTCGCGTGTAGTGTATGAGTTTGTGTAAATAACATTAACTTTTTAAAAAAATATATATATATATATTCGTATCAAATTTGTGAAAACGGTTATTTAGAAGCCTTTGATGTGCTTTGATGTACTTGAATTCTCGAATTGGATTGAAATCATTGCTACAATCACTTGGAGAGAAGTTTACAAACAAACAGAGTCTGTTCACACTTTCTTATAATTTCCTCTATTACTGAAAGACTATGGATAAAATTGTATATATATATACATGAGTGTTTGGGTGTGTGAGAGAAGGCTGGACAACTGTAAGAACTATGCACCGCAACTAAAATCATTTCATGATTTCTCTCCAGAACTCATCTTCAATCCTCAATTGTTTTACTTTAACTATCCATGTGCGGCATGAGCTGGGTGTTGGTTGGTGCATTCAGAGAGACGATATTAATCAAATGAGCAAAAGGTTAATAAAAGAAAGACAAAGAGAGCGTTTAATTGAAAAGACAGTCCTATATATTTAAAACCCACACTTTGGTTCTGAGTAAACTTCAAATCCAACTAGTATTAAATGCTGTGTATTGATTACTTGGGGTGGGGGGGATAGGAAAAAAATCGATTAGAACCTTAAATACGGGCTCGTTTTTGTGACCCAGGACAAAGTCAGTGGTGTGAAACAGTATAACATGGGGGTGATGAAGGGGTTGGAGACGACAGGAGTAATCAGCCATGTGCTTGTTTTGGCTCTGTGATGTGTCCTAGTGATGTGATCATGCATGACAAAAATTGTGTTGAATCGTGATGTCTTAGTATGATCAATTATCAAGCTTCGTATATCCATAATAATAATTAAAATAATAATAATAATAATAATAATGATGGCCTCGTTGACGAGGGCTGAAAGAGCCTGTTGAAGTGCGTTACGCTGTTTAGTGTTTGACAGAAAAAGAGAAGGTGAAAACAGCAAAACGTTCAGGATTTCTGTTTATCTTATATATTGTATTCATATACATATTTTACACTGATTTAAAAAAGTAGCCTTTTTTTCCGCTATGATTATATAAGGAGAATTTGTTTTGATCTAGTCTGGGTTAAAGCAACACTCCCTGTACATCTGTATCCTGATCTCGCATGATCTGTGAGCAAAAACAAGCCTTACAGCCTTTAAATAAACAGACACTTTTATTTATTTTGGGAGGAAAAAGAATGTTTTTAAATGTTTTCAAGTCGTGTCTACTGTTCTAATCAGTCAACAAATTAGCCACTGTTTCTTTCACTGCCGCAACTGTTGTAGAATTTTTTTGTCTGTGTGTGTCTACTGTGTAGTATAGCAGCATAATTAGTATGGTTTAGGACCCTGCTCTCGGTCCTGTGTCTGTGTCTCTGGCCACACCTCCTTGTTTTGTAGTGCCCAATGGGAGGGCAGTGTAAGGCCCAAGTGTGTAACTTAATCCGTGTGCATGTAAAGGCATAGCGTTCAGCTGTTACTGACTAAACTGTCAGCGATACATGGTTATCCCTGCCTTAGCTTTTACAAGTTTATTAGTAGCATACCTCAGCTTTAATGAAGAATGATGTGGAGAACCGTTTTGTTGTAGGGCGTCTCAATTTATGTTTTTTTTTTTTTTTTTTCCGGTTTGTTTTTTTTGTTAGATTTTTTGCTGCCCCTCATTATAGGGAATGTACTATGTTTCTAAATGTTTACTTTGGATCAGAAATGATGGCACATGCTAAATTTCTTCCCTCGAAATAATTTGCTCATTTTATCCCTCTCCTCCCTAATTTAGTCACACTTTTCAGATTAAATCGCTGAAAAGAAACACTGTCCGGTGTTTGATTTGAGACCGTTTCAACGAGGTTAGCAGGTTCCTGCCAGACAAAGAGCTAAGACAATGGCTTGTCATCTGGGCATCTCATTGGCATGCTCTTATAAACAGCAGTGCCAGGGAGCCCAGTGTACCGTCCCTCGCACAACTAGACCATTGTCCTGGCAGCTGCGTGAGACACCTTTTGCTCTGTCCTTTCCTCAGTTGCGTGAAATAAATGCTTTCTCTTACTATAGAGTGGGCACATAAGCTTATAATTTTAAAAAACAATGATGATATTACAGTAACTTTCACCCTAGTCATCCCACATCCATATTAACATTCATAAACACACATACACACACACAGACACACAGACACGCCATCACTGTTACTGTCACCACTTCTTCTCCCATCCACCCTGACCTGAATGCCTTTCATATCTGCTCTGCCATGTTTCAGCCACCCCCCCCCCAAACCAAGTCTCTATCCCTTTTTCTCCCTTTCCCTTCGCTCCCTCTCTCCCTCCTCCGCCACACTCCCCCTCAGTAAACACCCCCGAGGGTAGAACAAAGAAAAGGAGCTCCTCTCCTCCTTCTTAATCACAATTCAGCCCTTTCACTGCTGCTAGGCCACTCTCTCGCTCTTAGCATCCCAAAGCCCGAGATGAAAAGACTGCGCACGAGAGAGAGAAAAGAGAAAGCGAGAGGAAAGAGGCAGAAAAGTAGAAATTATGCCTGGCAAAGAGAAGAGCAGGAGGTGGAGAGGTAGAGAGTGACATAACTTCGGTGTCTCTACACGATTGTTAAACTTCCCCTGGTTACGCAGCCCACAATAGACCGTCGCCTCTACTAAGAGTCTGGACCGTTTTACTAATGCCGCAGATAGTGTTACTGTATGCCGTTCCTGAGCTATTAACAGAGACAGAACAACAAAGTAAGAACAAGCAAAAGCAACAGATTGTTTACGGGAATTTGTCATGGTTTGATTTGAGCCGGTCCAGATTTCGTTTTCCACTTCCAGGTTCCTGCTCAGCCCGCTCTGACTCTTTCAGGCTCAAGGTGTGTTTAATATGTATCGAACAAAGTTATGAGCCCGAGGCTCGATCGGCTGCCACGTCGGACAAGAAGATCCGTATCCACTGCCAGACAGATGTCATTCTCAAGTCACTGACTTTCTTCAGCCACGTCTCTTTTAGCGAGCGAAACAGAGCGTCCTGTCAGGAGCTAAAAGCCTGCGCCTTTTCACTGACGGACGAGACGTCGCTTATTGTGCCAGCTTTTCACTCGCCTTTCCCCCCTTGCACCTCAATAGGTCAGGGATCACAAATGCAAACCGAAAGAGTGAGTGAGCGAGAGAAAGAGGGAGAGAGAAAAGGAGAGGATGCAAGAGCACTCAAATGAAGCATGTGATATGAATTCCTAATTTTATCTGTTTCGCACCCCCTGTTCCCTTCAACTTTTTTTTTTCTTTTTTTTTTCTGTTGTTGTAAAGAAAAGCAGATTATCTGTACACCTTCATTCAGATCCCCCCTCCCTTTTCATCTGGGCCAAGCTGTGCAGGATTTAGGCCGATTTACTTCAGCAAACACCTATGGACAACTGGGGGGTGGGGGGGGGACAGGGCTGCGTTTGGAAAGAGGGAGCCCTTTGTTTGTCGGGGTGCAGGAGGCCTAAAGCTGAACCGGGCGGCCGCATTATCGCATTAAGCAGCGTGGTGGCCTAGGGAGCTTGGTTAACGCTAAAGTAACT
Organism: Clariallabes teugelsi; assembly: GCA_030014215.1. Lineage (NCBI taxonomy): Eukaryota > Metazoa > Chordata > Actinopteri > Siluriformes > Clariidae > Clariallabes > Clariallabes teugelsi. Next base: position 5,712,728 of record JAQMYG010000035.1, read on the forward strand.
GGCTATCTACCAACAACAAGGGGACCTACATTAGCAAAAGAGATGCGCCTCTTTTTTTTTTCTTCTTTTTTTTTTTCTTTTCACCCCAAGAGTTGATTCCTGGGCTCAGAGATTAGTGTAGTGCTTATAGATGGAGGTTGAGAACCTGTGCATAACATTTTACATAGGACGAATAATTCCAAGTTAAGCTTCGTCAAGCCCATCCCCCTTAGAGTTTCTGTAAAGAGAGAGAGAGCTTTATCCTCCCCTGTCCTCATAACATCTGTCACTGCTAAGAGGGACAGGAGAATGCCACCCAAGGCCCTGTTAGTCCTGTGTCACTTGTGACTAACCAGAATGAGCAATTTACACTCAGGGGTCCGACCCCCCTCCACCGTTCTCTCGCCCTCCCACTCCCTTCGAGATGATACAGCTGCAAATGCGAAAGTGTTTGTTTCACTACGGACAAAGGCCGCTCCTGTGTTTGGTTTGATGAGCCCGGGCCCAAACGCCTACACTCCCTTTCTAGTCACCGCTGAATGTAATGCTTCACCAGATCTCGGTGCCTGCTCTGCCGTTATCAGCTGTTTGGTTTGAGGTGTTCTGTTGTTGACGGTTCGCGCGCGTGGTTCAAGGTGACGGACGGGGGTTTGTTGTGAGTTTGCTCTCCCCTCTCTCCCTCCCTGCGTGTAACCATGTGCACATTTTCTTCATGAGCGAGTACAGTGTAGCGGCGTGACATTTTGTGGCGCCGCACCGCCGTTAGCCTAAACAGTGAGGATTTACCAAGGTCAATAATGAGGTATGTCACTGCAGGCTGCAGAAACAACAGCCCGGGTGATAATGAATAGGAGTAAGGTTCCATCAGTAGTGTGTGTGTGTGTGTGTGTGTTTAGGTAATAAAATTGGGATGTAAAAATTAAGGGTTTTTATTCACTACCAGGAAATAATCAAAGACTTATTGTCATGCCTTATGTCAATGTCTTCATGGTTAAAATACATGACTATCAAAAGTATGGATTTATGTTCGCCTACTCGCGCAGATGTTCTTTCCCAGCGCGCACTTCCGTTTGATTAGTGGAACACCTCCGGCAAGGTTGCCGCCACATGGAACAATCAATAACGGATCGGTGGATTAAGGTGTCATGACATCTGCGGGTCCAGACCTCTCGTGCACGGGTGAGTGCCTCTTAAAGCCAGCGCCGATAACAGCACTTCCCCACCTAGTGCCAGATCTATAAGCGTGGCCTGAAAGCTTACCCGTGCATCGCCGTGCTGGCCGGTCACCTGCGTTCGGAGGCTGCGCAGAATGTGTGCGGATGGATTAGATTTGCCCGTCCTTTACAGTTACGTTCGAGTGTGTTATGATTGCTTTTCATTTTCGAATGTGAGGAGTGTGAAAGGAATATGGGCATGGCTTTTCTGGTTTAAACCTGGCAAATGGCAGGCATCGCACACGAGGGAGTCACGTTAGTCATAGTCGCAGCACTCCTTCTTGGCTCCTGCCTGATGGATAAACTTAATGTCAGTCTTTTCAATTGGAAAAGGACCAAGCTTCTAGTCCTCAAGCATCCGCGATTCTGTGGCCAGCTCCGGTATCATCTTTTCTTTTTTTTTTCTTTTTTCCTTTCCTCCTTCCCCATGTTGCTCCTTGCAGTTTCAGCAAATTGCCCACCAACTGGGTGCTTGGATCAAGAGATTACAGGGCACTATTTTTTTTAGGTTATAGGTCTAGCAATTAAAGTAATGAAGAGGTTCTTTGCTCACGGAAGCCAGGGCCCGTGCGTAGTGCTGACTCGCTGCCTTCCAAGTCGATAACTCCTGGCCCACAACCTCAGGCAAAGCATGCCTGGCCCTTATCAGGGAGGATGTCCTGTGCTTTACATTCCTGAGCTAAATGATCCCCTTCCTCAGTGTAAGCACTACAGTTCAGGAGGATTGGATCTGACGGCCATGTCAAAGCTATAATACAGTAGCTGAAGGGAAGGACAGACCGGAGCGTGCAGACTGAGCTTCTCTTAAACTCGTGCAAAGCTTCACGTTTGCTGCCGCACTTAACCTGAGCCCGTTTGACAGTGTTACGGAATGTCCAGAAGCTATGGATTGTCTGAGATGTGGATGTCATGAAAGGTTGTTTTTTTTTTGTAGTGAACTAAAGGTGTAATCCTATTTTAAGGTGCAAGAACAGCCTGCAGCTAAAAGAGGTCTATATTCTCCTCTGACTGGTGCGCTGCAGTGAGACCGAATTGCCATGTGTGCCATGGCTCCAGATGGCACATGTGAATCTACCTTTTCAGGCAGGCAAAATCACAGGTCTTGATGCCATCAGCTTTTCAAGTTTTACAATAGGGCCAAGCCTCGTTATTACCGCTGGCGGCCTCTTTGGCGAGACTGCCATAAAGAAAGTGTTCCTCAGCAATTAAAGCTAATGAAATATTCATGTGTGGCACCTTCCTCAACCGTCCCCACAAATGAGCAAGCCACGCTTAATGTCTCCCCCACCCATCCTACCAACCAACCCACCCCGCTCCAGCCTTATTATGGTGCTAGCCTGGCATGCCTGCAATTAGCGCGCTATCTTCCAGTGGTGACTGGGCAGACTGAGCGGTGAGGAGGAGGAGGAGTAGGAGGAGACAGAAGGAGGGTTGAGGGGATATTAGGGATAAGGAAGGGCTGAAGGTGTCTTACACCAACATGGCAAGACGGGCTAGAATCAGGCCAGCGCGATTAATAATAGGCATCGCTTATGGATTCCACCCACTTCTGATTCACTGAACTCTTGTTATGTAAAATAAGTGTAAAGCTACATCGTATTGACTTGGTAATAGGTATTAATGCTTATATCTGCCGGGGAGCGTCGGGACCCGAAAAAGGGGCGACTTCTGTGTTTTGTGCAGGTGCACGCACGTTCAAGGGGTATCATTCGGTTTTAATCTCCGCATTTCACATGGGCATTAGGCGCTAATCACATTGTGGCCTTCGCTGTGAATGAAATATGTGTTGTAATGGAGATGCCTCTTGTCATATTATGCCAGGAGTGACTTAAAGGAGAAAGGGGAAACCCGTCTCTAATTGTAAGTTTATCTGAAAAGAACACAGCTGTCCACCCACTTGCATGCATATATATCTTTCTCTCACCCTCTTTCTCTCTGTCTCTCTCTCTCCCTCCCTCATTCGTACCACATAGACTCGAAAACCACACTGAGTAAGTGACATGTTTAGTAGAATGACGGTGCAGTTTGGTTAAAAACACTAACACTAATATGACACTTTGGTAAAGCAAGTTATAAATGCATGAATTTGTTTGTTAAAAAGAAGCAGCTCGTTTTACATTCGTAAGCATGCAGGATCTTATGCATTTTTATATGCCAAATATATATATTTTATATATAATATATATAAAATAATAAAGCATTAATAGGTAGGATTTAATCTTGCTCAGGATGTTTACACGTCTCCACATCAACCTGTGGCAGCCTTTGTCACTTTATGAGGTTTCTCACTCTGCCACTGACCCCTTTGCATCTCAATGAGGTGTTCTGCCCGTAGCCCTCCTCCCTTGTTCCCACGCATCACCGTCCTATCAGCTCAGCACCTTTCTCCAGAGCTCGCCGAGAAGTCTCGTGCATCCTCACGCCGCCCAGATCTGCCGAGGTGTTTACTATGGGATTATGGGGCAGAAGGGAATCGGGGGTACGTGTAGGACTGAGCCGTGGGAGGCTTCGGAGGCAGCTGAGGGAGAGAGGTAGCCATGGGAAGGGCCCCCCAAAGGCATGGAATGCCAGCGAGGTCAGCAGGGGTTGGAGTAGGGGGGGACCAGAGGAGCTCTCCAGGGATGGAGCAGGTGCTTTTGTACAGGCCGTCAGGCATCAAAGACGTGATGGGGCTGAAAAGGTTAGCGCTGGCGCTGTGAAGCAAGTCCCACTGTTTTTTTTTTTTGTTTTGTTTTGTTTTTTGGCTCGGTGGCTGAGCAAGTGGGTGCAGGGGAGAGGGTGGTGCCTGGCTCCCATGCTCTGGTGTTACAGAGGTCACGTTTTGTACCTGAATGGGCTCTAAAGGAACTGGGCTACTTTGGTGCCTGATATCACAAACACTTTCACATTACGAAGTTGGTGAAAGTCTCAGGTAGCGTTCTTACAGGTACAATATCACGACTTGTAATAGCCATATTAATAAAAGTCTTTTTTTTTTCTTTTTGCTCATGCATTCTTCTGTAAACAGGATCAGAACATAACATTGACCGAACATTAAGATTTTTGTGTAAATGTTACTGTCAGGGATCAGCTGTTGTTAGTGTTCACAACTGGACCAGGGTTACGTTTTTGCGTGTGTTTGTTTCTTAATTGTTGGTTCATCCTAAGAACCCAGCTGTATAAACAAGCAAGAAAGAGGGGAGAGAAAAAGAAAAACTCATACAGGTCCTGTGATTCATTACTTTATCTCTTTCGGGACCCGTCAACTCGGCATTAGGTCAAAAAGTCCAGCCAGGCATGAAGCTAAAGAACCCATACAGCCTAGCGACAAATTGTTGCCCGTCTCTTTGCACTTGACGTCCCAGCTTCATCCAATCACGGCACCTAATGTCTTTTTTTTTTTTCCCCCCCATGCTTCGTTCAGGATGGGTAGAGCAGGAGGAGGTAAGAGTGGGGGGAAGTTGAGGTGGGGAGGGGGGTTTAGTTGTTGCAGGTTGCGTCATGGGACCCGCGGTGTCCCCTTTTGTGCAGCATGTCAAATGTGGTTAACATGCGGCCATTTATCTGCAAAGCCCCCGGGTGTACAATAGTCTGGGTGTGTGTGTGTGAGTGTGTGCGCGTGTGTGTGTGTGTGTGTGTGTGGAGGGGGAGGAAACGGTAGAACGGTAGGCTTAGTGTTGAAGCGTTCCCATTCTCTTTCTCTGTCTCTGTCACACACACACATACACACACTCACTCGAACACACACACACACACACACACACACACACACACGCACATACACCCCTCCCTCGTTTCTCCTCTTGGCTGCACACAACCCTTTTCCGTCATTGTTTCGTTCTTCTTTCTTCTCTCCCCCGGGGGGCGCCGCGCGGAGCAAGCGGGTCAGGCGGCATCTGACAAGGTGCTTCAGAATGTCGTGGGCTCCCGTGAGACAGATTGTTCCACGCAGATGTAGAAGGTGCTAATAAGGTGCGCTGGGTCTCCGACAGTCAGTGAAACTTTTTGAATATTTTGTACTTATTCGAAAGCGTTAGTTAGAAGCACGGCTCAGGAAGGCCAGAAAATCCACATCGGCAGTAACAGTATGATTTGATGATGGATTAGTGGCCGCATTTGTCACTTAGCTTGTTTTTGTCCCGAGTTAAGTCTCTGATTCACAAGAGCCCTGCGAATGGAGCCGGCACGCATGCATTTCACAGGTAACGAGATTACTCCGGCCCAGCGATTGACTCGTTTTTTCCCGAACAGAGCAGCTGAAGTGACTACAAAGGGAGCCAGGGTTAAAATTCATTCTGACTTTATTACCCCGAGCCAGATACGATCGACGAGGAGGAATTTCCTCCTTCCCTTCTGTCAGCGCACCTCTGGTGTCTCTCGCAAAAGAGAGAGCAGATGCAGGAAGAAAAAGAAAAAAAGTCACATGGAGCTGAAATATCGGAGGGGGGTGGCTGGGGGGAATTGTTCTCTTCCATTATGTTTGGAAATAATTGCAATGGTACATTAGTTGTGGTATTCAACCATCCCAGATTGATGACGGAGATTACCTAAAGTTCCTGTGAAACTCTACAGATGTAAAAGCTTGTCAAAGCCTCATAAATTCTTTAGGTCAGGTCTTGTCTCGCATTAGCACGACCTAATATGAGAATGCGAAACAATGCCTGTTAATATGTTTCACCTTTTGATCGACGTCCAAGAGGGTTTCGACTTCAAACGCTCCCTGTCGTCTGTGTTGTTTTCACCGCAGGAGCGGGTGGTTGCCGTCCCCACAGCCGAACCAGCGCTGGGAAACCACAGAGACGTCCTGCCATTTTCTTTTTTCCATGCGCGGCCTAAAAATACCGCGCGGTGCATCCCGGCATTTTTATTTATTTATTTTTATTTTATTTTTTTTTAGCAGCGGCCGCACAGATCTCCAGCCCGCTGGCTCGAATTGTGCGTTCTACTCCGTGTCATGTAAGGGCAGCTTAATGAGCGGGCGGCCAGCCATCAGCGCCGTTTTAGCTGAATCAAGGAATAGTTTACGCGACCAACAAAAGCTATCGGTCAGCGTGGTTTAATCAACTTCCTCACAGTCCCGCATGACTTTTATCCTAAAATTCATCTTCATGAAATGATTTAACCATTTTATTTCGTGACCTCGATCACGGGTTAAAAATGTTTTTCTTTCTTTCTTTTTTTTCCCCACTTTATTTACGTCGTACCTAATCACATTGCAGTTGCATAAGCGGTTTCATGTGGAAAAACCACTTTGTTCACAGTTCATGGCTCGATGTCCTAATGCTAGTTCTCTTGTCTGTTGTTTTCTCTGCGTATGAAACCATCCATGTGCCACCCAGCCAGGTTTTTGAGACACACAACCAGTCACCTGTCATCCCAGATCCATCTGTAAACATTTAAGAGAATATGCTTGCTTACAGGCTCTCCCTTTTAATTAGAGGCCGGGCTCGGTGCCCACCCTTTTCCAGAGGTTATGTGATAACTGCACCTCACTGTGAAGGATGAAAAGATCTGCTGACGTGCTCTCCGAAACACTCTGAGAGGGGAGGAGCGTCAGCTGCACCAGGGCCCTGACCAGAGAGCGCAAGGTCTAAAATAGCCAGCCGCTAACACGAGACTTTAGAGCACGCAGGCACCGATGCTTCCTGCTGAAGTGATTTGACCTCAAGTGCCTCGAAATATTACAAGCCGACAAAAACGGATATGGGCGGCTTTCTTGCATGAGAATCTTTTAAAGTTTCCTTTGGTTTGTCTTTTTTTTTTTTGTCTAACAAGTCTGCCCACAAGGTAGATGAGGTACTCATGAGGTTTGGGTGCGGACTTGTTTACGAGAGTCACAGTCGACTCACATGCGAGGACGAACTATGAGGAGCGTGAGACATAAAAGTAAATCCAGAAGCAGGGAGCCGAGTCAAGTTTTTCCTTCGGATCTGTCACGACACCTCATTACACAGTTCACCTGAAACGAATGGCCGAGCGTTAATGAGTGCGTAAGGTTAGCGTGGGAAAGATGACGGCGTGGCAGAAATAGGTGACCCAGTGGGCCGCCTGGGGTCGCACCTCTTGTCTAAGAGGGCCTTTTGTTTGGACGTCTCAGACGGGAGAATGAATGAAAGCTCGGAACGGAGGGATATGCCTCGTTTAATCTATATAATGAAGTAGGGAAAGGATGTGACTGACATTTCTATATACCATCCCGAATCTATAAAGGACCTAGTGTTGTGTTTTTTTTCTCTTTTGGGAACTCGATTATCATTTGAATATCGTTATATGAAACTAACGTCAGTGTTTTTCTTTTTTTTCTTTTTTTTTTTTTTTGTAGATTTGGAACTCGGGACTCGTATAACTTTACAAATATCTGAGTGGACAGTTCTTGCAATTATAGTCCACTTGGCATGTTGAATACAAGTGCTGTATTAATCCTTCTGGAAGGGGAATCTAGGTTAAATGCAAATTGGTTTGAGCGAAATCAGACATGTTGGCTGTAAATATGTGCGCTAGACCAGAAGGTAATTCATTAGGAGCTGGCTATGGCTACAAATACTATTCAAATGAATCGAAGGAAAAGTAATTATTTTCGATTTCTCGATCTGCCATAGACACACAACTATAGACGACACACACATACACAGGATTCATTTAAAACACTTTATTTGTGACTTTAAAATATTTCAAAGTGGTACGGAAGGAAGGTCTCAGGTTCAAACCCCAGTTGCCCCTGTTGGGCCCTTGAGCAAGGCCCTTAACCCTCAACTGCTCAGATGTACAGTATAATCAGAAAATTCTGGATGAGAGTGTCGGCCAAATGGTGTAAATGAACGTGTTTGTACAGTGACCTGATTAAAAATGTGTTGCAAGCATTGATATATTATTAGTATACTTTGCTGTTGCTGTGTTTCCTAAATTAAATTAATTTAGGTAGATAAAGTGAAATATTCAGCCTGTGTGTGTTTTAGCTTTTTTGTTTTTCAGATTTATAATAAACTCTATAATAAATTGACATAATTCTCTTTATATTCTCTTTCATGGCACCGACGACCGATGTCTCTCTCTCTCTCTCTCTCTCTCACACACCTTCCACCTTCACAGGTAAGTGCTTAATTATGTGTAATTCATGTTATTTCTTTAAATGATTGCTCCCTGGATGAAACGCAGTTTCTAATGAAAGCATAATAACACCCTCAGGAGTGTTTCCTCGTGCGCTTTCTCATTTAAACCCGTTCTCGTTGTAATTCTTGCGAGCCCTTTTATTTCGTGTAGTTTCTAGTTTGTACTCAAACGTCTCTAATATAGCGCTCTGCGATATCTCTCTTTTATTTTATCAAAGCAGGGTAGTTCCCTATCTAGGCACACACTGTAATATGCAGACTGCAAATTTTTTTATTTATTTTATTTTTTTCGCATTCCTTCACTGGTCTACCCGAACAGCAGGACAAAGCACGTTCTGTCGCTTTTTTTGTTGTTGTGCGAATTGTGAGAGCAAGTTTAAGCTTTCGAACAGGTGGAAGCATATGGCCCGCGTAAACGAAAGCAGTACGGATATAAATTTTGCCTCGTCTCACACAACCAGCAAATATTTAACCGTTCTAATAAAAGCTGCGTGCTCTTCACGGGCCCCTGTGAAGAGAGGCAACAATATCTCCTCGCACATGGGGAAACGGATAAATCCCTTTTCCCTACAGTGCAAAAATCTGTTTTCTTTTTTTCTTTTTTTTTAAATAGTATTATTTTTATATATATATATTTTGTAGCACACAGCTCCAAGCCTTGTTGCGTGGGTGGGCTCGCATTCTTCTTACTAAAAATCAAGGATACCTCTTTTTTTTTTTTTGCCTTGTTAAGAAAACGTCTCTGCATGAGTGTCTGGGTATATAATTTCTCTGGTTGCTCTCTGTGTGTGTGTGTGTGTGTGTGTGTGTGTGTATGATACAACTAACTATAATTCATTACACCGTTCCCTTCATGTCCTGTTTAAAATTCTTTCCAATGTACATTGAGGGAACATTTGGCTCTCTTTTGATGCTTTTTTTTAAAAAAAAATTTATTATTTTTTTTTACAGTCGAGAGACTAGTTTTGTAATTTGAAGCCACTTGTCTGCGTACACTGTTACTTCTCCATTCCTTCTCAGCTTGACAGTTACACACCTTTGCCACAGAGGCTGATACAGGGAGCTACGAGCTGATAAGCATGAGAAACCTACTTGTGTCCGTGTGTGTGTGTTTGCACGTGCGTGCTCTCATACACAGGATGGTGGTGGTAGTGGTGGTGGTGGTGGCGGCGGCGGTGGTGTTAAGAGGGCTCATGTGAACGTGAGGTGCATTTGGAGATGGAAGTAACAATTCTTCCCTGCCTCTCGACGCCACCTCTTAATTGTAACAACAAAAGAAAAAAAAATGCCCTTCTCACAAAGATCCCTGTTTTGGTTCCTCTAATAAGCCTCTCACAGGCGAATGGTGGCTTTTTTTCGACCAAAAAGGCCACAAGCGTCTTAAGGAGTCACGTTTTAAGTGACAAATTGTTTCTCCAACAATGGCGCTATCTAATTGCTAATTGGAGCTCAGAGTCTAATAGAGCGAGGAAGGACGGAGGGTGAAAAAGAGCGAAGGGAAGAGGGAGAGGGAGAAGGGTCCTCACACACACACTTGCTTTAGATGGCACCTTGAGTGGACACACACTAGGATTCAAAAGACCCAGCGATGGCACAAGTCCCAGCCTGCTCCTTTCTTTTGGTTATGGGTGAGCTCGGGACTCGTCTCGATTTTGCGAAATGTTTAATAGCCCATTGATTAAACCGGTCTGATGAGTGGCCTCTCTGACGTCTACATCGCTCTTTGGCAACATTCCTCCCCTTTGCCCACACACGGAGCCAAGAAAACGGGAAGACTGTAGAATCAAGGGTAAAAATTTGCTAAAAGGAGGAAACGGAGCAGCGTGACTCCTCTATGGTGGGTTGACGCTTCGTTTCAGTCCCACCTTCTGTAGGTGTCGTAGTCTTGAGTTCTCTGAGCCATCATCTGGATTTGATCAAGAGGTCACTTCCTAATGCTCCTAACCACAGCCTGGCCACGGAGTTCTTTTTATTGTTGGTGCTGTTGGGTTGGTTGGGGGGAAGGTGTCTGACAGCTGTAACAACACCTGAGACTAGTCACTTATCTCCCCCCTTCGACTGTAGCGCGAGATCGAGAGCCAAGTGCCAGCTCGAGTGCCTCGGCAGCCAGGAGCCGTACAGCACCGGTGTGGATCATCGTCGGTTATGGGGCGGGGAAGAAGTCTAGACTTAAGTTGTAGCATAAATTTAATCGCATTTCAGCGTCTGCTGTGGCTTAAGCCTCTGGCTACAGCAGGGAACTGGAGTCAATGGTCAGATTGTATCAGCAAATTAAGGCCTTGGCAGCGGGTGATCGCCAGAGTTGTAGGACAAGCAGCTGTGGTCCTTTTGATCTTCAAGCCTCTCTCTGTTGCAGTCCCAAGATAGCTGTCACTCAGACATGCCTAAAAATAAGACTCATTTTGAGAATGCACTATCCACCAATGATACCCTTTGCCTGTAGCAAGCATTTCCCAGATCCTTGAAAATTTGTCTGTCTGTCTATCTGACCCACTTGAGAGTCAAAAGGCACTTTGTCTGAAGGATTGAAAACAAAAAAAAAAAACAATGGCTTTAGAGGTGATGTTAAAAGTAGTTCGTGACCCTCTTCTTTAAACCGAGACTGAATGCAAGATCGTCGGTGCTAGCCTCTAGCATCCCTCGAGACGGCGCATTATATGCTGCTGTATTGTTGGCCTGCCTCCTGCCAACTGTGCTAGGAACAAAAGGCCGAGCGTTTATTAACAGACCCTGCTGTGTTAAAGGAAGCCCTGACCAGCCCTCCTTTCCTGATGATGGCCTTATCCTGGCTCGACTCTCTACCGCCAAGCAATTTGAAGGCCCTGCTAACAGCCAGGTAGATAGCCGCCACCACTGGAGAAGGTTATTTCATTGGTGCTTTGTTCTCAGCAGGAAAGTGCTACAGTGCGGAAAAAAAAAGAAAAGAAAAAAAAGTGCATAGCTTAAGTATCAGCAGTGTCAGCATTTTATCTGGCAGGTTCTCCATTTTAGATTGTCCTTCCTCTTCTAAAGAAGTGCCTTTGCTAACATTTAAATGTATGCCTTCTGGTAGACCTAGCTGGTTTTTTTTTCCTGGGAAAGAAGGCTACAAGTTCATACTTCTCTTTTTGACAAGATTTAGGGAAAAATAAAGACGAACCTGGACATCATGCAAATGTAAATTTTTGCATAATGTATTCAACTTTCTTTAAATAGACGGAAGAATTTTTGCTTCTATTTGCGGACGTTCAGTTACTTAAGTCTTTATAAAAAAAAAAAACCTACACTTCAGGCGATATTACTTCTCTTTTTACCAATCATATGACCAAACAGGAAGTGACAAATGAAGTTTCAGATGCAACGAAGTTGTTCAACATGGCTGATGTGCTTGTTTGTGACCTTGCCAATGCCAGTCATGGATGATTACTTTTGCAGTTTATCAGCTGTAGTCTGTCAAGTGCATCGCATTTACATTTGTTGCTTGTTCTTTCAGAACCTCATGTCACGCTGTCTCCTGCTATTGTCTGAAAGTGAGGAACATAACCTTACGATCCAAAAGCAGGTGGAAAAAAACGTTTTCGAGTTGGATTCAAAAATGGCAGAACAGCGCCAAGAGTCGAACTTGCTTAGTTACTCTTGTCTATCTCTGGCGCGCTTTAGCAGATTTCTGGCACTCGCCCTTGAAATCGTCTCCACCTGGATGTTGTAGGCGTGAGTCCAAACACTATAAGGAAATAAAATACGAATGTGAAAAGTTTGCAAGAATGGCTCACTCGCTGATCCCCCCCACACCACCTCCCCCCCAGTGGGACTTCCTGCACTCCAAAACGCATCTCGCTGACAGGAAAGGTTTATGGCGATTTGTAAGTCAAACGGTGGACCTTGCGGAAAAAGCCGTGAGCGTGAACCGTCACATTCCACACCTATGATGGAACCCGTGGCTTTTTGCTAGGCGCATCCAGGCGAGGTTGAGTCTCTTGTCTATTGGCGATTACAGTGGATCACCAGCAGAACTTAGAAATAAAAACTTGCGTTTTTATTATGCACTCTAGTACTTCAAATGTTATACCTTTGAAAAGAAGATCCATTCATGATGAGCTGTTGTGCGGGTTATTGTCTCACCTTGTTTCTCTTAATCCGAGCCACAACAAAAGGCATTGACTTTTTTTTATAGGTATTATTAATTAATATAAACCAACATAATGTTGCTTGATTGAGATTATAGTGTGTTGCATCATTTCAATGATGTAATTCTAAATTCTAAATTCTTTTTTGTTTGTTGTTACCTGGACTCCAACTCTGACGTCCTGTTGGTCTGTAGGGTTTTCCTTTAATCTCTCTCTCTCTCTCTCTCTCTCTCTCTCAAGGGGAAGGCAGGAGATTTACAATTGTCATGCCTCTTTCATAACATGACTTACCAGTAAAGTGACAGACTTTAAGAGGCCCATTAACGTATGTGGGTGGCAGAGCAAAAGAGAACAAGCAAAAACCGTGGTTTTTAGCTTCCATAAGGGAGGGTGTAATGAAGACCAAATGACTACTCAGGAGTCATTGATTTGATTTTTTTTTCTCTCTCTCTCTCTCTTTCTCCTTCCACTACCTCCAGCATATAGCTTCACTTAACTGGAAAGTTTTGCCCTGGGGAGCGAATGCTTGTCAGTTCCTCTTACCTCAGACAACCGTTGCCATCCGTAGTGGTGAATTGGATGGAAGGGAGCGCAGTGGGGGGGGGGGAGAACAAATTACCCACGCTACGCCCTGAGGGCGGTTGGTTTTCAGGGGTCGTTCTCTCAGGTCGCATGTATGAAACATACATCTGTCACTGTAAAGGTAGCACTAGACATCTCTTGATCTGAAAATCAATTCACACCATGAGATGGTGGTACCTCTGTGCTCTAAATCGGCTTACACCAATGGTTGACGGTTGCTTAAGTCGGATGTTTATAAAGCTTTAGTCGTAGCATTGGGCAAGTCGGTGGAACAGTGAAAAACGGTGCACTTGAATTTATTTTATTTTTTATTTATTTATTTATTTATTTTTTTACAAAAGTCTGTTTTTTTACATTACATTATTGCATTAAAAGCTTATCTTAGTATAACATACCTTTTCTTTTCCATCGCCAGGAAAATAAAAACAAAACATGTGAAGGTTTTAGGTTTCGCTACATGATGCATACTTATCTAACTCGTTAGGCTCAAGGGTAGGTGTAGAGAGACCCATATCACTGTTTATGTTTCAGTGGTCAAAACAAACCTTTTATCAGGATAGTTACCTACACTGCTAGTTCGCCTTATCTTGAGAAAACATGGTCATGCTCTTTTAATGACCACTGACTCCGGCTCTTGGGTGTGAAGGGATCAAAACCAGCCATGCTGCATCCATGCAGCAGCAGAAAAATAATATAAAATAAAATAAATCAATCAATGAATGAGAAAAAAAAAAAAAAAAAAAAAAAAAAAAAGAGAGTGGACATTTGGACTGTTTGGACAATATCAAACGTTTAATTTGTTTACTAGACCTGGCTTGAAGGGTTCGAGACTTTTACACGGCGTGATGGTCTAACATGGCGCTCAGCAGTCAAACGCTAGCATCAGGACACACGGTATGCCTCGATGAAGCTGTATGATTAATTCTGACCACCCGCTTTTAAGCTGCTGACTTAGAAAGTTTCACTACTGCAAATGTCAAGCTCAGGAAATGTACAAATAGGTGGACTAGAATACCACTGTTTTGTCACATGCAAGAAATACTAAACGTGTCAAGAAGAGAGGAACCTGTCGGAGTGCGAGGCATTGCCAGTTTCCTCGCTCGATAGCTAAGACACATGTACGTGCGTTCCTCTATCTTCTGTCCAGCCGATCTCTGTGAACACACTCTGTAAATACACTCTGTAAATATCCTAGGCGGGATGGAATTACGTTAGGATCGGCGTCATTGTGATAAATCTTTAGTTAAAAAAATGAAGAAAAAAAAAAGAAAAAAAAAAAAGTCTAAGAAAGACCAAGCTTTAATTACTGCAACAAATTTATTAAGATATTTGAATAAGATGCAGGATTCTTTGCTTTCAAAGCAAAAAAGAAAAAGAAAAATGGTGAACCCACAATCTGGGGCAGATTATGAATAAATACTGCGGAAAACACACCATTAAAGTGTTTGCTAAGGATAAAAGTCTTGAAGTCTGACTTGAGCTAACAAGGAAGATTAGACTTTTACAATAAGGTTTGACTCGAACTGTAGTGGGATGGAGCGGCGGGGAAAAAAAAAAAGTGCCCTCCAGTCATCTTCTTAAAGGTCAAAAGGTCAACTGGCAGCATCTGCCATACAGCACACTGGGATGTGTGGGCCATAGGGCCTAGAGCTACGTTCACCTACCTGGCAAAGATCAAGCTGGAGAAGATTGCATGTGTGTGTGTGTGTGTGTGAGCGAAGTCGTTATTAAATCGTGCACCGAGGTGGTGTGAAGGTGGTGGATTTTGCAGTTTAATAGGAAGTATTACAGATTAAAGATGTTACGTTCTTTTGTTGAGAAAAGAGGGTCGCACTCCCACCTAGGTCGATAAATAATTCATGCTTTTTGGAAGTAGGCCTTGCGTCCCCATGAGGAGCCAGCAGGCTGCTAGGGCTGAAATAGGCTTTATCATTGCCAACATTTACACGAGTGTGCTGTATATGCATATGCAATTAAACCGGAGTTCAGCTCGTCTTCAGCTTCGGTGTAGCAGCTTGCTGTTATGGAGAGAGAGAGAGAGAGAGAGAGAGAGAGCAAGAACGAGAGAGAGCCTACATTTTACTAGACCGTGTCACCCTCGCTATGAGGTGGCTGTGAATTAATGCAATAGCCACAACAGATGACTGGGAAGACGTCCATAATGAAAACGAAGGGAACGCGATACACAAATAACACCTACCCGGCGTGTCAGAGCAGAGCTAATGAGTGGATAGGTTTCAGTTAGGGAAAAAAAAGGATAAAGAAAAGAAATACCTCAACAACACATAACTCCCACACAATCTGTTGCACCACACGTACACACACACACACAAACACACACACAGGGTACGTGATATCGGTGCATGCAAGAGCCTTATCAGAGACAAACAGCTCAAGGGTTTTGCATTTCCCTCTCTGATGAAGTGAGCAGGTTTGCCCCGCTTTACATAACCGTAATGAACACACCTAAAGCATCCGTGCTTTATTTTTAACCCACCTGCTGTGTTTTGACCAATTTGCTCTTTTTTTTCCCTGTCTGAATGGCGTAAGGTTTAATGGATTTGTCCAGACTGCTGCTTTCATTGACTTTTAGATAGCTTTCAAATTTTCTGCGGTATTCGGGGAAAATCTGCTCACACATGGGAAATGAATAGGCGAGACTGTAAGATGATGCATAATAAGAATTCTCTCCCTGTGTTTTTTCTTTCATGTTATGTTTATCTGTACCATGTTCTCTCCTAATTAGGGTGTTCCTCTATATTGCGTTCTCGCTTACATTCTTATCGAGCACTCTCTCACAGTTCTCTATGATATCGTGTTCTTTAACGTTCTTCTACTCAAATGGTGTTGTCCTATATCATGTTCTCCTTCTAGAAGTTCTCTCTTATTGAGTTCTCACTCAGTGTAATCTTTAATATACTGTTCTCCTTTACACTTTATTTCCTCAACATGTTCTTTCTTGCTGTGATCACCTGTGTTGTGTTCTCTCTCTCCTTCATTCACGCTTAAAGCACCCTCTCTCTTGTATTCTCTCTTATGGCTTTCCCATGCATGGTGTTCTCCTATATCACGTTCTCCTTCAAAGAGTTCTCTCGTATTGAGTGTATTCTTTTATATCCTTTTCTCCCTTCCACTTTCCTTCCACTAGGTGTTCTTTATCGTTGTCATCGCCTGTATCATGTTCTCCCTCTCCCTCATTCACTCCTATAAAGGGTCTATCTGAGAACATTCTTTTCTGAGGTGTTCTCCCTTAAAGCATCTCTTGTGTTCTCTCTTATGGCTTTCTCATTCATGGCGTTCTCCTATATACTGTTCTCCCTCACCTATGTTCTATGTTCTCCTCTATTGTTTACCCTTAATGTGTTCTTGCTCATATTTTTTCTTCTATACCTCCCACAGCATGTTCTCTTGTGTTGTCTTCAATCACACGTTCTCCCATATCATGTTCTCCATCACATTGTTCTCCTATATCATGTTCTCCATCACAATGTTCTCCCATATCATGTTCTCCATCACAATGTTCTCCCATATCATGTTCTCCATCACAATGTTCTCCCATATCATGTTCTCCATCACAATGCTCTCCCATATCATGTTCTCCATCACGATGTTCTCCTATATCATGTTCTCCATCACGATGTTCTCCTATATCATGTTCTCCATTATGATGTTCTCCTATATCATGTTCTCCTCCAGCATTTCCTCTTCTTCTATGTTCTCTCGCTATGTTCTTCTCCTCCATCCTGTTCTCCGTCACCTTTTCCTCATCACGTTCTCTTCTACCATGTTCCTATTTAACATGTTCTTCTCGCTTAGACCATTCTCGCGTTCCCCCTCGGTGTGTCCTCCCTTATCACGTCACGCGTCCCTCGTGCTGCGTTCTCTCGCACTGTGTGTTTCCCTTTCATCTTGTTTCCTCGCACCGCGTTGTCTCTCACACATCGTTCTCCCTCGCCATTTACTCTCTGCTTAAATCTCGCACCGGCTTGTGTAACGCGTAGGAAAACAAACGCAGCAAATGCTTTGTGGTGTGATCGAATCTGCGCGGTATGTGTGTAGTTATGTTGTTGTTGTTGTTTGGGTCAATGTGGCAATGTTTATTTTACAGTGTATTCTAATGAAATGCCTGGATAGCAACGGTCTTGGCTGGGTTTCAACGAGGTCCTCGTGTAAAGCGCTCCGATTGTAGAACGAAACGTATGTTTCTTTAAGGAGAAAGCAGAGTTTTAAAGATTTCAAGCAGATTTCAAGCACAAAAAAAAGTGTAAATCTTGTGATATAATTAGGAATGAGACTGGATAATGGAAATGCATTGATGCTGTAGATAATATGAAACATACTTTCTGAAAGGTTTCAAGTGGCTCTGCCTTGAAAGCCAAAACAAGAACAGACAAAGCTTAGACAAAGCATAAGGGTCTTACCTACTAAGGTAGAAAATATGTAACTGTTATTGGTTGTATTTTAGAAAATAATTACATTATTATTAGGAAAATAGGACGTAATAGCCCAAGTCGTATTGCTGCATAAACCCTGTTTGTACATTCACTTTTTTCTATTTAAATTCCAATATATGCATTTCTATACGTATAGTATGACAAACAAAACCTTTAGAGAGCGGCATGATGTTTAACGACGTGGTTATGAAGCATTAAGGGAGTAATTTTGAATCAAAGCAGCTCTATGTTAATAGACAATAATAACCCTATTAACTGCCCACTTCCCTTCTGCATCTCCTTTAGTATGGAGGAAGTGCAAATCAGGTGACACAGCGTCTTGGTCAGATGGTACATTCTTTCTCAATGTGTTCGATGGTAATGGAAAATATCTGATTAACATAGACAAAAATCCGGCCGAGCGATGTGTGTGGGTGTGTATGTGCGAGGCGTTTTCGAAAAGGAGCGAAGAAGGAAAATAAACTCAATGGGAATTTTAAAGTAGTTTATTCTGTCAAATAATATGACCCAATGTTAGAGCTAAAAAAAAAAGTAAAAAAAAAAAAAAAGAGAGGGTATGAATAGGACAGAGCAGAAGACGTCTGAGAGGTGTGTCTGTTGCAACTGACGTTACGGTTAACGCCTGAGAAGCGCCAGTGTCAAGGTGTTAAAGCCTGATTAAGTTCCTCCTGTGTACATGCTGCTCAGACACGGTCACAGTGCTCACACTTCTGAAAGGGGAACTTGTCCTCCATGGCCCGTCACACCTTATTCCCCTCCTGGGCTGATAACAGACAACTTGATAACAGCGAAAGGAAAAAAAAACAACAACAACCTGCTTGTGAACATGCAAAAAAAACAGTTTTTTTTTTCTTCTACAGTGGCTTCGAATGTGTCAGGTCATTTTCCTGTTAGAATTTTTTAAATTATGATTATTTTTTATTTTGAGCGAAAATTAGCACGTAGGTGAACTTTTAAATAAAGCGTCGAGCTAACAGCCTTGCAACCAAGGACTTAAAAATGGAGAAGGCAACCTCAGGGAGGATATGAACCACAGGCCCTTGACTATTGTTTAAATAGTATGTTTCGAGACAGTAGGTTTTTCTTGGCACGTGCACCGATGGCAACGCTCCCTAAAACAGACAGTTTCACAGGCTTTTGTGTTTTCAGAAAACAGATTTTTTTTGGCAATCGGTCTAGGTTTCTCTTTCCATGGCATTCTCGGAGACGGTCAGAGCTCCACTAGTTTGAGATGACCTCTGCTCAGACCTCATGTTATTTTTTGTCCTTTGTCTCCAAAAAATATAGCAGCGGCAAATGTTTACACGAGCAGCAGAAATGATCACAAAAAATGAGCGTGCAGTGAAAGAAATATAAGCATACACTGTGAAAAAAGAAAAAGTTGATTCTCTGTTTGATTAATGGCTTTTATATATATATATATATATATATATATATATATATATATATATACACTGTATATATATATATATATATATATATATATATATATATACAGTGTATATATATATATATATATATATATATATATATATATATATATAAAAGCCATTAATCAAACAGAGAATCAACTTTTTCTTTTTTCACAGTGTATGCTTATATTTCTTTCACTGCACGCTCATTTTTTGTGATCATTTCTGCTGCTCGTGTAAACATTTGCCGCTGCTATATTTTTTGGAGACAAAGGACAAAAAATAACATGAGGTCTGAGCAGAGGTCATCTCAAACTAGTGGAGCTCTGACCGTCTCCGAGAATGCCATGGAAAGAGAAACCTAGACCGATTGCCAAAAAAAATCTGTTTTCTGAAAACACAAAAGCCTGTGAAACTGTCTGTTTTAGGGAGCGTTGCCATCGGTGCACGTGCCAAGAAAAACCTACTGTCTCGAAACATACTATTTAAACAATAGTCAAGGGCCTGTGGTTCATATCCTCCCTGAGGTTGCCTTCTCCATTTTTAAGTCCTTGGTTGCAAGGCTGTTAGCTCGACGCTTTATTTAAAAGTTCACCTACGTGCTAATTTTCGCTCAAAATAAAAAATAATCATAATTTAAAAAATTCTAACAGGAAAATGACCTGACACATTCGAAGCCACTGTAGAAGAAAAAAAAAACTGTTTTTTTTGCATGTTCACAAGCAGGTTGTTGTTGTTTTTTTTTCCTTTCGCTGTTATCAAGTTGTCTGTTATCAGCCCAGGAGGGGAATAAGGTGTGACGGGCCATGGAGGACAAGTTCCCCTTTCAGAAGTGTGAGCACTGTGACCGTGTCTGAGCAGCATGTACACAGGAGGAACTTAATCAGGCTTTAACACCTTGACACTGGCGCTTCTCAGGCGTTAACCGTAACGTCAGTTGCAACAGACACACCTCTCAGACGTCTTCTGCTCTGTCCTATTCATACCCTCTCTTTTTTTTTTTTTTTACTTTTTTTTTTAGCTCTAACATTGGGTCATATTATTTGACAGAATAAACTACTTTAAAATTCCCATTGAGTTTATTTTCCTTCTTCGCTCCTTTTCGAAAACGCCTCGCACATACACACCCACACACATCGCTCGGCCGGATTTTTGTCTATGTTAATCAGATATTTTCCATTACCATCGAACACATTGAGAAAGAATGTACCATCTGACCAAGACGCTGTGTCACCTGATTTGCACTTCCTCCATACTAAAGGAGATGCAGAAGGGAAGTGGGCAGTTAATAGGGTTATTATTGTCTATTAACATAGAGCTGCTTTGATTCAAAATTACTCCCTTAATGCTTCATAACCACGTCGTTAAACATCATGCCGCTCTCTAAAGGTTTTGTTTGTCATACTATACGTATAGAAATGCATATATTGGAATTTAAATAGAAAAAAGTGAATGTACAAACAGGGTTTATGCAGCAATACGACTTGGGCTATTACGTCCTATTTTCCTAATAATAATGTAATTATTTTCTAAAATACAACCAATAACAGTTACATATTTTCTACCTTAGTAGGTAAGACCCTTATGCTTTGTCTAAGCTTTGTCTGTTCTTGTTTTGGCTTTCAAGGCAGAGCCACTTGAAACCTTTCAGAAAGTATGTTTCATATTATCTACAGCATCAATGCATTTCCATTATCCAGTCTCATTCCTAATTATATCACAAGATTTACACTTTTTTTTGTGCTTGAAATCTGCTTGAAATCTTTAAAACTCTGCTTTCTCCTTAAAGAAACATACGTTTCGTTCTACAATCGGAGCGCTTTACACGAGGACCTCGTTGAAACCCAGCCAAGACCGTTGCTATCCAGGCATTTCATTAGAATACACTGTAAAATAAACATTGCCACATTGACCCAAACAACAACAACAACATAACTACACACATACCGCGCAGATTCGATCACACCACAAAGCATTTGCTGCGTTTGTTTTCCTACGCGTTACACAAGCCGGTGCGAGATTTAAGCAGAGAGTAAATGGCGAGGGAGAACGATGTGTGAGAGACAACGCGGTGCGAGGAAACAAGATGAAAGGGAAACACACAGTGCGAGAGAACGCAGCACGAGGGACGCGTGACGTGATAAGGGAGGACACACCGAGGGGGAACGCGAGAATGGTCTAAGCGAGAAGAACATGTTAAATAGGAACATGGTAGAAGAGAACGTGATGAGGAAAAGGTGACGGAGAACAGGATGGAGGAGAAGAACATAGCGAGAGAACATAGAAGAAGAGGAAATGCTGGAGGAGAACATGATATAGGAGAACATCATAATGGAGAACATGATATAGGAGAACATCGTGATGGAGAACATGATATAGGAGAACATCGTGATGGAGAACATGATATGGGAGAGCATTGTGATGGAGAACATGATATGGGAGAACATTGTGATGGAGAACATGATATGGGAGAGCATTGTGATGGAGAACATGATATGGGAGAGCATTGTGATGGAGAACATGATATGGGAGAACATTGTGATGGAGAACATGATATGGGAGAACATTGTGATGGAGAACATGATATAGGAGAACAATGTGATGGAGAACATGATATGGGAGAACGTGTGATTGAAGACAACACAAGAGAACATGCTGTGGGAGGTATAGAAGAAAAAATATGAGCAAGAACACATTAAGGGTAAACAATAGAGGAGAACATAGAACATAGGTGAGGGAGAACAGTATATAGGAGAACGCCATGAATGAGAAAGCCATAAGAGAGAACACAAGAGATGCTTTAAGGGAGAACACCTCAGAAAAGAATGTTCTCAGATAGACCCTTTATAGGAGTGAATGAGGGAGAGGGAGAACATGATACAGGCGATGACAACGATAAAGAACACCTAGTGGAAGGAAAGTGGAAGGGAGAAAAGGATATAAAAGAATACACTCAATACGAGAGAACTCTTTGAAGGAGAACGTGATATAGGAGAACACCATGCATGGGAAAGCCATAAGAGAGAATACAAGAGAGAGGGTGCTTTAAGCGTGAATGAAGGAGAGAGAGAACACAACACAGGTGATCACAGCAAGAAAGAACATGTTGAGGAAATAAAGTGTAAAGGAGAACAGTATATTAAAGATTACACTGAGTGAGAACTCAATAAGAGAGAACTTCTAGAAGGAGAACATGATATAGGACAACACCATTTGAGTAGAAGAACGTTAAAGAACACGATATCATAGAGAACTGTGAGAGAGTGCTCGATAAGAATGTAAGCGAGAACGCAATATAGAGGAACACCCTAATTAGGAGAGAACATGGTACAGATAAACATAACATGAAAGAAAAAACACAGGGAGAGAATTCTTATTATGCATCATCTTACAGTCTCGCCTATTCATTTCCCATGTGTGAGCAGATTTTCCCCGAATACCGCAGAAAATTTGAAAGCTATCTAAAAGTCAATGAAAGCAGCAGTCTGGACAAATCCATTAAACCTTACGCCATTCAGACAGGGAAAAAAAAGAGCAAATTGGTCAAAACACAGCAGGTGGGTTAAAAATAAAGCACGGATGCTTTAGGTGTGTTCATTACGGTTATGTAAAGCGGGGCAAACCTGCTCACTTCATCAGAGAGGGAAATGCAAAACCCTTGAGCTGTTTGTCTCTGATAAGGCTCTTGCATGCACCGATATCACGTACCCTGTGTGTGTGTTTGTGTGTGTGTGTGTACGTGTGGTGCAACAGATTGTGTGGGAGTTATGTGTTGTTGAGGTATTTCTTTTCTTTATCCTTTTTTTTCCCTAACTGAAACCTATCCACTCATTAGCTCTGCTCTGACACGCCGGGTAGGTGTTATTTGTGTATCGCGTTCCCTTCGTTTTCATTATGGACGTCTTCCCAGTCATCTGTTGTGGCTATTGCATTAATTCACAGCCACCTCATAGCGAGGGTGACACGGTCTAGTAAAATGTAGGCTCTCTCTCGTTCTTGCTCTCTCTCTCTCTCTCTCTCTCTCTCTCCATAACAGCAAGCTGCTACACCGAAGCTGAAGACGAGCTGAACTCCGGTTTAATTGCATATGCATATACAGCACACTCGTGTAAATGTTGGCAATGATAAAGCCTATTTCAGCCCTAGCAGCCTGCTGGCTCCTCATGGGGACGCAAGGCCTACTTCCAAAAAGCATGAATTATTTATCGACCTAGGTGGGAGTGCGACCCTCTTTTCTCAACAAAAGAACGTAACATCTTTAATCTGTAATACTTCCTATTAAACTGCAAAATCCACCACCTTCACACCACCTCGGTGCACGATTTAATAACGACTTCGCTCACACACACACACACACACATGCAATCTTCTCCAGCTTGATCTTTGCCAGGTAGGTGAACGTAGCTCTAGGCCCTATGGCCCACACATCCCAGTGTGCTGTATGGCAGATGCTGCCAGTTGACCTTTTGACCTTTAAGAAGATGACTGGAGGGCACTTTTTTTTTTTCCCCGCCGCTCCATCCCACTACAGTTCGAGTCAAACCTTATTGTAAAAGTCTAATCTTCCTTGTTAGCTCAAGTCAGACTTCAAGACTTTTATCCTTAGCAAACACTTTAATGGTGTGTTTTCCGCAGTATTTATTCATAATCTGCCCCAGATTGTGGGTTCACCATTTTTCTTTTTCTTTTTTGCTTTGAAAGCAAAGAATCCTGCATCTTATTCAAATATCTTAATAAATTTGTTGCAGTAATTAAAGCTTGGTCTTTCTTAGACTTTTTTTTTTTTCTTTTTTTTTTCTTCATTTTTTTAACTAAAGATTTATCACAATGACGCCGATCCTAACGTAATTCCATCCCGCCTAGGATATTTACAGAGTGTATTTACAGAGTGTGTTCACAGAGATCGGCTGGACAGAAGATAGAGGAACGCACGTACATGTGTCTTAGCTATCGAGCGAGGAAACTGGCAATGCCTCGCACTCCGACAGGTTCCTCTCTTCTTGACACGTTTAGTATTTCTTGCATGTGACAAAACAGTGGTATTCTAGTCCACCTATTTGTACATTTCCTGAGCTTGACATTTGCAGTAGTGAAACTTTCTAAGTCAGCAGCTTAAAAGCGGGTGGTCAGAATTAATCATACAGCTTCATCGAGGCATACCGTGTGTCCTGATGCTAGCGTTTGACTGCTGAGCGCCATGTTAGACCATCACGCCGTGTAAAAGTCTCGAACCCTTCAAGCCAGGTCTAGTAAACAAATTAAACGTTTGATATTGTCCAAACAGTCCAAATGTCCACTCTCTTTTTTTTTTTTTTTTTTTTTTTTTTTTTTTTTTCTCATTCATTGATTGATTTATTTTATTTTATATTATTTTTCTGCTGCTGCATGGATGCAGCATGGCTGGTTTTGATCCCTTCACACCCAAGAGCCGGAGTCAGTGGTCATTAAAAGAGCATGACCATGTTTTCTCAAGATAAGGCGAACTAGCAGTGTAGGTAACTATCCTGATAAAAGGTTTGTTTTGACCACTGAAACATAAACAGTGATATGGGTCTCTCTACACCTACCCTTGAGCCTAACGAGTTAGATAAGTATGCATCATGTAGCGAAACCTAAAACCTTCACATGTTTTGTTTTTATTTTCCTGGCGATGGAAAAGAAAAGGTATGTTATACTAAGATAAGCTTTTAATGCAATAATGTAATGTAAAAAAACAGACTTTTGTAAAAAAATAAATAAATAAATAAATAAAAAATAAAATAAATTCAAGTGCACCGTTTTTCACTGTTCCACCGACTTGCCCAATGCTACGACTAAAGCTTTATAAACATCCGACTTAAGCAACCGTCAACCATTGGTGTAAGCCGATTTAGAGCACAGAGGTACCACCATCTCATGGTGTGAATTGATTTTCAGATCAAGAGATGTCTAGTGCTACCTTTACAGTGACAGATGTATGTTTCATACATGCGACCTGAGAGAACGACCCCTGAAAACCAACCGCCCTCAGGGCGTAGCGTGGGTAATTTGTTCTCCCCCCCCCCCACTGCGCTCCCTTCCATCCAATTCACCACTACGGATGGCAACGGTTGTCTGAGGTAAGAGGAACTGACAAGCATTCGCTCCCCAGGGCAAAACTTTCCAGTTAAGTGAAGCTATATGCTGGAGGTAGTGGAAGGAGAAAGAGAGAGAGAGAGAGAAAAAAAAATCAAATCAATGACTCCTGAGTAGTCATTTGGTCTTCATTACACCCTCCCTTATGGAAGCTAAAAACCACGGTTTTTGCTTGTTCTCTTTTGCTCTGCCACCCACATACGTTAATGGGCCTCTTAAAGTCTGTCACTTTACTGGTAAGTCATGTTATGAAAGAGGCATGACAATTGTAAATCTCCTGCCTTCCCCTTGAGAGAGAGAGAGAGAGAGAGAGAGAGAGATTAAAGGAAAACCCTACAGACCAACAGGACGTCAGAGTTGGAGTCCAGGTAACAACAAACAAAAAAGAATTTAGAATTTAGAATTACATCATTGAAATGATGCAACACACTATAATCTCAATCAAGCAACATTATGTTGGTTTATATTAATTAATAATACCTATAAAAAAAAGTCAATGCCTTTTGTTGTGGCTCGGATTAAGAGAAACAAGGTGAGACAATAACCCGCACAACAGCTCATCATGAATGGATCTTCTTTTCAAAGGTATAACATTTGAAGTACTAGAGTGCATAATAAAAACGCAAGTTTTTATTTCTAAGTTCTGCTGGTGATCCACTGTAATCGCCAATAGACAAGAGACTCAACCTCGCCTGGATGCGCCTAGCAAAAAGCCACGGGTTCCATCATAGGTGTGGAATGTGACGGTTCACGCTCACGGCTTTTTCCGCAAGGTCCACCGTTTGACTTACAAATCGCCATAAACCTTTCCTGTCAGCGAGATGCGTTTTGGAGTGCAGGAAGTCCCACTGGGGGGGAGGTGGTGTGGGGGGGATCAGCGAGTGAGCCATTCTTGCAAACTTTTCACATTCGTATTTTATTTCCTTATAGTGTTTGGACTCACGCCTACAACATCCAGGTGGAGACGATTTCAAGGGCGAGTGCCAGAAATCTGCTAAAGCGCGCCAGAGATAGACAAGAGTAACTAAGCAAGTTCGACTCTTGGCGCTGTTCTGCCATTTTTGAATCCAACTCGAAAACGTTTTTTTCCACCTGCTTTTGGATCGTAAGGTTATGTTCCTCACTTTCAGACAATAGCAGGAGACAGCGTGACATGAGGTTCTGAAAGAACAAGCAACAAATGTAAATGCGATGCACTTGACAGACTACAGCTGATAAACTGCAAAAGTAATCATCCATGACTGGCATTGGCAAGGTCACAAACAAGCACATCAGCCATGTTGAACAACTTCGTTGCATCTGAAACTTCATTTGTCACTTCCTGTTTGGTCATATGATTGGTAAAAAGAGAAGTAATATCGCCTGAAGTGTAGGTTTTTTTTTTTTATAAAGACTTAAGTAACTGAACGTCCGCAAATAGAAGCAAAAATTCTTCCGTCTATTTAAAGAAAGTTGAATACATTATGCAAAAATTTACATTTGCATGATGTCCAGGTTCGTCTTTATTTTTCCCTAAATCTTGTCAAAAAGAGAAGTATGAACTTGTAGCCTTCTTTCCCAGGAAAAAAAAACCAGCTAGGTCTACCAGAAGGCATACATTTAAATGTTAGCAAAGGCACTTCTTTAGAAGAGGAAGGACAATCTAAAATGGAGAACCTGCCAGATAAAATGCTGACACTGCTGATACTTAAGCTATGCACTTTTTTTTCTTTTCTTTTTTTTTCCGCACTGTAGCACTTTCCTGCTGAGAACAAAGCACCAATGAAATAACCTTCTCCAGTGGTGGCGGCTATCTACCTGGCTGTTAGCAGGGCCTTCAAATTGCTTGGCGGTAGAGAGTCGAGCCAGGATAAGGCCATCATCAGGAAAGGAGGGCTGGTCAGGGCTTCCTTTAACACAGCAGGGTCTGTTAATAAACGCTCGGCCTTTTGTTCCTAGCACAGTTGGCAGGAGGCAGGCCAACAATACAGCAGCATATAATGCGCCGTCTCGAGGGATGCTAGAGGCTAGCACCGACGATCTTGCATTCAGTCTCGGTTTAAAGAAGAGGGTCACGAACTACTTTTAACATCACCTCTAAAGCCATTGTTTTTTTTTTTTGTTTTCAATCCTTCAGACAAAGTGCCTTTTGACTCTCAAGTGGGTCAGATAGACAGACAGACAAATTTTCAAGGATCTGGGAAATGCTTGCTACAGGCAAAGGGTATCATTGGTGGATAGTGCATTCTCAAAATGAGTCTTATTTTTAGGCATGTCTGAGTGACAGCTATCTTGGGACTGCAACAGAGAGAGGCTTGAAGATCAAAAGGACCACAGCTGCTTGTCCTACAACTCTGGCGATCACCCGCTGCCAAGGCCTTAATTTGCTGATACAATCTGACCATTGACTCCAGTTCCCTGCTGTAGCCAGAGGCTTAAGCCACAGCAGACGCTGAAATGCGATTAAATTTATGCTACAACTTAAGTCTAGACTTCTTCCCCGCCCCATAACCGACGATGATCCACACCGGTGCTGTACGGCTCCTGGCTGCCGAGGCACTCGAGCTGGCACTTGGCTCTCGATCTCGCGCTACAGTCGAAGGGGGGAGATAAGTGACTAGTCTCAGGTGTTGTTACAGCTGTCAGACACCTTCCCCCCAACCAACCCAACAGCACCAACAATAAAAAGAACTCCGTGGCCAGGCTGTGGTTAGGAGCATTAGGAAGTGACCTCTTGATCAAATCCAGATGATGGCTCAGAGAACTCAAGACTACGACACCTACAGAAGGTGGGACTGAAACGAAGCGTCAACCCACCATAGAGGAGTCACGCTGCTCCGTTTCCTCCTTTTAGCAAATTTTTACCCTTGATTCTACAGTCTTCCCGTTTTCTTGGCTCCGTGTGTGGGCAAAGGGGAGGAATGTTGCCAAAGAGCGATGTAGACGTCAGAGAGGCCACTCATCAGACCGGTTTAATCAATGGGCTATTAAACATTTCGCAAAATCGAGACGAGTCCCGAGCTCACCCATAACCAAAAGAAAGGAGCAGGCTGGGACTTGTGCCATCGCTGGGTCTTTTGAATCCTAGTGTGTGTCCACTCAAGGTGCCATCTAAAGCAAGTGTGTGTGTGAGGACCCTTCTCCCTCTCCCTCTTCCCTTCGCTCTTTTTCACCCTCCGTCCTTCCTCGCTCTATTAGACTCTGAGCTCCAATTAGCAATTAGATAGCGCCATTGTTGGAGAAACAATTTGTCACTTAAAACGTGACTCCTTAAGACGCTTGTGGCCTTTTTGGTCGAAAAAAAGCCACCATTCGCCTGTGAGAGGCTTATTAGAGGAACCAAAACAGGGATCTTTGTGAGAAGGGCATTTTTTTTTCTTTTGTTGTTACAATTAAGAGGTGGCGTCGAGAGGCAGGGAAGAATTGTTACTTCCATCTCCAAATGCACCTCACGTTCACATGAGCCCTCTTAACACCACCGCCGCCGCCACCACCACCACCACTACCACCACCATCCTGTGTATGAGAGCACGCACGTGCAAACACACACACACGGACACAAGTAGGTTTCTCATGCTTATCAGCTCGTAGCTCCCTGTATCAGCCTCTGTGGCAAAGGTGTGTAACTGTCAAGCTGAGAAGGAATGGAGAAGTAACAGTGTACGCAGACAAGTGGCTTCAAATTACAAAACTAGTCTCTCGACTGTAAAAAAAAATAATAAATTTTTTTTTAAAAAAAAGCATCAAAAGAGAGCCAAATGTTCCCTCAATGTACATTGGAAAGAATTTTAAACAGGACATGAAGGGAACGGTGTAATGAATTATAGTTAGTTGTATCATACACACACACACACACACACACACACACACAGAGAGCAACCAGAGAAATTATATACCCAGACACTCATGCAGAGACGTTTTCTTAACAAGGCAAAAAAAAAAAAAGAGGTATCCTTGATTTTTAGTAAGAAGAATGCGAGCCCACCCACGCAACAAGGCTTGGAGCTGTGTGCTACAAAATATATATATATAAAAATAATACTATTTAAAAAAAAAGAAAAAAAGAAAACAGATTTTTGCACTGTAGGGAAAAGGGATTTATCCGTTTCCCCATGTGCGAGGAGATATTGTTGCCTCTCTTCACAGGGGCCCGTGAAGAGCACGCAGCTTTTATTAGAACGGTTAAATATTTGCTGGTTGTGTGAGACGAGGCAAAATTTATATCCGTACTGCTTTCGTTTACGCGGGCCATATGCTTCCACCTGTTCGAAAGCTTAAACTTGCTCTCACAATTCGCACAACAACAAAAAAAGCGACAGAACGTGCTTTGTCCTGCTGTTCGGGTAGACCAGTGAAGGAATGCGAAAAAAATAAAATAAATAAAAAAATTTGCAGTCTGCATATTACAGTGTGTGCCTAGATAGGGAACTACCCTGCTTTGATAAAATAAAAGAGAGATATCGCAGAGCGCTATATTAGAGACGTTTGAGTACAAACTAGAAACTACACGAAATAAAAGGGCTCGCAAGAATTACAACGAGAACGGGTTTAAATGAGAAAGCGCACGAGGAAACACTCCTGAGGGTGTTATTATGCTTTCATTAGAAACTGCGTTTCATCCAGGGAGCAATCATTTAAAGAAATAACATGAATTACACATAATTAAGCACTTACCTGTGAAGGTGGAAGGTGTGTGAGAGAGAGAGAGAGAGAGAGAGACATCGGTCGTCGGTGCCATGAAAGAGAATATAAAGAGAATTATGTCAATTTATTATAGAGTTTATTATAAATCTGAAAAACAAAAAAGCTAAAACACACACAGGCTGAATATTTCACTTTATCTACCTAAATTAATTTAATTTAGGAAACACAGCAACAGCAAAGTATACTAATAATATATCAATGCTTGCAACACATTTTTAATCAGGTCACTGTACAAACACGTTCATTTACACCATTTGGCCGACACTCTCATCCAGAATTTTCTGATTATACTGTACATCTGAGCAGTTGAGGGTTAAGGGCCTTGCTCAAGGGCCCAACAGGGGCAACTGGGGTTTGAACCTGAGACCTTCCTTCCGTACCACTTTGAAATATTTTAAAGTCACAAATAAAGTGTTTTAAATGAATCCTGTGTATGTGTGTGTCGTCTATAGTTGTGTGTCTATGGCAGATCGAGAAATCGAAAATAATTACTTTTCCTTCGATTCATTTGAATAGTATTTGTAGCCATAGCCAGCTCCTAATGAATTACCTTCTGGTCTAGCGCACATATTTACAGCCAACATGTCTGATTTCGCTCAAACCAATTTGCATTTAACCTAGATTCCCCTTCCAGAAGGATTAATACAGCACTTGTATTCAACATGCCAAGTGGACTATAATTGCAAGAACTGTCCACTCAGATATTTGTAAAGTTATACGAGTCCCGAGTTCCAAATCTACAAAAAAAAAAAAAAAGAAAAAAAAGAAAAACACTGACGTTAGTTTCATATAACGATATTCAAATGATAATCGAGTTCCCAAAAGAGAAAAAAAACACAACACTAGGTCCTTTATAGATTCGGGATGGTATATAGAAATGTCAGTCACATCCTTTCCCTACTTCATTATATAGATTAAACGAGGCATATCCCTCCGTTCCGAGCTTTCATTCATTCTCCCGTCTGAGACGTCCAAACAAAAGGCCCTCTTAGACAAGAGGTGCGACCCCAGGCGGCCCACTGGGTCACCTATTTCTGCCACGCCGTCATCTTTCCCACGCTAACCTTACGCACTCATTAACGCTCGGCCATTCGTTTCAGGTGAACTGTGTAATGAGGTGTCGTGACAGATCCGAAGGAAAAACTTGACTCGGCTCCCTGCTTCTGGATTTACTTTTATGTCTCACGCTCCTCATAGTTCGTCCTCGCATGTGAGTCGACTGTGACTCTCGTAAACAAGTCCGCACCCAAACCTCATGAGTACCTCATCTACCTTGTGGGCAGACTTGTTAGACAAAAAAAAAAAAGACAAACCAAAGGAAACTTTAAAAGATTCTCATGCAAGAAAGCCGCCCATATCCGTTTTTGTCGGCTTGTAATATTTCGAGGCACTTGAGGTCAAATCACTTCAGCAGGAAGCATCGGTGCCTGCGTGCTCTAAAGTCTCGTGTTAGCGGCTGGCTATTTTAGACCTTGCGCTCTCTGGTCAGGGCCCTGGTGCAGCTGACGCTCCTCCCCTCTCAGAGTGTTTCGGAGAGCACGTCAGCAGATCTTTTCATCCTTCACAGTGAGGTGCAGTTATCACATAACCTCTGGAAAAGGGTGGGCACCGAGCCCGGCCTCTAATTAAAAGGGAGAGCCTGTAAGCAAGCATATTCTCTTAAATGTTTACAGATGGATCTGGGATGACAGGTGACTGGTTGTGTGTCTCAAAAACCTGGCTGGGTGGCACATGGATGGTTTCATACGCAGAGAAAACAACAGACAAGAGAACTAGCATTAGGACATCGAGCCATGAACTGTGAACAAAGTGGTTTTTCCACATGAAACCGCTTATGCAACTGCAATGTGATTAGGTACGACGTAAATAAAGTGGGGAAAAAAAAGAAAGAAAGAAAAACATTTTTAACCCGTGATCGAGGTCACGAAATAAAATGGTTAAATCATTTCATGAAGATGAATTTTAGGATAAAAGTCATGCGGGACTGTGAGGAAGTTGATTAAACCACGCTGACCGATAGCTTTTGTTGGTCGCGTAAACTATTCCTTGATTCAGCTAAAACGGCGCTGATGGCTGGCCGCCCGCTCATTAAGCTGCCCTTACATGACACGGAGTAGAACGCACAATTCGAGCCAGCGGGCTGGAGATCTGTGCGGCCGCTGCTAAAAAAAAATAAAATAAAAATAAATAAATAAAAATGCCGGGATGCACCGCGCGGTATTTTTAGGCCGCGCATGGAAAAAAGAAAATGGCAGGACGTCTCTGTGGTTTCCCAGCGCTGGTTCGGCTGTGGGGACGGCAACCACCCGCTCCTGCGGTGAAAACAACACAGACGACAGGGAGCGTTTGAAGTCGAAACCCTCTTGGACGTCGATCAAAAGGTGAAACATATTAACAGGCATTGTTTCGCATTCTCATATTAGGTCGTGCTAATGCGAGACAAGACCTGACCTAAAGAATTTATGAGGCTTTGACAAGCTTTTACATCTGTAGAGTTTCACAGGAACTTTAGGTAATCTCCGTCATCAATCTGGGATGGTTGAATACCACAACTAATGTACCATTGCAATTATTTCCAAACATAATGGAAGAGAACAATTCCCCCCAGCCACCCCCCTCCGATATTTCAGCTCCATGTGACTTTTTTTCTTTTTCTTCCTGCATCTGCTCTCTCTTTTGCGAGAGACACCAGAGGTGCGCTGACAGAAGGGAAGGAGGAAATTCCTCCTCGTCGATCGTATCTGGCTCGGGGTAATAAAGTCAGAATGAATTTTAACCCTGGCTCCCTTTGTAGTCACTTCAGCTGCTCTGTTCGGGAAAAAACGAGTCAATCGCTGGGCCGGAGTAATCTCGTTACCTGTGAAATGCATGCGTGCCGGCTCCATTCGCAGGGCTCTTGTGAATCAGAGACTTAACTCGGGACAAAAACAAGCTAAGTGACAAATGCGGCCACTAATCCATCATCAAATCATACTGTTACTGCCGATGTGGATTTTCTGGCCTTCCTGAGCCGTGCTTCTAACTAACGCTTTCGAATAAGTACAAAATATTCAAAAAGTTTCACTGACTGTCGGAGACCCAGCGCACCTTATTAGCACCTTCTACATCTGCGTGGAACAATCTGTCTCACGGGAGCCCACGACATTCTGAAGCACCTTGTCAGATGCCGCCTGACCCGCTTGCTCCGCGCGGCGCCCCCCGGGGGAGAGAAGAAAGAAGAACGAAACAATGACGGAAAAGGGTTGTGTGCAGCCAAGAGGAGAAACGAGGGAGGGGTGTATGTGCGTGTGTGTGTGTGTGTGTGTGTGTGTGTGTGTGTTCGAGTGAGTGTGTGTATGTGTGTGTGTGACAGAGACAGAGAAAGAGAATGGGAACGCTTCAACACTAAGCCTACCGTTCTACCGTTTCCTCCCCCTCCACACACACACACACACACACACGCGCACACACTCACACACACACACCCAGACTATTGTACACCCGGGGGCTTTGCAGATAAATGGCCGCATGTTAACCACATTTGACATGCTGCACAAAAGGGGACACCGCGGGTCCCATGACGCAACCTGCAACAACTAAACCCCCCTCCCCACCTCAACTTCCCCCCACTCTTACCTCCTCCTGCTCTACCCATCCTGAACGAAGCATGGGGGGGAAAAAAAAAAAAGACATTAGGTGCCGTGATTGGATGAAGCTGGGACGTCAAGTGCAAAGAGACGGGCAACAATTTGTCGCTAGGCTGTATGGGTTCTTTAGCTTCATGCCTGGCTGGACTTTTTGACCTAATGCCGAGTTGACGGGTCCCGAAAGAGATAAAGTAATGAATCACAGGACCTGTATGAGTTTTTCTTTTTCTCTCCCCTCTTTCTTGCTTGTTTATACAGCTGGGTTCTTAGGATGAACCAACAATTAAGAAACAAACACACGCAAAAACGTAACCCTGGTCCAGTTGTGAACACTAACAACAGCTGATCCCTGACAGTAACATTTACACAAAAATCTTAATGTTCGGTCAATGTTATGTTCTGATCCTGTTTACAGAAGAATGCATGAGCAAAAAGAAAAAAAAAAGACTTTTATTAATATGGCTATTACAAGTCGTGATATTGTACCTGTAAGAACGCTACCTGAGACTTTCACCAACTTCGTAATGTGAAAGTGTTTGTGATATCAGGCACCAAAGTAGCCCAGTTCCTTTAGAGCCCATTCAGGTACAAAACGTGACCTCTGTAACACCAGAGCATGGGAGCCAGGCACCACCCTCTCCCCTGCACCCACTTGCTCAGCCACCGAGCCAAAAAACAAAACAAAACAAAAAAAAAAAACAGTGGGACTTGCTTCACAGCGCCAGCGCTAACCTTTTCAGCCCCATCACGTCTTTGATGCCTGACGGCCTGTACAAAAGCACCTGCTCCATCCCTGGAGAGCTCCTCTGGTCCCCCCCTACTCCAACCCCTGCTGACCTCGCTGGCATTCCATGCCTTTGGGGGGCCCTTCCCATGGCTACCTCTCTCCCTCAGCTGCCTCCGAAGCCTCCCACGGCTCAGTCCTACACGTACCCCCGATTCCCTTCTGCCCCATAATCCCATAGTAAACACCTCGGCAGATCTGGGCGGCGTGAGGATGCACGAGACTTCTCGGCGAGCTCTGGAGAAAGGTGCTGAGCTGATAGGACGGTGATGCGTGGGAACAAGGGAGGAGGGCTACGGGCAGAACACCTCATTGAGATGCAAAGGGGTCAGTGGCAGAGTGAGAAACCTCATAAAGTGACAAAGGCTGCCACAGGTTGATGTGGAGACGTGTAAACATCCTGAGCAAGATTAAATCCTACCTATTAATGCTTTATTATTTTATATATATTATATATAAAATATATATATTTGGCATATAAAAATGCATAAGATCCTGCATGCTTACGAATGTAAAACGAGCTGCTTCTTTTTAACAAACAAATTCATGCATTTATAACTTGCTTTACCAAAGTGTCATATTAGTGTTAGTGTTTTTAACCAAACTGCACCGTCATTCTACTAAACATGTCACTTACTCAGTGTGGTTTTCGAGTCTATGTGGTACGAATGAGGGAGGGAGAGAGAGAGACAGAGAGAAAGAGGGTGAGAGAAAGATATATATGCATGCAAGTGGGTGGACAGCTGTGTTCTTTTCAGATAAACTTACAATTAGAGACGGGTTTCCCCTTTCTCCTTTAAGTCACTCCTGGCATAATATGACAAGAGGCATCTCCATTACAACACATATTTCATTCACAGCGAAGGCCACAATGTGATTAGCGCCTAATGCCCATGTGAAATGCGGAGATTAAAACCGAATGATACCCCTTGAACGTGCGTGCACCTGCACAAAACACAGAAGTCGCCCCTTTTTCGGGTCCCGACGCTCCCCGGCAGATATAAGCATTAATACCTATTACCAAGTCAATACGATGTAGCTTTACACTTATTTTACATAACAAGAGTTCAGTGAATCAGAAGTGGGTGGAATCCATAAGCGATGCCTATTATTAATCGCGCTGGCCTGATTCTAGCCCGTCTTGCCATGTTGGTGTAAGACACCTTCAGCCCTTCCTTATCCCTAATATCCCCTCAACCCTCCTTCTGTCTCCTCCTACTCCTCCTCCTCCTCACCGCTCAGTCTGCCCAGTCACCACTGGAAGATAGCGCGCTAATTGCAGGCATGCCAGGCTAGCACCATAATAAGGCTGGAGCGGGGTGGGTTGGTTGGTAGGATGGGTGGGGGAGACATTAAGCGTGGCTTGCTCATTTGTGGGGACGGTTGAGGAAGGTGCCACACATGAATATTTCATTAGCTTTAATTGCTGAGGAACACTTTCTTTATGGCAGTCTCGCCAAAGAGGCCGCCAGCGGTAATAACGAGGCTTGGCCCTATTGTAAAACTTGAAAAGCTGATGGCATCAAGACCTGTGATTTTGCCTGCCTGAAAAGGTAGATTCACATGTGCCATCTGGAGCCATGGCACACATGGCAATTCGGTCTCACTGCAGCGCACCAGTCAGAGGAGAATATAGACCTCTTTTAGCTGCAGGCTGTTCTTGCACCTTAAAATAGGATTACACCTTTAGTTCACTACAAAAAAAAAACAACCTTTCATGACATCCACATCTCAGACAATCCATAGCTTCTGGACATTCCGTAACACTGTCAAACGGGCTCAGGTTAAGTGCGGCAGCAAACGTGAAGCTTTGCACGAGTTTAAGAGAAGCTCAGTCTGCACGCTCCGGTCTGTCCTTCCCTTCAGCTACTGTATTATAGCTTTGACATGGCCGTCAGATCCAATCCTCCTGAACTGTAGTGCTTACACTGAGGAAGGGGATCATTTAGCTCAGGAATGTAAAGCACAGGACATCCTCCCTGATAAGGGCCAGGCATGCTTTGCCTGAGGTTGTGGGCCAGGAGTTATCGACTTGGAAGGCAGCGAGTCAGCACTACGCACGGGCCCTGGCTTCCGTGAGCAAAGAACCTCTTCATTACTTTAATTGCTAGACCTATAACCTAAAAAAAATAGTGCCCTGTAATCTCTTGATCCAAGCACCCAGTTGGTGGGCAATTTGCTGAAACTGCAAGGAGCAACATGGGGAAGGAGGAAAGGAAAAAAGAAAAAAAAAAGAAAAGATGATACCGGAGCTGGCCACAGAATCGCGGATGCTTGAGGACTAGAAGCTTGGTCCTTTTCCAATTGAAAAGACTGACATTAAGTTTATCCATCAGGCAGGAGCCAAGAAGGAGTGCTGCGACTATGACTAACGTGACTCCCTCGTGTGCGATGCCTGCCATTTGCCAGGTTTAAACCAGAAAAGCCATGCCCATATTCCTTTCACACTCCTCACATTCGAAAATGAAAAGCAATCATAACACACTCGAACGTAACTGTAAAGGACGGGCAAATCTAATCCATCCGCACACATTCTGCGCAGCCTCCGAACGCAGGTGACCGGCCAGCACGGCGATGCACGGGTAAGCTTTCAGGCCACGCTTATAGATCTGGCACTAGGTGGGGAAGTGCTGTTATCGGCGCTGGCTTTAAGAGGCACTCACCCGTGCACGAGAGGTCTGGACCCGCAGATGTCATGACACCTTAATCCACCGATCCGTTATTGATTGTTCCATGTGGCGGCAACCTTGCCGGAGGTGTTCCACTAATCAAACGGAAGTGCGCGCTGGGAAAGAACATCTGCGCGAGTAGGCGAACATAAATCCATACTTTTGATAGTCATGTATTTTAACCATGAAGACATTGACATAAGGCATGACAATAAGTCTTTGATTATTTCCTGGTAGTGAATAAAAACCCTTAATTTTTACATCCCAATTTTATTACCTAAACACACACACACACACACACACTACTGATGGAACCTTACTCCTATTCATTATCACCCGGGCTGTTGTTTCTGCAGCCTGCAGTGACATACCTCATTATTGACCTTGGTAAATCCTCACTGTTTAGGCTAACGGCGGTGCGGCGCCACAAAATGTCACGCCGCTACACTGTACTCGCTCATGAAGAAAATGTGCACATGGTTACACGCAGGGAGGGAGAGAGGGGAGAGCAAACTCACAACAAACCCCCGTCCGTCACCTTGAACCACGCGCGCGAACCGTCAACAACAGAACACCTCAAACCAAACAGCTGATAACGGCAGAGCAGGCACCGAGATCTGGTGAAGCATTACATTCAGCGGTGACTAGAAAGGGAGTGTAGGCGTTTGGGCCCGGGCTCATCAAACCAAACACAGGAGCGGCCTTTGTCCGTAGTGAAACAAA
Source organism: Clariallabes teugelsi (assembly GCA_030014215.1). Taxonomy (NCBI): domain Eukaryota; kingdom Metazoa; phylum Chordata; class Actinopteri; order Siluriformes; family Clariidae; genus Clariallabes; species Clariallabes teugelsi. The sequence goes on from JAQMYG010000035.1 coordinate 5,750,162, forward strand.
CACTTTCGCATTTGCAGCTGTATCATCTCGAAGGGAGTGGGAGGGCGAGAGAACGGTGGAGGGGGGTCGGACCCCTGAGTGTAAATTGCTCATTCTGGTTAGTCACAAGTGACACAGGACTAACAGGGCCTTGGGTGGCATTCTCCTGTCCCTCTTAGCAGTGACAGATGTTATGAGGACAGGGGAGGATAAAGCTCTCTCTCTCTTTACAGAAACTCTAAGGGGGATGGGCTTGACGAAGCTTAACTTGGAATTATTCGTCCTATGTAAAATGTTATGCACAGGTTCTCAACCTCCATCTATAAGCACTACACTAATCTCTGAGCCCAGGAATCAACTCTTGGGGTGAAAAGAAAAAAAAAAAGAAGAAAAAAAAAAGAGGCGCATCTCTTTTGCTAATGTAGGTCCCCTTGTTGTTGGTAGATAGCCAGTTACTTTAGCGTTAACCAAGCTCCCTAGGCCACCACGCTGCTTAATGCGATAATGCGGCCGCCCGGTTCAGCTTTAGGCCTCCTGCACCCCGACAAACAAAGGGCTCCCTCTTTCCAAACGCAGCCCTGTCCCCCCCCCACCCCCCAGTTGTCCATAGGTGTTTGCTGAAGTAAATCGGCCTAAATCCTGCACAGCTTGGCCCAGATGAAAAGGGAGGGGGGATCTGAATGAAGGTGTACAGATAATCTGCTTTTCTTTACAACAACAGAAAAAAAAAAGAAAAAAAAAAGTTGAAGGGAACAGGGGGTGCGAAACAGATAAAATTAGGAATTCATATCACATGCTTCATTTGAGTGCTCTTGCATCCTCTCCTTTTCTCTCTCCCTCTTTCTCTCGCTCACTCACTCTTTCGGTTTGCATTTGTGATCCCTGACCTATTGAGGTGCAAGGGGGGAAAGGCGAGTGAAAAGCTGGCACAATAAGCGACGTCTCGTCCGTCAGTGAAAAGGCGCAGGCTTTTAGCTCCTGACAGGACGCTCTGTTTCGCTCGCTAAAAGAGACGTGGCTGAAGAAAGTCAGTGACTTGAGAATGACATCTGTCTGGCAGTGGATACGGATCTTCTTGTCCGACGTGGCAGCCGATCGAGCCTCGGGCTCATAACTTTGTTCGATACATATTAAACACACCTTGAGCCTGAAAGAGTCAGAGCGGGCTGAGCAGGAACCTGGAAGTGGAAAACGAAATCTGGACCGGCTCAAATCAAACCATGACAAATTCCCGTAAACAATCTGTTGCTTTTGCTTGTTCTTACTTTGTTGTTCTGTCTCTGTTAATAGCTCAGGAACGGCATACAGTAACACTATCTGCGGCATTAGTAAAACGGTCCAGACTCTTAGTAGAGGCGACGGTCTATTGTGGGCTGCGTAACCAGGGGAAGTTTAACAATCGTGTAGAGACACCGAAGTTATGTCACTCTCTACCTCTCCACCTCCTGCTCTTCTCTTTGCCAGGCATAATTTCTACTTTTCTGCCTCTTTCCTCTCGCTTTCTCTTTTCTCTCTCTCGTGCGCAGTCTTTTCATCTCGGGCTTTGGGATGCTAAGAGCGAGAGAGTGGCCTAGCAGCAGTGAAAGGGCTGAATTGTGATTAAGAAGGAGGAGAGGAGCTCCTTTTCTTTGTTCTACCCTCGGGGGTGTTTACTGAGGGGGAGTGTGGCGGAGGAGGGAGAGAGGGAGCGAAGGGAAAGGGAGAAAAAGGGATAGAGACTTGGTTTGGGGGGGGGGTGGCTGAAACATGGCAGAGCAGATATGAAAGGCATTCAGGTCAGGGTGGATGGGAGAAGAAGTGGTGACAGTAACAGTGATGGCGTGTCTGTGTGTCTGTGTGTGTGTATGTGTGTTTATGAATGTTAATATGGATGTGGGATGACTAGGGTGAAAGTTACTGTAATATCATCATTGTTTTTTAAAATTATAAGCTTATGTGCCCACTCTATAGTAAGAGAAAGCATTTATTTCACGCAACTGAGGAAAGGACAGAGCAAAAGGTGTCTCACGCAGCTGCCAGGACAATGGTCTAGTTGTGCGAGGGACGGTACACTGGGCTCCCTGGCACTGCTGTTTATAAGAGCATGCCAATGAGATGCCCAGATGACAAGCCATTGTCTTAGCTCTTTGTCTGGCAGGAACCTGCTAACCTCGTTGAAACGGTCTCAAATCAAACACCGGACAGTGTTTCTTTTCAGCGATTTAATCTGAAAAGTGTGACTAAATTAGGGAGGAGAGGGATAAAATGAGCAAATTATTTCGAGGGAAGAAATTTAGCATGTGCCATCATTTCTGATCCAAAGTAAACATTTAGAAACATAGTACATTCCCTATAATGAGGGGCAGCAAAAAATCTAACAAAAAAAACAAACCGGAAAAAAAAAAAAAAAAAACATAAATTGAGACGCCCTACAACAAAACGGTTCTCCACATCATTCTTCATTAAAGCTGAGGTATGCTACTAATAAACTTGTAAAAGCTAAGGCAGGGATAACCATGTATCGCTGACAGTTTAGTCAGTAACAGCTGAACGCTATGCCTTTACATGCACACGGATTAAGTTACACACTTGGGCCTTACACTGCCCTCCCATTGGGCACTACAAAACAAGGAGGTGTGGCCAGAGACACAGACACAGGACCGAGAGCAGGGTCCTAAACCATACTAATTATGCTGCTATACTACACAGTAGACACACACAGACAAAAAAATTCTACAACAGTTGCGGCAGTGAAAGAAACAGTGGCTAATTTGTTGACTGATTAGAACAGTAGACACGACTTGAAAACATTTAAAAACATTCTTTTTCCTCCCAAAATAAATAAAAGTGTCTGTTTATTTAAAGGCTGTAAGGCTTGTTTTTGCTCACAGATCATGCGAGATCAGGATACAGATGTACAGGGAGTGTTGCTTTAACCCAGACTAGATCAAAACAAATTCTCCTTATATAATCATAGCGGAAAAAAAGGCTACTTTTTTAAATCAGTGTAAAATATGTATATGAATACAATATATAAGATAAACAGAAATCCTGAACGTTTTGCTGTTTTCACCTTCTCTTTTTCTGTCAAACACTAAACAGCGTAACGCACTTCAACAGGCTCTTTCAGCCCTCGTCAACGAGGCCATCATTATTATTATTATTATTATTATTTTAATTATTATTATGGATATACGAAGCTTGATAATTGATCATACTAAGACATCACGATTCAACACAATTTTTGTCATGCATGATCACATCACTAGGACACATCACAGAGCCAAAACAAGCACATGGCTGATTACTCCTGTCGTCTCCAACCCCTTCATCACCCCCATGTTATACTGTTTCACACCACTGACTTTGTCCTGGGTCACAAAAACGAGCCCGTATTTAAGGTTCTAATCGATTTTTTTCCTATCCCCCCCACCCCAAGTAATCAATACACAGCATTTAATACTAGTTGGATTTGAAGTTTACTCAGAACCAAAGTGTGGGTTTTAAATATATAGGACTGTCTTTTCAATTAAACGCTCTCTTTGTCTTTCTTTTATTAACCTTTTGCTCATTTGATTAATATCGTCTCTCTGAATGCACCAACCAACACCCAGCTCATGCCGCACATGGATAGTTAAAGTAAAACAATTGAGGATTGAAGATGAGTTCTGGAGAGAAATCATGAAATGATTTTAGTTGCGGTGCATAGTTCTTACAGTTGTCCAGCCTTCTCTCACACACCCAAACACTCATGTATATATATATACAATTTTATCCATAGTCTTTCAGTAATAGAGGAAATTATAAGAAAGTGTGAACAGACTCTGTTTGTTTGTAAACTTCTCTCCAAGTGATTGTAGCAATGATTTCAATCCAATTCGAGAATTCAAGTACATCAAAGCACATCAAAGGCTTCTAAATAACCGTTTTCACAAATTTGATACGAATATATATATATATATTTTTTTAAAAAGTTAATGTTATTTACACAAACTCATACACTACACGCGACACCCTTTCTACCTCAGTTTGTGTATGTCGCACACATGCACACGCACACGGGTGCGCGCACTCACATAACGGTTTTGTGCTCGTAGGATAAGCAGGACCGCTACTCAGCTTCCCTGTCTCTCTGACTAAACTTCTCAACTCTCTCTCGCTCTCTCACACACAGACACACATATAACCATCCTAACCACCACTGATGACATGCCATAACATAAAATAAAAACTTCCTTCATGACTTTTTATTTATTTATTTGGTAACGCGTTTCAATCAAACATTCACTCACGTACTCACTCACACACTCGCATACACACACTGCGAGTTGTCCCCTCACAAGCACCGGTCCCTAAAGTTCAACAGCACTCTGTGGTCTAAGAAAGGACTCGTTCCTTACCGTTCTTCCTCCTTGGGTTGGCTTGTTTTCGCCTCTTACAGCGCGGCCCCTCCGCCATGATCTCCGGCTTCATTGATAAGAGGCGCACTGCAACTCCATCCAGGATCTAAACCACACCAAAACACAACGACGCCAACAGTTTGAACTGGGCTTACTTCTTCTTCTTCTTCTTCTTCCTATTTTATCTAGGTTATTACAGGGCTGTGTGTCGTTCGCGACACGCAAAATATAAGAATAATTCTTTGAGAATGAGAAAGGACCAAAACCAAAAAAAACAAAAAAAAAGAACTTGAAAGTCCCGAAAAATGAAGTTTTGTTGCGCGCTCGGAGGGAGAGCCGTGCGTCGCCTCTCCTGATCTTTTGAAGTGTCTGATCGGACAGCAGAAGGAGTGAGAGAGAGAGAGAGAGAGAGAGAGAGAGGAGGCGGAGAGGTGGGGGACAGGCACAGGAAAAAAAATGGAGACACACACCTTCTTTACAAGTTTTTAAACAAGACAAAAAAAATCATGTCGATTCAACATACGTCTATCTCAGATCACACACTTATAAAGAGGAAGAAACTGTATCTGCGTGTGTGTGTGTGTGTGTGTGTGTGTGTGAGATAGAGAGAGAGAGAGAGAGAGAGAGAGAGATGATCGCGATCAGGTTTTATTCGAGCGGTTCCTTTTCTATAGTGAGAAAACTATATGAAGTTTATGAATGACGTAGCTTTTGTTTTTTTTGTTTTGTTTTCAATGTATCTATTTAAGTCTTTGATGATTTAAAAATGCTTAAACATTAGGTTTTTTTAGACACACAGACAGATAGAGATAGATAGATATATACATACATATATACAGTAGATAGAGAGAGAGAGAGAGAGAGAGAGAGATTGTGAGAGTGGACGTTTTTTGAGAGTGGTTTGCTCAATCGTAACACAGAATAAAAAATGTTTTAGAAATGATGGAAGAGACAGAAGTAAAAATAATAATATTAATAATTATTACATTTTGATTGTACATATTTTGGAGCTATTAGACCTGCGATGTGCTCCAAAAGCTGAAATTATAGAAATGGAACAGAAATAATAAACAGACTAAAATGTTATTTTAAAAAATATATTAAACATTAAACATTATAGACAGAAATAGCATTGCGGAGATGAGCATAAGAAGGCTGCATAAAAAGTTAATAATAATAATAATAATAATAATAATAATAATAA